>CM047808.1:38149667-38731692 GCA_026214975.1 Gentiana macrophylla
GATCTATCTTTTGGTACTTTCGGTCATTGTCGATGGATGCCTGGGAGGGTTCGTTCTTGAGCCATCACTCCCTAAATCTTAATACAAGTGATTTTAATTCAACCTAAGGTAGGTTAAGTGCACATAGACGCGTTTGTTGTCCATTACAAGCTGATGTAGAAGAGTTTTGTGGGACTACACCCGTAGATGACGAAGATTAGACTTATGAATATGCTATTCTAGGGGAATTACAGAGGAGATAAACATGATAGATAAATTACGCCTACATAGAAGATCGGCCAGGGGAGGGATATGGTTAACTGTTTTTATTTGTCTTTGTGTCTGTGTTGGTCAAAGACCGTTCTTAATTATTGTTTAATACATTTATTTGTGAAATTTGCATTGTCTATAAGGGATTGACCCTTGATCGTTAGCTATACGTAATGGACTTAATCCTCTTCCTAGTATAAGTGATTTACCTTGATCAAGATGTTGATGAGTCGGACAAAGATAATTGGAAGCCATGAAATTTGAAAATCGCCCATGAGAGACAACAAGGTTTGGAACCTAGTTGACCCACCTAAAGAAATCATTCTATAGGGTATCAATGGGTCTTTAAGAGAAAGAGCGGGCATGGATGGTAATGTGGTTACCTATATGACAATCTTTGGTGGCAAAAGATTATAAGCAAAGACAAGGAGTTGACTATGATTAAACATTTTCGCGATAGCTATGCTAAATTCAATAGGATTACATTTGCTATTATAACATACCGTGATTATGAATTCGAACATATGGATGTGAAAATATATTTCCTTAATGGGAATCTTCCCGAGGAAGTGTACATGACACAACATGAGGGTTTCACGTCTGATGATGCTAGAATGGTGTGTAAAATGAAAGGTCCATTTATGGACTAAAGCAGGTTTATCGGAGTTGGAATCTTCGTTTTGAAGAGACAATCAAACAGTTTGATTTCATCAAGAATGAAAATGAGCCCTGTGTTTACAAGAAGGTTAGTGGGAGTGCCGTAGTTTTTCTTAGTTCTTTATGTGGATGAGATAATGATCATAAGGAATGATGTCCCTCTATTACAGTCACTTAAAGTTTTGTTATCCAAGAACTTCGCTATGAAGGACATGGGAGAACCATACTACATTCCAGGAATCAAGATCTATAGAGATAGATCTAATAGGTTGTTTGATCTGTCACAATTTACCTATATAGATAAGGTGCTAAAGATATTTAGCATGGAACAATCCATGAGAGGACTGTTGCCCATATCTAATGAGGTATATGTGTCAAAAGAAATGTGTTCTAAGACTGTATAAGAGAGGGCACACATGAGAAGGATCTTTTATGCCTCAGTCATAGGGTCTATCATGTATGCCATGTTGTGTGCAAGACCATATGTCTCTTATCCTCTAAGTATGACTAGCATGTTTTAGGAAAATCAAGTGTGATCCTTTGGATTGTAGTCAAGAATATCGTTAAATACTTGAGGTGTACTAAGGATATGTTCCTGGTTTATGGGAACTCTGATTTGGTGATTCAAGGTTACACAAATGCCAGTTATCAGACTGACAAGGATGACTTCAAGTCATAATATGGGTTTTTATTTCACACTTAATGGTGGGGCAGTTAGCTGGAAGAGTTCTAAGAAAGAGACTTCTACAGACTCTACAACGGAAGCCGAGTATATTATAGCCTCGAGAGGCGAGGAGGAAGCGGTTTGGATGAAGAAGTTCATTATTGAACTTGGTGTAATTCCCTCTTGATAATGTTAAAATTATCTTGGGTTAATTAGCGGTGTTTATGTGGTGGATATCTGGCTAGAATGAGTGATTTTGACAGTGGTTGCACGGCGTGTTCATGAACAAGATGAAGATCTTGAAGAACAAGATGGAGAAAATGTTGTGTTTATGATTATGAGATGAGCCTCAAGTGGCTCTACGTACCCTTTGTAGGGGATTAAACCCAATGTGTAGTTCTGAAAGTGAAGTCTTTCTCCCTTTTGTAATAGAGGTGATGTTTCTATTTATAGAGGCCGGGAGTTTTCCAGCTGGAGAGAAGATGACAGCTGGCGGGGGCTGGCAGTTTGCGAGGGTCATGAACCTGGAGGGTCACGAGGACTGAAGGCCTTTTGGCGAGCTGAAGGCCTTGGCGAGCTAAGAGCCTAACAGCCTGATCGCCTCGGTGAACTGAGAGCCTAATAGCCTGAGAGCCATGGCAAGAGAAGATCCTAGCAGCTTGAGAGACTAAGGGCCTAGCGGCCTAAAAGTGCGGAAGAATGCAGCGGCATGGAGGTCGTAGCTTGTCTTATCACCCTTAAGTAGTAGTTTTCTCTTCTTTATGTTGCCGGCTCGGTCTCTAGTTGACCTAACAACTTTGGGGTTTGTTTGCCGGACCTCATCCCTTCTGGCGCCGCGTGAGGTTAAGGGCTTCAAGAGAGGCGAGGGCTTGCGAGTTCATGGACTATAGTGGCGGTGGCCTTATCCACTATTTTGGTGGCGGATGGACCCGAATAAGGATCCACAAAGCTAAATTATGGTTCGAGGCATAACAATGGCCCCTGCTCCGTGCCTTAAGGATTTTCTCGAAATTTTAGGGAGGGAGTAACGTCTGTTCGTGCTCGATTGCCTTGGAGTAACGTGGTGGCATGCTATATGGAGGATCGCCTATTTTATTTGCATAAGAGCTATACTTGGAGTAGGTCTCCTTGTGGTTTTATGTCGTAAGTCGACTTTTCCTTTTGTGCCACTTTGCCTTTTGGTGGTGTAAGTGGTGGGTAGCCTTAGCCTTTTGGTGGCTTTAAGTGGCGGATAGCCTTAGCCATTTGTGTTGTTTTAAGTGGCGGATAGCCTTAGACTTTTGTGTGGTTTTAAATGGTGCACAACCTTAGCGTTTTGTGTTCCTTTAAGTGGTGGATAACCTAATCCTTTTGTGTGGCTTTAAGTGGAGGATAGCCTTATCCATTTGGTGTCTTTAAGTGGCGGATGGACTTAGCCTTTTGGGTGGCTTTAAGTGGCGGATAGACTTAGCCTTTTGGGTGGCTTTAAGTGGTGCATAGCCTTAGTCCTTTGTGTGGCTTTAAGTGGTGGATGGCCTTAGCCTTTTGTGTGACTTGCATGTGGCGGATAGCCTTAGCCTTTGTGTGGATTCGAGTGGCGCATGATGATGGTCAAAATATGCTCGTAAAGTCATCAACATTATCCTTAAATCGAGCCAAATAATATATATTTTATGTTAAATCACATGTGTATAATGATTATTTAATTTTTTGTGATTTATAAAATATAAATTGGTATTTATCCGTTTTTATTATTTAAATATGATTTATTTTGGGATAAATATTTATTTTGTAGATTGAGATAAATTAGAGATTTTCTACCAAAGAAGAAGATAAATCTCAAGATAAATCGAAGCAAATTCGGAGTGCATTGAAGATAAAAATCGGTCGAGACGAAAGAGGAGTAAGGCATGACTAGAGCCAATGAGCCAATCGGGGAATCGCGAGGCTCACTTTGGCGGCGAGCCCTTACTTTGCTGGGAGCAAGTTCAACAAAATCGTTGGGATCGACTTGGAGTAATCTCGACACGTTTTAGACTCCTTTTGGATTTAGGAAACCTATTTTAGATCTGTTAATGCTTATCCTAACTCTATTTTTACCCCTATATATATTTTACACACTTTATACACTTTTTACGCTTTATAAAAAATCCTCGATTTTCCTCAGGAGAGTTTTTACAAGTTACGCAATTATGTAAGTTCTTGTATTTATTTTCTCTTAGTTTTTATAATTAAGTCCCCAATTATTGTTTATTGTTTGAGGTTGTTCGTTCTTCTCCGAATGATGTAGATCTAAGGATACGATATGAGGCAGTGGGGATTCCTTGTCTATAAGGATCCACACGCCCAGATCTGTTATCCGGTGACCTATAGATGACTTTGGTATGATCGAAAATCGTGTTTTTAGTAGATCTACATAATTGCTTTATGAATCTCTATTTTATCCGTTGCGTATAGAGAAACGCTAAGATTTAGGTTTTTGCCGCGTCAATCTAGCCACGTCTTTATGGTGTGATTGTCCATCTAGAATTTCTTATCTTAGTAGGTATGGCTACGGCTACGTTGCTCGTCTGTTTTAATTAGCGTTTATTAGGAAATACCAATATAGTGCTCTAGGTCGGCTCATGAATTGATCTTCGGGACTTTCAGCGAGATCTAGATCTGTGTTATATTTGGGAATTGCTAGCACCTAGTTATACGTAAATCGTAGATTAACATGAGACCGTGCAGGTAATTGTTAATGGGACAGAGACGATGCGATCGTCTCAGAAGTACGCTTAACCACATGAATGTTGCTCAGGAGTGAGGAATACGGTTAATATCGGCATCCCTAGTTTAGTAAGCGTCATGAGTTATATGAGATGGAGGCCAAAAAGCGAAGTCACGTAATGTAGCATAGTGATCAGATGGCCTACCCGAGGCTAGATCTAGTTTAGGGGATGACTCCCGTAGCCAATATAAAAGAAATACGAATCGGGTTAGTAGTTGTCGAGTCTAGCTTAATTATATAGAATCTCAGATCCAAACGATAACATAATAATTTGGGAGGTTAATTACGTTGTTTATATGTTGTGTCGAGTCAGTCTTTATCTTTTTTGTCTCTTGTTGGTCGTAGACCGCCTTCGTGTCCTTGATATTAATAATTAATTTTTTGTATATAAATGACCCACAATTGGTTCCCTGTGGGATCGACCTTGATTCTCTATAGCTATACTACGATGGACCTAGTCCTCTTGCTAGTATTGGTTTATGGTGGTCAAGTATTTTATTATCACTTGATCTATGTCATCAAATTTTTGGCGCCGTTGCCGGGGAACCAACGGTCAATTTTATATATAAATAATTTTTTTATTCATGTCGAGTTATCTGTTTTAGAGTCCGTTTTAACATTTTTGAGTCCCTCTAGTTGTCTGCTCTGTGTAAAATATTCCAGAATCTGGAGCAATGGGTTTCGCTCCCATCGAGATCTCTCTTTCGCCCAAATGAGCCTGGTTCTATTTTTCGGGACTTCGCGTGTCTGCATTTATCTCCGTATGTTTAATCCGTAGGGTCGATAGCAGCATGGGAAACCATGTTAAAATCAGTCTACGGTCCGCTTTGTTTTTGTTTTTCTTCTGTTTGCAATAATCCGAGTCAGTAATTTTTTGTGGGCGCTGAGAAATAACCCAGCAACATGTGGAGCTACGAATCTACGATGGGAAAAGTGATGGAAGCAACACCTTTAAAGCGCCAAGATGGCTCCGAGAAAATAAATATTAAAAGGTTCGAATTATTCGTTGTACAATGTTGAAGGCAAGGTATTGCCATTTTTGCTTATGTTTTACTATCTTTTAGTTTTTTGAGCATAAGTTAGCCTATACATGAACCTGAGTATGAATCTTAGCCCGGAGTTGGTTTGTAAGATTAATTTTATTGGCGCCGAAGGTTCTGCCCCAAATCTGTCTCATCTAGAGGGTGTAGGGAAACATGTAGTAGTTGAAGGAAGCAGTGAATAAAGAAGTTCCTCGTAGTTCCGCAATATCTCCTTGTCCTATGCATGAGATTGCTTCAGTGGCCACAAGAGCAACAATTTGTGTAGTTTTAAGAATTCTCAATCAAAAGAAGACGTTGAGTTTTGAGAGAGCATAATGAAGCAGCATTATAGAGGCTATGATTAAAATGGGTCCCTAGGACTAAATCTGCGTAGAATTCATTAATTCCTAAAACGAGAGCCGAGGTAAGAGCTTTGTATAAATGGTATGGATAGATGTCGTTTCCTAGGTCTCACAACCAAAGGAAGGGTATTAATCCACAAAAGCGATGAGCCCACCTCATATAGTGCTCAAGGGGTCAACATCTGGCGATCCAAGAATGATAACTGATAAGGATAATTTTTGGAAAGTCGAGCTGAGGACTTTAAACTGAGAACTACTTCTTTAAAACCCTTAGGATTTCTTTTTAGTTTTGTAGGTTTTGTTTTCTTTGAGTCAAATAAGAGTAACGTGACATATGTTGAGGTTTTTTATTTTGCCGTGTTCCGATGGCCATTAGGCTAAGGATGTGCAAAACTTTTTTACTCAATATAGGCCACGTGAAATAGAGTTTCTTAGGAGAGTCGAGAAATTGCTAAAGTAAAGGAAATTTAGCAATCAACCTTAAGATGGAAGCATTAAGAGAGCTTGAGAATCACTGAAAATGTAACAGAGAATGATTGGTGCGAACAAGTACGTTTCTTGGTCAACTCCCAAAACTTTTTAGAATGGCAATCCGAGTGAAAATCCAAAGTTGTGTGCAATTCGTTCTGCAACTACCCTTATCCTTTCCTTTATACCTTTTTCACCCTTCAACCTTTTCTATTCTCTCACCAATCTGCCTCTCAATTCACATTTCTAACCATTCTTTCATTCCCTATCTTTCTCTCCATCTATTTCACTCTCCCACCCTAACCCAATCCCTTAACCAATACCTACCCAAAATGCAAATTCTTACCCACCTTTTATCTTTTCTTACCATCCTTATGTATATCTTTTTCTAAACCCATCATACTCTCAACCTCCATTTTATTTACATAATACCCTTTTGTTGCGGAATTTGAACATTGCTAAGTTTTAATGATTATCTTTTCTCATTTTGGTACATGTAGCTCTGACCCTAGCTAGATTTTAAAAGTTTTTGGTTCGATCAAAATGCAACTTATCTTTCTACCGGAAGTTTTAAATTTCACAATTTTTCTGACCCTTCCGGCACATATAGATGATGAGTTTTATTCTCGAATATCACACTGATCCGACCTTGTTGATGACGTTGAGTCCTTCTACGTGATAAATTGGGTAATTAGTAATTTCGAGGAGAAGCTACATCTCCCTATGTTGTTGATATCCAATCACAACGTGAAGCGTCTGCGCTAAGTATCTGATTTTATCTATAGCCATTAGGTCACATTCAATCTGTCATACCTTACCGAGTTTCTCTTTTACGCTGGCTTAAATACCTTATCAATCCGGTGAACCTCGTGTTTTCACACATGGGGTAATGCTTTTTGATCTTTGTCTTCTCCACCGGTTTTATGAATATTTTTGTGGTGGAGGATTTCGATGAAGACTATAATCATTAGTTGATTGTTTATTTTTCATTCTATGTAGTATTTTTGCGTCTATATATGTATCCTTTTCTTATTCGTTTTGGAATTCATGTCTGAACGAGTCGATTTAACTCCTTGGTTTTCCTTGTCATTGGTTGTATACAATAAAGTGGCTTAATTTGTTTTTGGATATTATATATCTAATTACTGCCACATTATTTTATAACTTCCATTGACGTGTTATTAACGGTTTCGTGGAGTTTCTGTTTGGTTTGATAAAACAGGTTTTTACTTGCTTCTCCACGACGTGCTTGGATTACTCCGATGTTTTGCATCCGCTTGTGAGCCGCTTCCAGAGCTAAGTCTTTTACTTAATTTCTCATTTTCTTTGTCATTGGGGACAATGCCATGTTTAAGTGGGGGGGTTGGAGACTTAGCTATGATGTGTTATAATTGAAAATCGAATGAAACGGTGAAAAAATTGAAAAAATTGAATAAATGCCATTTTATTTATCTCGTACTTTAGAATTGTGAGTTCTAGCTAAGAATTGATAGGAAAGGAACCAAGTTGCATGAGTACGTGATCATTTTATACTTATGTGAATGTAAATTTAAGGATATTCATGTCGATTGTTGCAAGTAGTTATTTATTATTCGATTACTCAATTTTGAATCGATTATTATCGCATCGAATCATAAGAACTAGAAGAATTATGTGTACATTGCATAGATGATTGGTTATGTAGACTTAGTGTTGATATTTATCTCTTTGATGTATTCTATCTTCTAGCCATCAAAGCGGAGTAATAAGCTTGAGAATTATCTGTGTTTTAACAAAGCGTTAAACACTGGGCTTGTAGTAACATTACCAAAGTAGCTTCGCGCTTGTGGTAATATTCAATGCTATTGACCAATCCGTGAAAGTGGATTCTTGCAATGCATAATTTACTTTTAAAGAAAGTTTCTTTCTTGAGATGTGTTAATACTTGAAAATATGAAATGTGAGAAAAAATTCAACTTTTAAGAGGCTTCGAGTATTTTTCTCAGTCTCCAAGTCCAAAAACCTTCTGGATAACGCTCTTGCTTATTGCACCATGTCTTTACCCAAGCGAGGCTTAAGAAGTGGGAATACTGATGTTGGTAGGTTGAGATTGCGAAGTTAGCATAAACTCTAATCTTGCCACGATTATATAAAACTAAATGCACATGCACACATCACTTCGATTCATAACGAGTAGCGAATAATGGATACCTTATGAGCATGAATGGTATGAGTTGACTCGAGTTTCTTGTGTAAGTATGATTTGACCATGAAAAATGTTGTCTTGGGGAATGACTTATCAATGCTTTGTTCGGGACGATCAAAGTCTAAGTGGGTGGTAGTTGATGACGGTCAAAATATACTCGTAAAATACATCAACATTATCCTTAAATCGAGCCAAATAATATATATTTTATGTTAAATCACATGTGTATAATGATTATTTAACGTTTTGTGATTTATAAAATATAAATTGGTATTTATCCGTTTTTATTATTTAAATATGATTTATTTTGGGATAAATATTTATTTTGTAGATTGAGATAAATTGGAGATTTTCTACCAAAGAAGAAGATAAATCTCAAGATAAATCGAAGCAAATTCGGAGTGCATTGAAGATAAAAATCGTATCAGCGCGAAAAGAGGAGTAAGGCATGACAAGAGCCAGTGAGCCAATTAGAAATCAGTAGGCTCGCTGGCAGCAAGCCCCTACTTCGTTGGGAGCAAGTTCAACAAAATCGTCGGGATCGACTTGGAGTTATCTCGACACGTTTTAGACTCCTTTTGGATTTAGGAAACCTATTTTAGATCGGTTAATGCTTATCCTAACTCTATTTTTACCCCTATATATACTTTACACACTTTAGACACTTTACACAGTTTATAAAAAAATCCTCAGTTTTCCTCAGAGCAGTTTTTTACAAGTTCTGCAATTATGTCAGTTCTTGTATTTATTTTCTCTTAGTTTTTATAATTAAGTCCCCAATTATTGTTTATTGTTTGAGGTTGTTCGTTCTTCTCCGAACGATGTAGATCTAAGGATACGATATGAGGCAGGGGATTCCTTGTCTATAAGGATCCACACGCCCAGATCTGTTATCCGGTGACCTATAGATGACTTTGGTATGATCGACAATCGTGTTTTTAGTAGATCTATATAATTTCTTTATGAATCACTATTTTATCCGTTACGTATAGAGAAACGCTAAGATATAGGTTTTCGCCGCGTCAATCTAGCCACGTCTTTATGGTGTGATTGTCCATCTAGAATTTCTTATCTTAGTAGGTATGGCTACGGCTACGTTGCTCGTCTATTTTAATTAGCGTATTATTAGGATACCAATATAGTGCTCCTAGGTCGGCTCATGAATTGATCTTCCGGGACTTTCAGCGAGATCTAGATCTGTGTTATATTTGGGAATTGCTAGCATCTAGTTATACGTAAATCATAGATTAACATGAGACCGTGCAGGTAATTGTTAATGGGACATAGACTGATGCGTTCGTCTAGGAAGTACGCCTAACCACAGGAATGTTGCCTAGGTGAGGAATACGGTTAATATCGGCATCCCTAATTTTGTAAGCGTGCGAGTTATATGAGATGGAGGCCTAAAAATCGAAGTCACGTAATGTAGCATAGTGATCTAGATGGCCTACCCGGAGCTAGATCTAGTTTAGGGGATGACTCCCGTAGCCAATATAAAAGAAATACGAATCGGGTTAGTAGTTATCGAGTCTAGCTTAATTATATAGAATCTCTAGATCCAAACGATAACATAATAATTGGGGAGGCTAATTACGTTGTTTATATGTTGTGTCGAGTCAGTCTTTATCTTTCTTGTCTCTTGTTGGTCGCAGACCGCCTTCGTGTCCTTGATATGAATAATTAATTGTTTGTATATAAATGACCCACAATTGGTTCCCTGTGGGATCGACCTTGATTCGCTATAGCTATACTACGATGGACCTTGTCCTCTTGCTAGTATTGGTTTATGGTGGTCAAGTATTTTATTATCACTTGATCTACGTCATCAGCGCATAGCCTTATCCTTTTGTGTGGCTTTAAGTGGCGGATGGACATAGCCTTTTGTGTGGCTTTATGTGGAGGATAGCCTTAGCCTTTTAGTGACCGCGTTATGGAACGGACAATCTTTGGGGCCGTACTATTAAGCGGACAGTCATATTGGTGCCGTGCTATGAAGTGGATGGGCTTTTAGGGCCTCTCTATGAAGCGGACAAACTTTTGGTTTGTGAAGAGAAATCCCGTATTGATGGTGAGTTGATCTCCGGTGATCGTAACGGTTGAGAGATCTTAAAAAAATAAGAAGGCTCGTCCCACCACTTTGGGTAGGGAGAGTTGCAGAAATAAAAAGGCTCGTCCCGCCACTTTGGGTAGGGAGAGTTCCAAAAATAAGAAGGCTCGTCCCGCCACTTTGGGTAGGTAGAGTTCCTTAATAAGATAATCCATATCCGGTAGGGTGAGTTCCATAATGTGTAATAATTCAAGTCGTGAAAATGAGAATAAATGCCAATGAGAGCCCTTACTTAGAGAGCTTGTACTGGAGAGCTTGAGAGCTCGTAGTGGAGAGCTTAAGAGATCGTACTTAAAGAGCTCATAACTGGAAGGCTCGTAATCTGGCGAACTCGTGTTAGGCGAGCTCATGCTGGGCATGCTCATTCTGGTGGTCTCATGCTGGATAAGCTCATTTCTAGCAAGATATTATGTCCTTGCCCCAACCATGTCATTCTATTCTGACCTTTTGTTCACGCAAAATGCCAATTGTCCTCTGACATTCAACTAACTTGTACGGTTTGCAGACAAGGAGCCGGAGGATGTTGGTGATAGTGATATCTCTGGCGAGATATGAAGGATGCAGGTTCTTAGATCTAAACGAGTTAGATCTATGCGCAGCGGATGGATCACGATTTATATGACACAATTCTTAATTAAAGGACTTAAGTACTACAAGGGGGTTTAAGATTATGTTACCAATAACGGGAAGAGTCACCTTGATCTTCCGATGTGTTCTCCAAACGGCGGTTGGTTGATACACGAGCCTCCTTGATATGCAACACCAAGAAAAACTCAAAGTTTTTCTTCTACAAAAAACCCTAGGCAAGAAAAAACTAATTTTTCTCTCCCTTTTGCATAGTGGTGAAATTTTTGCCATTGAAATAAGGCTCAGGGAGAACTCTCTTTTATATAGGAGAGTAATCCTTGTCCTCCAAGGATTTAATAATTTAAGAGATAATTCTCAAATTAATCCTTAATTCAAATAAAAGATAAATAGTATAATTATCCCAAACAAATTAGGATAAATCATATTATTATCCAATATTCCATGAATTATCTTTTAACAAATAAAAGATAAATCATATGTCAAATAATTATCCAAGAAAACTAATTTCTCTCTAATTATTTTCATCACATAATGGTGCCACTTTTAGGTCAATTTAGCCCACATAAAATGTCTTTTATGTGTATAATATTATTTAGCCCAACTAAATAATATTCATGCATATCAATTAATTAGCCCAGCCAATTAATTATCACTGAGACCCAAATAACAAGATTATTAGTCCGAATTATAGAATCCACATCGGGGACCATGGACCTATAACAGTGAGCTCAATAATTAATTATTCATCGAATGAATAAGTACATTAATTATTAATTCGGGATTACGCCACCATAAACCCAAATCGAACTCTACCGATTATAGATGTATACTTATACTCAACCCATAGAGTGAATAAGCGTCCATTGATATAATCACTACATACGGATTAACCCTCCATAGACTGTCCATTCTGAGTGGGAAGTCTCCGTGAACCCGACTCATAATATCTTATCCTTATTTACCATTAACCCCCTGATGATCAATTAGCACACATATCGACTAGTAGCTAATTAGTCAAATGTGAACTCCCGGGATCGATCACTTTCTTAGGGCTAACAAACAAAGGGATCTGTCTCTCTACTTCCCGCGAGGAAGGAATGGATTCCATGTCCGTGAAAATCGGAACTACTCACTCATCCGGAGATTGTGCCAATGAGAAGTGGCTTGGAACACATATTAAAGTGAACCGTAATTAACACATCAAACACTACCCGGGACAAGCAAAGATCCCGTGATCACCTCAGGATTAAGGTTGATCCATATATGATCATCTAATGATTTAATAAGATTCCTCGATTAATGAATTATACCGAGAAATTCAGATTAAATCGGTCCAGTCCTATATGAACGCCATCATATATAAATGCCCCACGTAGGTACCATCTACCGACAGTCCGGATAAGACTATCACACCCTAAGGTGTTCTGGGCGCATTATTGGTGTTTTAATAAAGAGACCCTAAACTCTGATTAAGTTCACCACGGACTAACAGCTTTAAGTATATCACCACTAACTCAATCCTCACGTGCATGCCATACAACCGAAAGTTAAGCGGTTACATACTGATACACTTAGGGTTTGCAGCAGTGTATTACTTACAAGCACAAAGCAAGTAATAAGGTAAGATAAATTCTGTCATAAAAAAAACAATTACACAAATTGTCTTTCGGGCACTACACCTAACAATCTCCCACTTGCACGAAATGACAAGTAATGATTGTTTTTAGAGCACACCCTTTCTCATCTTATTCACAACACTCTCCCACTTGCTCTAAAAGCAGATGAGATATATTCCTCAATGCCGCACCCTCCAAGCACTAGACTTGGTACACATCGATCGCTTTGGTTGTCGGCCCGAGACGATCTTTAGGATCAAACGTTGCCGGTCCATCTAATCAGCGGTACTCTCTCAATATGCTTTTGACTTTTGTGACCGAGAAGATCCTTCTAAGCTATCTCTTCTTCACTGCTTTCACAATGAAGTGATATCGGCTTATCGACACTGGAATTACTCCTGCACCAAAAAGAAAATTCTAAGCACTATAAGTAAACACCGAGCCCGAGATCAACTTAATGATCATCCTTAATCGGACTACAAGTCGAATCAGTGTAGTCAACCATATTCAAGTTTGCACTGAATATACAAGCATATTATTCCTCGTTCTTCAAAGATACTTGAGGACGCACTAAAATGCTTTTCAATGCACGTAATCCGAGATTCGACTACTATTGACTTGTGATAACCTCGACTTGCCGTTATCCAAGAGAGACTCTATCCCATTTTCTCTTTATCCGGAGATTTAGAGAATCATTCACGAGATGTAAGGTAGGACTACTCGTTGAATGTTGCATACGATATGCATGATCATCTTAACCAATAAGACGGATGGGATAGCCAATGACTCATTCTTGTGAATTTGACCGAATCAAATTCTTAGAATATAGTCCAATTCTCTCATCGAGAGAATCTTGGCGTGTCGATTTCCGACTTCAGATAGCACACCCATGTTGTTTCCAACCGCTTTAGTGTTATCATTTATGAACACTAATACTACTACTACATTACCCATATTGATATCCGACCCTACGAAAAACTTATCAATATTTTGGTCAAGTCCACATATTTTAAAACATGTGACTTTTAAATGACCGAGAGGTTCTCTTAAATCCACAAAGGATATAAGCCATGGCAGCCTCCTACCAAAGGTTCTTTCGAATGAATTAAGATATCGTTAGTCTCGCAAAAAAGGTCTTTGGGAATCACCCCTATCTTCTCGCTTTGTAACGAATCCGTTATTCATTCTTAGCTAAAACCCTTCATTTCGAATGAATTCAGATTCCGTTGTTCAAAGAAGAAAGTCTTGGGAATCACCCCTATTTTACGCTTCGCTTAACGAAATCTAGCAAGCGAGTGGTGAGAGAGTTCAAGGTCCGGTTAACTCTCTACTTGTCGTGGAATCACCCCTATACCACTCAACTTTGCAATCGAAAGTTTAAACTTTCCTATTCATTCGACTCTTTTCCGTGTAGATCCAATTGCTCCCATCTGGGCCCGAGACACTCAGGTGGTTCTATAAGAGGTCATGACATGAATCTGGAGTACCAAAACTCCATTCACAGGGTTAAGGTTTTCAAACCAACCTCTATAATCGTAATCCCTACACACCCCACCAAGAGCCATAGGTTATCAATCACCCCAAAGAGATTATAAAGTCCACAAAATCACAATGGGTCAATGGTTAAACCATACTCCCACCGTGTCTTGGGTGGATTGACATTACGATCTAGTAGTATTTATCGTTGTAATCACCAACAACTAATGTTGGACGTGGTCCGATTAAATCGGATAGTAACTACCTTTGGGTGACCGTACTCAAGGTTTAAGGTTGTTTCTTATAGATTCTATCGGAAGGCTTGTGATGATTCAACCGTCACTTTCCGATCTCAAGAATCTTATAATCAACCTTCACTGTCTCATTAAGATATTTCACTAACAACCACAATCAACGTATGCGCAAAATCCCCAGTCCTACCTTCAAGCATTAAATGCTTGTGAACCGAATTCACTCCTTATCCATAAATTCACTAGCATCTTCTAGGTAGACTTCTCGGTTTACATAATAATGTTAACCATTATTTTGCAACCAATTATCTTAATCGAGTTTAGCGATTGTATTGTAGTACATCAATAACTATATAGGGCAAGTCTATGGTTTCTTCCTCGGTGAGAAACATTCCACCAGGAGGCGTGCCGAGCATCACCCCAAGACTATGCGATAGCCTATTTCGAGCATGGAATACTCTATTCTCTCGCTAAAATCAGAGACACCTCCTCGTATTCTTTCGATAAACCAACCAGTGTTTTGAGTAGTTATCGATGAGAATGTCACCACTCAAAATCTCCCACTAGCTTGTATCTCTCACTAGACCCGAAGGTCATGGTGAACAAGTTATGTTACCCTTCAAAACTATTACCCTTTCCCGATTGAAAAGGAACTTAGTCATTGTTCCTTTGAGATAGTGTTCCAAGACTGGGAGATAGGAATCACCCTTAGGCAAATCAAAGGAGTCTTGTCTCTAGGATATATGCACTAATTAATAGATTTTGAAAGGTCGTTTATCTTAATACGGAAACCTTTTACCTTTAATAGTTTTAGATGTGTTACACATACTTATTCAAATTGTTTCTAAGTGGTTCGACTTTATCAAACAAAAGTCCGAGTCTCGGATTCAGTACTACAAATGTCATATTCACTTTCTATGAGGCAACAATATATCGAGTTGAAAGTGAATCCAATTGTTTCAACGAATCGTAAACGTAAAAATAAATTTTTCGTGATATTCAAGGATAGAATCCAAATTCATTTCCTAATATCACTCCCACTATTCTATTTGAAATTATCGCCCGTTGTTACTTTATTAATGCATGACTTCATTGTTCTTCCAAAGAACTAAGCCACTTTGAGTCAAGTTACTCGGTTAAGAAAGTCGCTATGATTCATTGGTTAGTGATCCAAATCACTTTCCTTATCCTATACTTTCTTTAATTAATGTTTCGGTTTAGCCTCAAAACTTTAGTTAAGATGATTAACACTTACATTCTTTTCCATTCTTAACTTTCCTTAAAAGGAAATAGTCTTGAACTAGCAAAGATTCGTTTGAGTAGAGACACTCGTGAACTGTGGGATGTCTAATGAAAGTGTTACCCGGTGGGACTGATTTTCTAATAAATTAGAAAAATATAATATAAAAGCTCCCACTAGTTTATCGGTTCCAAATACCGCCTAACTAGCGACACTTTAATTTATGATTCTCCAATTTTTCTATCGAGAAAATTTCTCGTGTAGACACTACAAAATTCACTAGAAGAATTTTATCGTCCCAATCATCTTTCAAACTAACTACGGTTGTCTCTCGTCGCGACGAGTGACAAGCGATGACATGCCTATTTACGTCACTTAAGTTTTGAAGGCTTCAAGAGAAATATCTCTTCCGAAAAATTAATCGCATGTGAGATTAATAAATACAACGTTCTAGTTACTTACCACATTTTAACGAAGTCATTACTAGTCAATTTTACACTAGCAGTCTAGCACATTAGAGAGATGTATATAACAGTTGTAAATAAAATTGACAGAAAATAAATCCAAATCATACACTACTAAAATTTTAGGAACATAAACTAAGTACTTATAGTCTATCCTGCTGTTCAAGGATTTAATCTAACGCCTCTGCGCTTAGGGTAGGTCAAAGAGGTTTCGATTAATATTGAAGATCGATTGAGAATCGAACATCTCATTTGTGATCTTCAATCACCTTTCCTTTTTCAGCCAAGGTACTTCCAAAAATACCTTTATGAGTGTGACCTCATTGTCTCAGCATTTTTAGGTAGACCCCGAGTGTGTCGCCTTAAGGTCGGTCGGTGACCGACGAGTACCCAAAATCCTATCCTTTCGGAGACCAAGCCTTGAATTTTGATAGCGATGAAGGCCTTCCTTAGGAGGCCGGTCGGTCCCAGCCGGCACGAGGCGTCACCATTCTCTCACGTTGCTTGTGTCAACAGTAGAGGCCGTGGGGTCGGTTGTCGCCTCTCCCGCTCCCACTCAATATTTTGAAAAAGTGGTGGGTTTCTCGATCACGTTCTTGGACTTGATGTTACATTAAGGAACAATAAATCATAGGCCCGAATGTTGTCGGTTATGTGGGCTAGCCCACCCGACCTATTCGTTAGAACATATGTGGCCGTCGGACGGGTCAAAGCTAGAGAGGTCCGTTGAGCCGTAGTGGCTCTTCGGATGGCTCAAGATTGCGGCCCGTGCAAACGCCACACGTGGAGGGTGAAGTCGATTGAGCCGTAGCTACTGTTGACCACCCAACCGTGGTTAAACCACTTTCGAACCTGTTTGCCCGTGATTATCCAATCCTTAAACATCAAACTTTCACGTAGACACTACGGAACAAAAACGTAATCTCGTCTTAGGTAAGGTGGAATTCACCGAGAATCCAACACCTTAACCATGAGGTTTCGAGATTTTACTCCTTATGCTTTCGCAGAGTGGGATTCACCGAGAATCCATCACCCAACCTCGACGATTGAAAAAACCCGTGTTCCTCGGTTTTTACCTTAATTAGTTTCTAATTAATATCAAACAATTAATTAAAACTAATCGTGTGTTTTATACATTCCTAACTAATTCCTCGAATTAATTTCTACATGTTTGCATATGGAGTGGAATTCATGATGTGATGCATGTCATGGCAATTTTCCGGTTCTACTCATACAATCTACACATGTATACTAGTGCGGAAAATAAACACCGAGATGGACCGTTGGCACCCCCGTAACTAATCTATTCGAAAATAAATTAAAAAACCCTAATCTGCAGCTGTTTAGAATCTTCAACGATCGGCATATCAAACGAACTCGGATCGGGACGAAACTTTCCAGATCTGATCTTCATTCTTCGGACTTCAAGATGGACGGTCGGATCGGAGCTTTGACTCGTCAATCTTCCTCAGTGAGCCGCCCAACTTTCTGCTGAAACAGACTCTTACAGCAGCGCATCATTTACTTCCCGAGGCCGATCGGGGATCAAGTTGAATCCCGATCGTTCTGAAAATTTTATCTCACGTCCAAAACTCCATGATTATCGATCTGACCGGTCGGATATTTGTTTCAACGGTCCAATACTTTCCAGAAAATCGAGGAAGTCACAGTTAGGGTTTCTGTGAATCCTGCGTTTTTCTGTTACAGCTGCCTCTTCTCGTCAACGAACAGACATCCAAACGGACTCTGATCGACACTAAATTTTGTGGGATTGTTCATCAACTTCCAATCTTGATTCTGACCGGAGGGATCCTCGTTTTAACGGCTCAAACAACGGAAAAAATGAAAAGACTAAACAGCTACTGTACAGATCTATTTTCTGGAAATTAAACTTGCAATAAAATAAATTACATAATTTCTATACTCATATAAACGAAATTTTCATCGTTTATATGAGTTTACAATAGATCTAACTTAAGTAAATGATGCCAACCCCCAATCCATCTCTTCAACCATAACAATTAATCATTATCAATGCATAAAACAATAAATAAAATTTACCTACATGCAATTTCACTCCTTTAAATCGTTTAATTATGATTATGACTATATAAATCGTGGAACCTGTCTCCGATACCACATGAAGGATGCAGGTTCTTAGATCTAAACGAGTTAGATCCATGCGCAAATGGATGGATCACGATTTATATGACACAATTCATAATTAAAGGACTTAAGTACTACAAGGGGGTTTAAGATTATGTTACCAATAACGGGAAGAGTCGTCTTGATCTTCCGATGTGTTCTCCAAACGGCGGTTGGTGGACACCCTTCTTGATACACGAGCCTCCTTGATATGCAACACCAAGAAAAACTCAAAGTTTTTCTTCTACAAAAAACCCTAGGCAAGAAAAAACTAATTTTTCTCTCCCCTTTTTGCATAGTGGTGAAATTTTTGCCATTGAAATAAGGCAGGCTTATAAACCTCTTTATATAGGAGAGTAATCCTTGTCCTCCAAGGATTTAATAATTTAAGAGATAATTCTCAAATTAATCCTTAATTCAAATAAAAGATAAATAATATAATTATCCCAAACAAATTAGGATAAATCATATTATTATCCAATATTCCATGAATTATCTTTTAACAAATAAAAGATAAATCATATGTCAAATAATTATCCAAAAACTAATTTCTCTCTAATTATTTTCATCACATAATGGTGCCACTTTTAGGTCAATTTAGCCCACATAAAATGTCTTTTATGTGTATAATATTATTTAGCCCAACTAAATAATATTCATGCATATCAATTAATTAGCCCAGCCAATTAATTATCACTGAGACCCAAATAACTAGATTATTAGTCCGAATTACGAAGCCACATCGGGGACTATGGACTATAATAAGTGATAGCTCAATAATTAATTATTCATCGAATCGAATAAGTACATTAATTATTAATTCCGGGATTACGCCACCATAAACCCAAATCGAACTCTACCGATTATAGATGTATACTTATACTCAACCCATAGAGTGAATAAGCGCCCATTGATATAATCACTACATACGGGTTAACCCTCCATAGACTCGCCCATTACGAGTGGGAAGTCTCCGTGAACCCGACTCATAATATCTTATCCTTATTTACCATTAACCCCCTGATGATCAATTAGCACACATATCTGACTAGTAGCTAATTAGTCAAATGTGAACTCCGGGATCGATCACTTTCTTAGGGCTAACAAACAAAGGGATCTGTCTCTCTACTTCCGCAGGAAGGAATGGATTCCATGTCTCCGTGAAAATCGAACTACTCACTCATCTGGAGATAGTGCCAATGAGAAGTGGCTTGGAACACATATTAAAGTGAACCGTAACTAACACATCAAACACTACCCCGGGACAAGTAGCATCCTGTGATCACCTCAGGATTAAGGTTGATCCATATATGATCATCTAATGATTTAATAAGATTCCTCGATTACGGAATTATACCGAGAAATTCAGATTAAATCGGTCCAGTCCTATATGAACGCCATCATATATAAATGCCCCACGTAGGTACCATCTACCGACAGTCCGGATAAGACTATCACACCCTAAGGTGTTCTGGGCGCATTATTGGTGTTTTAATAAAGAGACCCTAAACTCTGATTAAGTTCACCACGGACTAACAGTTTAAGTATATCACCACTAACTCAATCCTCACGTGCATGCCATACACTGAGTTAAGCGGTTACATACTGATACACTTAGGGTTTTTTACAGCAGCTATGTATTACTTACAAGCACAAAGCAAGTAATAAGGTAAGATAAATTCTGTCATAAAAAAAACAATTACACAAATTGTCTTTCGGGCACTACACCTAACAAGATCATCGCCGAAATCCAAAGAATCCAAAGAGAGTGGTGATAAATCAAACGCAAATTCTATGGATTGTGTGTTTTTGCTCCTTTAAATGCACTAGCTCAATGAAAAAATATTGAGGAGCAGCTCCAAGTATGTGTTGATGTTGATGTTGATGAATGCCGGTCGGAAAACAAAAAATGGGCAGACATGGAAATCTAGATGTAGATCTAGGTGCAGACATGGCCGGAAATCTAGATGTAGATCTTGTTGAAGGTTTAGAGATCTAGATGTAGTTTGTTGAAGATTTAATGATATAGATGAAGATCTTGTTGAAGACTTGGCCGGAAAACTAAAAAATGGGCGGTTTCAGGCCGCCGGAAATCTTAGATCTGACCGGAAAATGTTGTAAAAGTCGAGTTCCCGGTAACGGGGCCATGTCGAAATTATCTCTGGTGAATAGCGGTGTTTCTGTGGTGGATATCTGGCGAAAGTAAGTGATTTTGCCGGTGGTTGCACATCAGTGCCCAAGAACAAGATGGAGATCATGAAGAACAAGATGGTGATCTTGAAGAACAAGATGGAGAAAATGTTGTGTTTATGCCAAGCCTCAAGTGGCTATAAACGTACCCTGTGTAAGGGATCAATCCCAATGCGTAGTTCTGAAAGTGAAGTCTTTCTCCCTTTTTGTAATGGAGGTGATGTTATTTATAGAGGCTTGGAGCTAGCCAGCTGGCTAGACGATGACAACTGGCGGGGGCTGGCAAGTTGCGAGCCAGGAGGGTCGTGAACCTGGAGGGTCGTGAGGACTGAAAGCCTCTTGGCGAGCTGAGGGCATAGCGGCCTGAGGGTCTTGGTGAGCTTAGAACCTATGGCCTGAGGGCCTTGGCGAGCTGAGAGCCTTGTGGCCTAAGGTCCCTGGCGAGCTGAGAGCCTAGCAGCCCGAGGGCCTTGGCGAGCTCAGAGCCTAGCGGCCTGAGAGCTGAAGGCCCGGAGGGTCTCGGGCGGCCTGGAGGTCGAGCTTGTCTTATTACCCTTAAATAGTAGCTTGCTCTTCTTTATATTGCCGGCTCTAGTCCGTGTGGCAAACCTAACAACCTGAGGAGTTCACGTGCCGCCGCCCATCCTTTCTTGGCGACGCGTGGGGTTAAGGGTTTGGTGCGGGACCGATGGCTTGCGAGTTCATGGACTATAGTAGCCGGTGGCCTTATACACTATTTTGGTGGCCGGATGGACCCAAATAATGATCCGCTGGCTGAATTACGGTTCAAGCTCACCTCTATTGAAGGTTCAGTTCCACTATACTGTAAGAACAATGGGGCAATTGTGATGAGAGTCAACTTTCCTTCATTTCCTACATGATTCTACCCTCGTTTATGACTTATTTGATGCACTTTTGTGGTAATTTGAGTGACTTATTAGGCGTTTTCACCATTTCTTTCACTCCGAGGTCAAAGACTAATTAGCCCTAAAATCTCGCCACTTTTGGTGAATTAATGCATATTTCATACCTATTTTATCTTGCGGGAGTTATGCGTGGTATTTTTGTTGATAATTGCAGGATATAGGTTCATTTTGATCCCGGAAAAATAGGCATTGATGATGGAAAGATGATTTCGAGAGGTGGAAGCATGCACCCGAAGCTAAAGAGTGAAACGGATCGAGAATCGTTGATGTTATCGTGCTTCTGTGAATTAATCTGCATTTTGAGCTATCCTGGAGGCATTCTCTGGGAAAGTTTTATTCATGAAAGTTGTGGAGAATTGAATAAGCTTTCCAACGCAATTTGAATCACTCGAATCGGAGTCCTACAGGAAAAGATATCGCCAAATTACTGAGGGTGTGCCAAGTTATTGCGGTTCAGTGAATGCATGCGCAAGCATGCTTCTTCCGTGCGCGAGCATGGCTTTGAAGAGAAAAACGGCGTGATATTCAGCAACTGCATGCGCCAGCATGCCTTTAGCATCTTGCAAGCATGTAGTCGCTTGGTTTTGATTGGCTAGACCTTTTTAGGTCGGTTTTTGACCTATAAAAGCCAATTAGGTCGAATTTTATACCCACTTCTTCGTAATTGAATTTTCTCTTCGCTTTTAGGTTTATTTCCTCCAAAACCCTTTAGAAAATTATTTTCTTGCATCCAATTACTTCAAAATTGCTAGGATTGTTGATTTCTTTATGCAAGTTCTTCATTGTGGATCGATCCAAACTATTGGTAATTTATTTTTCTTCTCTTTTATCATGCTTTCTTCCATTTCTTTTATGATTTTGTGTTTCGTTCTTGTTATTATGAGTAGCTAAATTTATTATAGATAGATTATGTGATGGAATAACGAAATTGATGCCTAAACGATGATCTAGGGATGAGTAGGTCTTAAAAGTTAAATCTTTTGAATGTTTGTGTCCTAAAACTTGAACCTAATGCCTTTAATGGAGTCACAAACCATTAATTGATCACACACACGAACTTTATAGATGTATTTTGCGAGGGAGTGTGCGAACTAGGGTTTTAGGAATGCCATGCACGAAGTAGTCGAGTTTTTCGCAGCCTGTTCCTTGGTAAGGTTATTCTAGCTAAGCCGTGAACTCGGTGGATGTTGAGCGTTTCATAGTTCTAAATCATATTAGGTCAATTAAATCCCATAGAGGGGACTGTTGAACCGAGTATAGGGTAACTAGGTTGTGGTATTAGCGCCTAGGGACCAATTTAGGAGATTGCACTCATAACACATTCATTAGAAGCTATTGGTTGGTTGGTAGGTTAAGGCTCGTCCCTAGTGATTCGGTAAGGGTGTTGAGAGTAGTGTTCTTGACCATAATTTATATTTCGTTTATCATACTTTTAAAGTAAGTATTTTACCTTTTCTAGTTATAATTACCTTTACCAATATTTGTGAACCTGAACTAGATACAAAAGTGATTGTGATACTTGATTGATTCCCCGTGGGATACGACCTTGCTCGCCGTTGTAGTACAACCGACCCGGTACTCTGCCGGTTAAAGTTGGTTTACTATAATTTGGCCATCAAATTTTCTAAGTCAAAGGAACCAAGGTCTCATCAGAAGTCCAAACATGTAATGCGGCACTATCACTTGATTAGGGAGATAGTTGATGGATGAGATGTAAAGATAGAGAAATTCCACACGGATGATAACATAGCTGATCCGTTAACTAAGGATTTATCGCAGGCTAAGCATGATAAACATGTTCACATTCATAGGCATAGGCATATGGGCAATCGGCTTTAGGCCATGTGGGAGATTGTTGAAATAGTGTCCTAAACCAAATCGGGTTGGACCGGATCCGACCGGGTCAGGTCAATTACAGTCTATTTAGTTCATGTAATATTTTTATTATGCGTAATAAATTCACTTTTGTCATTATATATTTTGTGTATTACAAAAACCAATTTGTAATTGTATGTATAATAACGTCTCTAGTATTAAACCGTGATAGAGAATCCGAATAGTGATTATGATTGATGAGATCTTGATCACTTCAACTAGTTTGATACTTAATTGACTCTAGTCGTATGTGCTATTGAATGGGGTATTAATAGTACGGTTAGACTAGCACTTATTAGATGTTTTCTATCTTGTGAAGATAAGGATATATCTCATCTATCGAAGTGTAGGGACACTTGGACTGTACGTGGACGTGTATAAGAGAATGCGTACGATAGACTGACCCACTTACTTTATTAAGTGTCACACTATGTGGCAGTTGTGTAATTATTTTTTGACCGGAGTCTTCGTGACATCACGATGTGGATTGTCATGCTTGACGCTATTGAGGTTTTCCCTAATCACGGGGCGATCATGCAGTAGTGTTTGGGTGTGATATTGAAGCATGCATAAGATTCATGTTGCTCATCCGAGATCGATATCCAATGGTAGGAGTAAATATCCGGAAGGGCTTTTTTTATTAATGAATGTCTTGCTTTCGATAATATTTGCAAAGTGGAAGTAATGAGTTACTTCGAGAGAGTAGGAGCTCCAGATTAAAGATGCAGTAATTAATGTTTTGACACACGAGCTACGACCGTATGGATATTATAACAGTGATAGGATTCTATTTATACGGTAACCGTTTCAAATGAAAAGTAGTAGTCAATGCACTCGACTCTTCCGATGATTGTGGTTCATGACATGTTGCTAGACGCTAATCATGATTGTTAGGTATGAAGGGCATTTTAGTAAATGTACTTTATACTTACGACCAATATATTCAGAAACCTATCGCGTCACACACATTTGAACTTCTATCCATAATTAAAATGTTGTTATAGTGATAACCAAATAAGGAATGAATTATCCCAACTATAAAGTGTTATAATGACAAGTTAATATATTTTTTTTGAATGACAAGTTAATATTATAATATTTATTTATTATGAATAAATTATAACAAAATATAAATTAATTATATAGATTAATTTAATTTCCATAATATCTATTTTATATGAGGCGCCACATATGTGTATAAGATACAAATATATTTTGCAGTTTAATTAATGGAAGAATTTATGTTAATTAAGGGATAAATCAATCAAGGATTTTTACTTTTCATAATTCTTTGTTTTATTAGGAAGAAGATTTTATTTCTCCCAACTCCACTCAAAAAGATTTTCCAAGGCAATCCATGAGAGCTTGGGGCGCCACTTTCCCGTATATAAGGGAAGGTGTGTCAAGCTCTTTTGTGTCGCAATTACAGGAGCATTATTATAGTAGAAAATATTCGGGGCTTCTTTTGAGAGTTTGAGAGAGCGGAAATGTTAGTGTAACATCAAGTTTTCCAATAGCAATCCCAGAAATGATTCCGGAGGAGGTTCGCGTGGATCAACAATATAGGCCGAACACTTGGACGGCACCGTGCACAACTACACTTAGACAAAGCGTCGATCTTTTCTAAGATCAATTCCGGTATGAATTCTTGTCTACTATTCCCGTTGTGTATTGTTTAAACGAAGTCGGTCTTAGGAAAAGGAGATCGAAAATTTTAAATTTCGATGCGTTCATATCGATTTCCTAAAAGATATTTACCACTTGATATTTTTATAAGAGGATTTACTTCTCGAGATGTACACTCGTATCTTGAAGTGTACGTTTTCGTGGCATGGCTGAACGGCTCGTACCGGTAGTTGCTCGAGATATTCGGTCAAGACATTACAAGTAGTATAGACATGATGTTCGGAAATAACTACTTTATTCACTACATAAGATTAAAACAAATCAATTGGGATAACTTCAAGGAAAGTTTAAGCCACAAAGTAAAAGAACTAAAAACAAGATGCTAACTAAGAAAGATTAGTGTTCTCGAGATTTGTTGAATAATCGTCTCTCTCAAAAGTTTAAGTTGATATGGTAGATAATTAACATATTAAACATTTTAATATGCCCCTTCAAGTGTGGGCATGTAACAAGTCTGTCTGAGCCAACATGACACATGGCCAACAAAGAGGCACAATATACATAAGGAACAATAATGTTGACAACAAGATTTGATCCCACGACCTCCCGCTCTGATACCATATTAAACTATCATGCATTACAAAAGTTTGAGCGATGGGAAAGTAGGTAACATATTAAACATTTCAACAAGACTATTCATCAATCACTTGAAGTTATTCTTGATTTTGTTTAAAGTAGCAAGAACTTCTTCAATGTTTTTTCTTTCTCTTGGAATTTCACTTTGTGCAATCCATCGCTAAATTCAATATAATTGTCACACGGTCCATCATTTCGAAAAATGTTGATTTTGATCAGTTGTATTTATAAGACTATCATCTATGGTATCAATCAATGTACTCCCAATAGATCGATTCACCCAACCACGCAGAGTCATGCCTTCACCTGAGCATTTCATCATTTGGCCTTTTTCTTGTAAAGGTTTCCATTAGCATGATTCCAAAGTCAGTAAACGCTCACACTTTGTGGACAACAATCCTCCCGAGCCGTATTCTAAAATTACATGTCGACAACCAAAATTAAATTTCTAACATATAATGATAACATAATCAATGCACTTAGTGGTCAAGCCTTAAACTTTTCAAAGTAGTTGGAGTAAAACTATTAGAAGTCCGCATACATACCTGGGGCAATATAGCCGAAAGTTGCGATAGTATTTGTATAAGTAAAGCTATTTTCCTCCAACATTTTTGCAATCCCGAAATCACTTACATGAGCAACCTTATCTTCATCAAGTAAAACATTGCTCGGCTTTAAATCAAAGATGTACCATCGGTGTCGGGTAACCCGAATGGAGATATTGCAAAGTCTGAGATGCTACATCAATCATAATATTCAATCTTTCCATGAAGCTTAAAAAACGATTCTCGGAATTATGCAACCAATTTTCAAGACTCCCATTAGGCATAAATTCAAGTACTATTGCCTTGAAGTCAAGGTTAGAACAGCATGAGATAACTTGAGTAAGATTGCGATGTCGAAGATTGCGCAACATCTCGCACTCCACCTCAAAACTTTTAAAGGCTCCTTGTGCTTGTAAATCAAACACTTTAACAAAGAACAACCCGACCATCTCTCGAGTGTACCTTTGTAAACAGCTCCGAAGCCCCCTTTCCCAAGCAAATTCCTCTCGTTATACCAATCAGTAGCTTGTTGAAGTTCATAGAACAAAATCTGATTGTTTGCTAGAACTTGTAACAATTCTTCTTTGTTTTTTATCTTGTTTTTCCTTCGAGATAATAGAGATATAGCCACTACTGTTACGGAAACAATGGAGGCGACCAAGCTAAAAGAGAAGATGAAAATATGCTTAGGCCCTCTAAACCATGACTTTTTGTGTGATGTTGTAGGACATGGAGGGACGTGAAACCGTTTGTCCCCACATAGAGCCTTATTGAATATGAACGATTCCTCTGTTAAATTCTCAAAAGGTCCACCGGATAGGATTAAGCCAACTAAATTGTTATGCGAAATGTTGAAAAATGTGAAGTACGGAAGCTTCTCAAGCATCATTGGAATGGAGCTAGACAAATTATTTCCGGAAAAATCTAGAGACTGCAAACTTAAGATCTTTCCAATTGATTTTGGAATCGGTCCTTCCAATAGATTAGAGCTTAAAGAAAGATTAATCATGTTCTGCAAGTCCCCAATCACTTCCGGAATATCACCCGAGAGGTTATTCCTCGACAAGTCCAAAAGCGTTGCAACCTTTAAGTTTCCTATTTGGATTGGCAATGAACTATTGAGAAAATTGGATGAGAAGTTAAGCTCCAAAAGATCTTTCAGATTCCATAGACTCATAGGTATGGTAGAACTGAACTTGTTACTGTTCAAATAGAGCTTCCTCAATGAAATTCCATTTCCAATACAATCAGGGATGGCACCTGAAAACAAGTTGTTGAATACATACAACTCACTTAATCTTTTTAAGCTAAACAAATTACATGATAGAGCTCCACTTAGTCTATTATTCGAAAGATCAACTGCTTGAAGATGTCCTAATGCCGCGATTGATGTTGGTAACGAACCGGTCAATAAATTGTCATGAAGAGATAATAAAAGCAAATTACTCAAGTTTCCTATACTATTTGGAATTTCACCGATATTCCACAGCCACTTCCTCAAAATTTTCAAGAGGTATAGAAAGATTACCAATAGATTCTGGTAGGATGCCATTCAAAGGATTCTCTTGAAACTGTAGAACCTCGAGATATTTGCAATTAGATAGTTGTTTATAAATTCCAACTCCAAAGACGAATAACCGGTTGCCAACTTGTTAAAAGACAAATTTATGGCCTCAAGAAACCTCAGATCCCCAAGGTAGTGAGGTATGGCTCCATTGAAATTATTTCTTCCGAGATTAAGCAAACGGAGTGTGGAATAATTCGAGAGGAAGAGCGGATAACTCCACTCAAGTTATTAGAATGGAAACTAAAAATTCTATATTCGGAAGCCAAAACTCCGTAGTTGAAGGCAGACTTCGAAAGAAAATTTCCGGAAAGATCTAGTGCCTACAATGTGGAGTGTTGAAGAATCTCTTTGGTACTGAACCACTCAGCCCATTTCTCCCTAGATCGAGAAGTATCATATTCAGATCATTTCCAAGCTCTTCAAGTATGGAGCCTAAAGCAGTGGCGATTCACAATGTCAATATAAATAAACGGATATAAAAATATGGGAACAATTCAGTAATCGACCATTACCTCTTAGATTGTTATCCGATATAGATAGATATGAAAGCAATGTCAAATTCACAATCTCTTTCGGTATAACACCTGCAAAACAGTTTGCTATATGTTGCTTGCTTCTATTGTAACCACTTGCAATACACAATACACAATAAGTTTTTGTGTTACACATATTTATGCGTGAACAACATATCATTTTATTATCGTGTGATTTTTCTTTAATTATATAGGAATGACAGAATCAAACGTGATAAAGAAATTGAAACAAAATTATATTGCTGATATTCTTTAATCACCATATATATGGTTTAATTCTCAAGTGTATCTAATCATAATATTAGTATAATGTGTAGAACTATGTCTTCTTGCTTAAGAACAGAGTAGTTGGTTTTTGTTTTCACCAAAAAAAAAACATTACACTATTTCTTTTCATTTTACACCCTTAACACTCATCCGGCCATCATACATTAAGGAATCTTTACAGGGGCTTTTCCAGAAAATAATTGCCTGAGACTTACTACTTATGCACCTATATAGTCGATCGGATGAACACTGCCACATGTCACCTCTATAATCATCCAACACCGAATAAAGTCTAAATAAAACCACACTTCCGAGGGGCATAAACCCCAATACTGGCCTAAGGGCAGAGCTTATCCCCATCGGCCTGATGCACTCCTTAATCCACTGCAGGTCGGCCAGGTCGTAACAGAGGTGGATCTGCTCAGCTCGGTCATAAAAGCCTTGGGAGCTCACAGCACGGCTAGAGCGTACAAACATGCTTATGTGTTACTTACGTAAAGATAATTATGCAAATCTTAAGCCATAAAGGCTCTAATCCTATCATTTAAACTTAACATTTAAATCCCGTGATTATCTCCTAAAATCAAGGGATAAACACATGAATATCTTATTCTTGCAGAATAAGATTAGGAGTCCATGATGGACACGGCCCATGCAGGCGTATCGCATAAGTGTTTCCTATATAAGCGTTCATAAGAACTACGGCAGACTTGATTCCTGATTTATACACAAGATACGTAGGCAACTTGAGAAGAAGTACTCTCAGGCTCAGTCTAAACATCCTAAAAAACACCCCTCATTCATATTTTTCTTAGCCTTGATTCAATTACCATCAGATTATACGGCCCGGATTTACACCCGACGATTTTCAGCATCGTCATTTGGCGCTAGAAGGAGGACCTTCTACTGGTAATTATTCAAGACCTCCATCATGTTTAGATCTCAAAAGAATATAACGGTACCAAATTCACAGAATGATTGGGCGATTGATACTGGGGAGGATATGATCATCAACAACAAGAAAGATCAATCTGGCCTATAGGCAAACATGCGGTCCACTGTGATCAATACTATATATGGGGGGCCTAAGGAAGGCAGGACTGTTGATACTCAAGGTGCTAACAAGAAGCAACGGTTTTTTGGCGAAGTAGCTTATGGGTCCAAGAGACCTGCTCCCTTTGTTAGTGAATAATGAAGGATTGGTGATCGAAGCTGTGGTGAACCGGAACCTAGTAAAGAGGATCTGCGTGGATACTAGAAGTGCAGTGAACATACTTTATTACCCTGCTTTTCAGTCGATGAAGCTAAGATATTTTGAATTGACACCCATCTCAGACCCGTTGTTTGGTTTCGCAGGTCCTCCGGTTCTACCTATGGGAATGATTGAATTGGCCACCATATTCGGCCAGGAACCAAAGTGCAAGACACTTTAGATTAATTATGTCGTCGTCAAAGATCCGTCTGCCTACAACATCATTATGGGCAGACTGGCTTTGATCGATCTCCAAGCTGCAATTTCCCTAGCTCATAACAGTATGAAGTTTCCTCCCATAGAAGGATCGATAGAGATTAAAGGTGATGTAGAAAAGGCCAGGAGCTGCTATACGGCCACCGTCAACGGGAAGGCTATGGACCAACATGTACTTATTGAAAAACTACTCCCGTGAGGATGAGGAAACTTGGTCCTCGGAAGATAAGGTGGAGAATGTCAGTCTTTGGGAAGACAAACTGATTTGACAATAATGTTTGGTGCTTGGATTCTAGACCAAAGATAAGGAATTGATTCAGGGAATTGGGACGATTCGCATGGAAGAGGCGAGGATATGCCGGGTTTATCCTCGATATTGCAAATCATAAGTTAAATGTAGATCCGAGCAGAAGCCGGTTTGGCACAAGAAGAGACATTTCGCACAAGAGCGCATTAGCGCAATTCAGAAGGAAGTAACTATACTACTTCATGCAAATATTATCAACGAAATATTATACCCGGACTGGTTGGCGAACACCATTTTAGTCCAAAAAAACCAGATGGATGTTGGAGGATGTGCGTGGATTTCACCGACCTCAACAAGGCATGTCCCAAAGATTGTTATGCCTTACCCAAGATTTACAGACTCGTTGATTCCACGGTTGATTTTCAAGTGTTTGACTTCTTGAATGCCTATAAAGGTTATCACCAGATCGCCATAGAACCTGAAGATGCAGAAAAGACGGCGTTCATAATGGTGTTCGGGATATTCTGCTACGTAACAATGACATTTGGTCTACAAAATGCTGGAGCAACCTATCAAAGAGCGGTAAATAATATCTTCCGGGGTCAGATCAGCAGATGTATGGAAGTATACGTTGATGACCTATTGATCTAGAGCAGGACTCTTGATCAGTACTAATTAGATGTTAGAGAGGTTTGCGAAGTACTCAGACAGTCCAAAATAAACCTCAACCCCAAGAAATGTACTTTCGGGGTAAGGTCGGGAAAGTTCTTGGGGTATATGATCTCCAAGGAAGGAATCAAAGCCAACCCGGATAAGATCGACGCATTGTGAACCATGCATCCTCCAAAAAGCATCAAAGTAGTTCAGGGATTAACATGATAGATGGCGACCCTGAATAGATTCTTATCCAGGTTGGCACAGCGTGCCCTTCCCTTTCTTAAAATTCTGAGGAAGTCTACCCCATTCCAGTGGCATGAAGAAAGTCAGCAAGACTTTGAGGAATGTAAATCTTACCTTACAGAGTTGCCAACTCTGACTTCACCTCAGGAAGGAGATACATTGTTGGCCTACCTATCAGTATGTGAGGAAACCAGAAGTGTAGTGCTGGTTAAAGAAAAAAACAATGTATAACGGCCAATTTTCTATGTAAGTAAAGCACTCCATGGCCCCGAAGTTCAGTATTCTAATGTAGAAAAGCTAGCACTGGAACTTGTACATGCCACCCGGAAATTAAGACCTTATTTTCAAGCTAATCCAATAGTGGTAGTGGATCGAGCTTCCTCTCGAGGCGGTCTTGACGCGACTAGATACGCCTGGATGGTTGGAAAAGTGGGTGATAGAGCTGGTCGAATACTAATCTGGACTTCGTCCCTCGAATCGCCATCAAGGCCCAAACCTTAGCCGATTTTCTAGCAAAGGTGCATCTATTAACATTGACCAAGATCGGCCGACCGCAAAACGCAAAGAGCAAAGATGGACATTGTATGTCGATGGAGCATCTAACAAAAAGGGATCAAGGGCAGGCCTCCTACTTATTAGCCCAAAAGGGGAAGAATTTACCTACGCTCTATGCTTCAGCTTTTAAGCAATGAACAACGAATCAGAGTGTGAAACCTTGATCACCGGGTTACAGTTGGTTGCAAAACTCGGAGCAAAAAATTTGCGCGTCTATATTGACTCCCAACTGGTAGTAAACCATGTTATTGGGGAATATGAAGCAAAGGCAGAACCTATGAAGAAATATTTGGATGTAGTTCAGACGTTATTAAGGGACTTCAACGACGTACGGATAGAACAAATACCTTGATCTCAGAACAAGCGAGCAGATGCATTATCAAAGCTAGCTTCCAATTTCATGTCCAACAAGAGTGTGTTTGTCGAGCAACTGCAAGAGAGAAGTTATGAAAAGCAAGCTATGCAGCCAATCCAACAAAAAGAAACATGGATGGATCTCATAATAACTTACTTAAAAAGAGGATTTCTACCTTCGGACCGAGTCCAAGAGAGGAAAATGAAATTCCTAGCGGCCAGGTACTCTTTATTTAATGACATACTCTACCGAAGGTCGTATATTGCCCTATTTCTTAGTTGCTCAACAAAAGAAGAAGGAAATTATCTCCTTCACAAAATTGACTTCGGGATATATGAGAGCCATGCGGGAGCCCGAACCTGAGCCAGAAAGTGTTAGTTGTTTGGCTATTATTGGCCTACCATACAACGAGATGCGCAAGTGTTGGTCCAGAAATGCAGATCATGCCAAACGCTTGACAATGTATCGCACCACGCGTCCCAAGTGATGACCCCTATAGTATCCTCGTGGCCTTTTGACCATTGGGGAGTAGAGTGTTGGTCCACTACTCTGAGGTCCGGGCAACAACATATTCCTGGTAGTGGCCGTAGATTATTTTACAAAATAGGAGGAAGCTATGCTCCTTACAACAAACACGGCCAAGGCCATTCAAAAGTTCCTATGGAAAAACATTGTTTGCAGGTATGGCATCCCAATGACACTAATCTCCGATAATGGGACATAGTTTGAGGATAAAACAGTTTGAGCATGGTGCCTGGAACTTGGAATTATGCAACATTTCACCTCAGTTGGATATCCGCAAGCCAATGGACAGGTTGAATAGACAGACAGGAAAATTAAGCCAGGGTTGAAAAAGTGGCCGGAAGAAGAAGGAGAAATTTGGGTTGAACATCTACCCAATATCATATGGGAATATGGAAACACGCCGAATTCATCGACAAGAGAAACCCTTTTCACCTTAACGTATGGATGTGAATCTGTTATTCCTGTGGAGATCGGACTCCCGTCCCCGAGGTCCGAGTTGTATTATGAAGCAAATCAAGATAGAAAACTTTGGCATGTGAAGGATGACCTTGAAGAAGCTTAGGATATTGCCTCTATTAGAATGGCAAAATACAAACGGCAAATCTCTCAAAATTACAACTCCAAAGTGAAACACTCTTACTTTAAGGAAGGTGATTTGGTACTAAAGAAAAACAAAGTTAGCAAACAAGGACCCCAGGGAAAGCTTGACCCAAATTGGGAGAGGCCCTTATAAGGTAGTAAAGCGCACGGAAAGGGACCCTAACGAGTTAGCATATTCAACAACAAGGCTATACTCCGCACTGGAATGCCAATAATTTGTGCAAGTTTTATGTCAAGACAGTTGTAGAGTTTCATTAAGCTTTAATGTCGATTACCCTTGAATAAATTGTATCCAATGTTTAAACACTTGAATAAAGCTTTAGCCTTTCATGCTATGATCACCTTATTTAAGATTGCAGGATACCAAAGATGGTGAAAAGCCAACTCTTTAAGTCCGTAGAACGGACAAGCTGAGCTCCGCAGGGCGGTCTCAGTGTAACTTCAATTCAAACCGCAGGATGGACATTTTGAGTTCTGTATGTTTGACTCAATAAAGTTTACTAAGCACAAAATGTTTCAGTCCACATGACGGACAAGCTGAGCTCTGCTAGGCGGTCCCAGTGTAACTTCTATTCACTCCGCAGGATGTACATTTTGAGTTCTGCAGGTCAGACTCAATAAAGTTTGCTAAGGACAAACTCTTTTAGTCCGCAGGTTGGACAAGCTGAGCTCTGAAGGGCGTTCTCAGTGTAACTTCTATTCAGTCCGTAGGACGGACATTTAAGTTCTGCAAGTCAGACTCAATAAAGTTTGATAAGGACAAACTCTTTCGGTCCATAAGACGGAGAAGATGAGCTCCGTAGGACGGTCCCAGTGTAACTTGTATTTAGTCTGCAGGACAGACATTTTGAGTTCTGTAGGTCAGACTCAATAAAGTTTCCAAAGGACATGCTTTCACAGCCCACAGGACGGAGAAGCTGAGCTCCACAAGAGTGAATCGGTGTAAATTCTATTCAGTCCGCATGATGGACAAGATGAGCTCCTCCGGATAGACTCGGGGTACATTAAATCAACTTGGATTAAAGAGAGACTAAGGCATTCCCAACCACACCAAGTATGCCATTCAAGAAAATAAGCTGATCTATGGCATACTATAAGGAGACTAAATACCTTATTAAGAAGGGTTAAGAAAAAGAAAAGCAGAATATCGAAAAGCAAGAGATTGCAAGGTAAAATAATGAAAAAGAAAGCAAAGTTGCAACAAGCTTACATACATCAGGAACAAAAGGTTTGGTATTTGTAAGATAACTGAAAATTTTCAAAAACAGAAAAGGCCGATTCAAGAGGTTTTGATGGCGAATTCTATTTAGATTCTAAGCTCGGAGTATCACCAAAGCAGGAGGAGTCGGTCGTTGTGGAAATTTGAAGGTGTAGCGGCAGAGGTAAATTTGCGCGCATGAAATAGGGTAACATTTCGCCACAATGTCTTCTCCTTCCCGAAACTCCCGTAGTCGATTCAAGTACAATGCATTGGCGCTTAGTTTGTAGTACTTCTTGTTTTCCAGGGTATCAATAGAGAGCTCTGGAAAATGAGCTTTGGCATCATCTGCCTCCAGGACATAGCTACCTTGCACCACATGAGAAAAAATCAAGTTCAGATTCTGAGTGAACTCTGGCGAAGTTTTAAAATCCTTGATGGCTTGGGCAGAAGCCTCCTTAAGTTGGTCCGGGTGAGACTGAACAGCAGTCTCCAGCTTGGCCATCTCGGACTTAAGTTTTTTGATACTCCTCTCCAGCCTAGCCTCCTTCTCCTCAAACGCCCGAAGCTCGTTAGGATGATCGGACTTAAGGGCCTTTAGCTCGGCAGCTTAGGACATCACCTACCTTTAAAGGTCTTTAACCTCCTTCTCCTTAACCTTGAGGTTTTTACCCCTCTCTGAAGATTTCATCTCCAGCTCGGAGATCTTTTCCTCTAGCTGACTCACGTTAGAGTCAGATGCAGCCAGAAGAGTAAATAGCTCCTGATTGACCAGAGCACCCTGCAAAAAGCGTAAGTTAGGAATAGAAGCCACACACCAAGGAGAAAGCTAAAATAGAAGATCCAAACTTACATATTTCATGGCCCTAAGGCCAGCAATAGCCAGTTCTCGCTCTTACATCATAGAGATTTACTCATGTTCGTTGGTAGCATGTTCTCCTCTCTTCTTAGTCAGGATCACCAGATCTAAAGAAAGATTGTGGGTAAACTCTACCCGGCTTCTCATGTTCGACCTCTCCTTTAGGTTGAACTCGGGTTGGTGGGTCTCTTGACTAGCACCGCCCTTAGAAGTAGCGGCCTCAGAACAATCAAGGCTCGGAGTCTGACCTAAAATTTGGTCTTGTGGGATAACATCATCCTCTAGCCTTGCTAATGTATGAGTAGAGGTCGCGGTTAGTGAATTACCCACAGCTCGGGTAGAGGGGATACTAAGATGGTTCCCGGCTTGAGTCTCTGCAAAGTCATTTTGTTCGGCTTGATGCACCATCCCTTCTGCATCGGCAACACTCAAAAGATCAGCAAAACCGTCCACTACAAAAAATAAGAAAGAACATTAGAACGTTGTTAAGAAATACCCTTTGTAAAAAAAATAATTAGTAGATAATAAAATATGAGGCCTATGAGCTTCTTGAGCCAGTGGATCCAGAGAGATGTACGGGTCAGGATCGGCCTCGGCAAGCCGAGCTGCCATGATTAGCTATACGGGAAGACGGCAATATCTTAGGTAAACCCTCGAATCCTGTATAGTTTGTAGTTCCTAGGCATCAGAAATTAAGGGATAAACATCCTTAGGCTGGTCTTCAGGGTTCAACTGGCTTATCCTAGAAGCCCCCTCATGTCGGATAAAGAAGAAATGGGTTTTCCAACCCTTGTATGAAGTTGGCATGTCCGCCATTAGACGAAGAACCTTTCCCTTTCCTGTCCGGCAAGGGAAGTAGTAGAAACCTGGATTATCCTTGACCGCCTTAACCTGATAAAAAGCTCGGAAGAGCTCAACTGTGAATTTCACCTTTGCCAACCGGCAGATTATAGCAAAGCCAATTATAACTCTGACCCCATTAGGAGCTATTTGGGCGGTACTAAGGTTGTAGTGGTTGAGCGCCGCCATATACGCCGGATAGAATAGAAGAAAAAGACCTTCATCAAATTGATCCTCGTATACGGTACAATACCTGATTAGAGGTCTAGACGAATAAGGGTTAGTGGCTATTTGCTACATAACCTGATCACTTCCTCTTGATTCAGGATAGACTTAATTTTGGCCATTAAGTCACAAACAATCTTAAGAGCTAAAACGGATGAAAGAGAAAGTATAACTGAAGATAGAAGACAATTACGTGTAAAGGGTCAGAAATTGGAGAAGGGGCTGGAGTAGATCTGCTTCGGCAGCACCGGCTCTATAGTTTAAAGAGATAATGGTAGTGCAACTGTTGATATGACTAGGGGTATAAGTACCTATCATAAATCCCTCAACATGTCTTTGAAAACCGTCCCACTCGTAAAGACGTGGGATGGAAACCCCTCGTTTTTGGGAAAAATATGACAACGTCATAACTAACCCCTGCCACCTGTCCAAGTGAGCTAGTCAAGAACCTGAGATATGTTCGACTTAACCGAGCAGTGATGACGGTCAATTTACGCCGTTATTTTTCTATTAATTATCCTCGATTCTAGCTTAAATAGGCTTTAATTGTTAAATAATAAGTCGTATTGTGCCTAAATTACAACCGAACTGAGTTAAGACTCGTTATTGTGTATTTTACCATTTATTTATATTATTTGATGTTACAAGCCATGTTTTATGTCTTATTTATAGTGGGCTAATTCGGAAGCAATTTAGCTGGACTTCGGAGTGAATAAAAGCACCAAACGGATTAGGAATGGACCAGAAGAAGCAGAAAACCGGCCCAGGCAGAAAATAGGTCTCGATGGCAGCGAGCCCTGCTCTGGCTGCCAGCGAGTTCTCCAAAATGTCCCTGCTTCTCCAGATGCATTTTAGACTCCATTAGGGTTCAGGAAACGTGAATTAAGTCGGTTGACGGCTATCTAAAGTCGGTTTTACAGCCTATAAATACTCTATTTCATTATTCAATTTATATACAACTTTACACAATAATATACAGATATTACGACGTAGTTTTAGAGCTGTTTTCAATACAAGTCAGCAGCATTAAGTGAGTTGCTTGTGTTTATTTCTTCTTCTTTGTTGTAATTAAGTCCGCCCCCAATTATTGTTTATTGTTTGAGATTGTTTGTTCTTAGTTAAACGATGTAGATCTAAGATTAAGACATGAGGCAGTGGGGATTCCTCATCTATAAGGATCCATACGCCCCACGCCTATATCGTGTGACCTATGTATGACTTTTCTTTGATAGATAATCGTGTTTTTAGTAGATCTGTAAAATTACTTTATGAATCGCTATTTTATCCATTTTGTATATAGAAACGCTAAGATTTAGTTGTACGCCGAGTCAATCTAGCCACGTCTTTATGGTGTGATTGTCCACTTAGAATGTCTTGTCTTAGTAGGTATGGCTACGGCTACGTTGCTCGTCTGTTTTAATTAAAACGTGTAGTTAGGAAATACCAATATAGTACTCTGGGCGGCTCATGAATTGATCTTCCGGGATATCGTGAGATCTAGATCTGTGTTGTATTCGGGAATTGCGTGCACCTAATTATACGTAAGTCGTAGATTAACATGATACCTATAAAGTTAGTGTTAATGGGACGGAGACTGATGCGATCACTTAGGAAGTACGCCTAACCACAGGAATGTTGCTTAGGTGAGGAATACGGTTAATATCGGCATCCCTAGTTTTATAAGCGTGCAAGTTATATGAGATGGAGGCCTACGAAGTGAAGTCACGTAATGTAGCACAGTGATCTAGTGTCCTACCCGGAACTAAGTCAATTTTAGGGGATGATTCCCGTAGCCAATATAAGAGAAATACAAATCGGATTAATAGTTGTAAAGTATTGTTTAATTATATAGCTCACTAATTCCAAACGATAACTTAATAATTGGGGAGGTTAATTACTTGTATGTTTCTGTGTTGTGTCGAGTCAGTTTTCCTCTTTTCTTGTCTTTTGTTGGTCATAGACCGCTTTTTTATGCTTGGCATGATTAATTAGTTGTTTATATATAAAATGATTCACAACTGGTTCCCTGTGGGATCGACCTTGATTCGCTATAGCTATACTACGATGTACCTAGTCCTCTTGCTAGTATTGGTTTATGGTGGTCAAGAATTTTATTATTACTTGATCTCGTCATCAAGTTTTTGGCGCCTTTGCCGGGGAGCCAAAAATTAATTTTATATATAAATAATTTTTTATTCATGTCGAGTTTTCTATTATATGGTCTGTTTTTATGTTCTTAGAGTCCCTCTTGTTGTCTGTCTGTATGAAAAATGCCAGGAATTGCTGAACTGGGATTCGCTCCCAGCGAGCCCCCTGCTCGCTGCAAGCGAGACCTGTTCTCAGTTTTCTAGGTTCTTCGTTGTGTCTGTTGTACCCCTGTTTGTTAGTCTATAGGTCTAACACCAGCATGAGTAATCATGCTGACTGTTAGTTTTACTGACGTTTGTTTGTTTTTTCTTATGTTTGCAGAGAGCCAGAGCAATATATCATTTCGTCGAGTTACTATTCGAGCCGAGGCAAAATGTCAACCAATCAAATTTCTGAGGCTATGAATGAAGAATCAAAAGTCTTACGCACTAAGACAACACCGTTAAGGCCGGACACACAAAAGCGAATGGAAGATAGGATAAGATGGAGGCAGGAGAGAAGAAGAAAGCTGGATGCTTTTATTTCCCAAGGTACGAGTGCTCGTAATCCTATGTTTTCTCTGATTCTGATTCTAGTTCTAGTTCTAGTCTAAATTTGAATCCGACCCCGAGTACTTACCATCCCTTCCCCCTTCTCCTGTATATCCTAGTTCTGAGTCAGACCTCGATGACTTGCCCGTAGTCCCTTGTTCTAGAGTGGCAGTTGATATAGAGAACAATGCCCGATTACTGCCCATGCAAGGAGACCCCGGTGCATTCGTTGTAGATGTGACCTTAAAACGCGAACATGCAGGCTTAGCATTGATTGACTTTACATCGAGCCTGAATGTCTTTCCTAAGAGTTTGTGTGATAGTATAATGATTTTTACTCCTACGAATACGTTGATGACTATTCACTGTGCGGATAGCTCACGTATCGTCAGAACTGGGATGATGCCCAACATGACCATTAGTATTGGAAAGCTCTGCTTTTTGATAGATGTACTCGTGATGGAAATCGATGAGGACCTTAACTACCCGATCATATTGGGCAGAGCTTTTATTGCCACCTCTAGAGCCCAGGTTAACATGGACAAGTTCGAGCTCACTCTTTTCGATGCTAAAGGCCCGGAAGTCTATGGGATTATGAGACCCAATTATCCCCTTCCGCCTAGAGTATCTGTAATCAAAGTCCATAGTGCGGAGGAAGCTGCCTTGATTCTAGGCCAAGGCGAAGTTGGTGGTGTTGACACTGTTAAGGAGAGTAGTGAGGTAGAATTCCTGTCTCTCTTAAGGAGAGAGAGACACTCGATCTCAGAGTGCAGTGCACAGTAGATACCTACACGCACGGATGACGAGGTAGAAACTCTGTACGGAGGTGGGGCCGCCCTATCCAAAGGACACGCTGAGACTCGAGCGAGCTTGAGTGCTAAAGATAGACGGAGGCGAGCTAGAAAGCGAACTAGTAGAGTTCGATCTATTAAGAACACACTGGTTTCTGAGACAGTTGATGAGGTCGGCATTTGTTTGGATGGTCAAGATGACTGTGTTTTCCTAGGTCTCACGACCAAGGGAAAGGCGCTCATTCTTAAGAAGGCAAGCAGACCTCAGTGAAGGCTAACCGGGTGCAAATCTGGAAGGCGAAAGACGGTAGCTCAACGAAATGAGAGTTTTTTGGAAAGTCGAACTGAGGACTTAAAACTCAGAACTACTTCTATCTCTTCGGTTTTTCGAATTTTTTTTAGGTTTTTAGGTTTTTTCTTATCTTTTTCTTTTCTTTGAGTCAAAATAAAATTAACGTTAAAACGATTGAGGTTTTTTTTAGTTTTGCCATGTTACGATGACCGTTGGGTTAAGGATGTGCAAAAGCTTTTTTTACTCGATTCGTTGAAACGTGAAATAGAGTTTCGTAGGTGTGTCTAGGATAGTATACTAATTTAGGAATAAAAAGTATACTATCAAACCGAGAAGAAGACGGAAGAAAAGCATGAGCTTTAAAGTGATGGAGGCGTAATGGATTTAATCGGAGATAGTTTGGTCAAAGCGCCTCAAATGAAATGTTTGTTTTCGCCCCTGCGAAACTACCTTTTCACTGGGCAGTGTCCGGATTATTTTTAGAACAATATTTTTGGTAAAGTGTGAAAGTTAAATAAAATGTGGTTTACCCTCCTATCTTAAAATTCAAATTTTTGACTGTCAAAAAGTAAAAAGTGGTCAACACACTTAGTCTACATATCCCAATACTTCTACCTTTAACTTTATCACTTTCCACCTCATCAATCCTCTCCATTTTAAACCCACCAATCACAATCTTTCACAATTCAAACCATTTTCATCTTCCCTCTCTTTTTCCCTTATCTTCCACCTATTTAAACCCACTTCCACCAACTAATTTCATCACACCCATTTCACAATATTCTAAACATCTACCATTTCTCTTCTTATCATTCTTTCTATATCATTTTTCTAAACCCATCTAAATTCTAAACCTCCATTTTTTCTCCAACACCATTATTATGTAGAAATAATGTTGTGATGCTATCTTAGCCTATCTATACCATTTTTTATCCAATTTTATTCACTTTCTATCTTTTTCCCAAATTTATAAATTGAAATGAGGTCATTTCTCATTCAATTTGGTTCTTAATTTTCTGGAAAATACACATTTCGAATCACTCAAGGGATCAGTTAGCGAGCCGACCCGAACCGACCCATCTCTGGTCAGTTCGCCCCTAGCGAGACCCCCACTCACTGGCAGCGAGTTGTTTTTTTTTATCAGAATCTGAGTTGGGGATCATTTTCTAGCACAGCAGGATGAATCGGCGTAATCGTAATCCAAGAAATCCACCATAGATTCACCGGGCTGGAGCGCAATTTATTCTCGATGGCGACGCGATACCGGTACTTGACGGGGTGCTGCAATTTGTTAGCCCTGCGGTATACGAGGCATTTCGTAACCATTGGAGCAATGCGACGGTGCATCACGGAAGAGGCATAAATCTTGAGAATTGCGGGGACAACATTGGCAATCTTATCGCTTATCATGATTGGGAGTATGTGGCCGAGCCGCCTACTCGTTGTAACGGGTCCCTGATAAAAGAATTTTATGCTTATTTAGAGGTGCATCCCCATTCCCACACTGCCACTGTTAGAGGCCGCACGTTTTCTATCTCACCCACCACTATCAATGATTATTTTAATTTGGGTAATCTAGTGGGTAACCTTGAGGAATTCTCTAATGTGTATGACCATTCGGACGCGTTTTTAGAGGAGGTCGGTGCTTACTTTGATGTCCAGTGGTATATAGGTCAACATGCTTGAAATTTTCAAGAAGCCACACTTACCACTTGGGAGGATAAGTTTTTGCATCGGTTTATTTGTTCTGACATACTCCCATCCGGCCATACCTATACGGTTTATGACTATCAAACAGCTTTGATGTATTGGTTGGGGTTAGAGCGACCAGTATACTTGGGAACAGTCATGCGGGGAAACATGACTGAGGTAGCTAGGAAGAAAATGACCGTTCTGCCCTACGGTTGTATGATTTCAACTCTTGCCATTGCGGCTGGCTGCCCCGCGTTAGGGATGGATACTTATGTTGACCCGGAGACTCCCTTGTCAATAGTATCTATTCCACCTATTCATAACGCCAACCCACACCCAAGACCACCACCTCGTCCTCGTCAACAAGCTACGCGTGACGGTGAAGGTAATGCCGTAGGACAAGCGCAAGCCATGGAGCAACTTCTTTTTGCTCATATAAATAGAATGAAGCCGACTGTGGCTGAGACTCATGACATGGTCGGGAGGATTGTAAGAAATATGGAAGGAGATGATTATGATTCTACACCCCGTCGTCGTTGTCCTACACCACCCCATGGTTATGAGGGATTTGAGCCTTCTACTTCTCGTTTTCCTCCGGGTTTTGGACGATCTTTTGATGGAGGAGATTGATTGTATCTTTGTATTTCTGTATTAGTATGTTTTCCTTGGTCTCGAGTCTAAGTTAGTATTGAGTCGAGTTTGTATCGAGTTTGTTGTTGTATTTCCTGAATAATAATGTTGTACTAAATCATGTCTGGTTAGTAGTTTTAATATTCCATGTAATCGTTTTAAGGACTTCAAAATGTTTAAGGTTTATTTTCATCCTTTTACGGCCTATTTTTTCCGATTATTACTTTTTTCTGGGCTAACGCTGTAACGAGTTTCGAGCTTTGTTGAAGATTTGTTTTGCAGCGATATCGTATATCTTTTTAGGTCCATGTTTTGTAGAGTGCCCCGGAGTTCACCGACTTGTTCCACTACCGCTCTTGACCGAAGATAAGTTCCTATCTTTATTTTATTTTATACATTGAGGACAATGCATCGTTTAAGTGGGGGGTACGAGTCACTTAACTTCCGTATATCAAATAATTAATAAATGAGTAAATTCAAAATTTTAAGCATGAATCACATTTATCTTTTGTGAAAACCGAGCATGTATAGATAATGAAAGAAGCTCTTAAGCATAATTATAACTTATTTTTGCCATGCTAGCTTCAGAATTTCTTAGTAAATATCATATCACGCTGTGTGCGTAGTTTTGTATTAAGCATATATTTTGTCGTTGAATCAGCCTTTTTAAGCACGTATAACTTAAATGCTAATTCTGAAAGTTAGATAATAAATTATTTTTTCCGGAATGTTGAAATAGGAACTACTTGACTTTGTGATTACTTCTTCTTGTCATACTTCTGATAAGGCTAATATCAATGATAGTGAAGCAAGAACCGGGCAAGAAAAAACAGGATTTGGTATATGAAAAAAATGAGTGAATTAAGTAAAAGTGAGGAAATTATGAGCGATTAGGTTAGAGATTGCTAAACCGATGGAGCATAATATGCACGGTTGTAAAACAAGGCAGTAGGGTAGCAAGTTCGTGGACGGTTTGAAAGTAGTTGCTTGCTAGGCTCCCACCATTGCAAGTTACTGTCTCTAAAATCGACACGGCCCTCGCATAGAAACAAACGTTAACTGAGAAAAGCTTCTTGGTTTCCGAATCCGCCCCGCTTCACTAGAATCTGGAATTACAACTGTATTATTTGTTAAACGATAAGGAGGCATCACAAAGTTTTGAGTGGTGCGAGTTGCATCTAGAGGACATTATAAGTCGAATCCCTCTCTTTCAAATACTCTGCATGACGGTTATATCACACACACGTTGATTCAATGTTGAAATAGTGGTTAATGCCTAACTGACAAACGTGTGTGCTATTTTATTTACTTTGGAATTCCGAATGAGCCTGTCAATAATTAGTAAGTTATGTTACGGTGGTTCTTTCACCTTCTGTTTTTGATCGGGACGATCAAAGGATAAGTGGGGGGTAGTTGATGACGTTCAATTTACGCCATTATTTATCTGTTAATTATCCTCGATTCTAGCTTAAATGGGCTTAAATTGGTTAATAATAAGTCGTATTGTGCCTAAATTACAACCAAACTGAGTTATGACTCGTTATTGTGTATTTTACCATTTATTTATATTATTTGATGTTACAAGCCATGTTTTATGTCTTATTTATAGTGGGCTGATTCGGAAGCAATTTAGTGGACTTGGAGTGAATAAAAGCACCAAAACGGATCGAGAATGGACCGAAAAGCGTAAAACCGCCCGAGCAGAAAATAGGTCTCATTGGCGATGATCCACCGCTCTGTTTGCCGTGAGTTCTCCAAAATGTCCCTGCTTCTCCAAACGTGTTTTAGACTCCATTAGGGTTCATGAAACGTGAATTAAGTCGGCTGACGGCTATCTAAAGTCAGTTTTACAGTCTATAAGTACTATATTTCATTATTCAATTTATATACAACTTTACACAATATTATACACATATTACGACGCAGTTTTAGAGTAGTTTTCAATACAAGTCTGCAGCATTATGTGAGTTGCTTGTGTTTATTTCTTCTTCTTTATTGTAATTAAGTCCCCCTGATGACAGTCAAATTACACCCGTAAAAGTCATCAACGTTGACCTTAAATCGAGATTAATAATATATATTTTATATTAAATCACATGTTTATATGGATTATTTAATGTTTTGTGATTTATAAAATATAATTTGGTATTTATCCATTTTTATGGTATTTATCATTTTTATTTATAAATCGGTATTTATCCGTTTTATTATATTTATCCGTTTTATTTAAATATGATTTATTTTGGGATAAATATCTATTTTGCAGATTTGGATAATTATGGAGGATAAATACAAATGGAAGAATTAAATCTCAAGATAAATTAAAGGAAATTCAAGATAAATATCGGATTAGCACGAAAAGATCGGATAAGCATGGCAAACCACTCAAAGATGGCGCCAATGGAGGATACATTCTAGGGGGCGCATTTTATCTTTTAATTGGAGATCGGCCGAGAGTTATCTCTTATTTGTTTTGACATTTTGAAGTATATCTCTTAATTAGCTTGAACCCCTATAAATAAAGGCATGTATTACACGCCATAGACACCTCACAACTTATACACAATATATAATAAAGTTCTCGATTTTTCTTAGAAGCTTTTTATGCGAGATCTACAATAATGTAAGTTCTTGTATTTATTTGTTCTTAGTTCTTTGTAATTAAGTCCCCAATTATTGTTTATCGTTTGAGGTTGTTCGTTCTTCACCGAACGATGTAGATCTAAGGATACAATATGGGGCAGTGGGGATTCCTTGTCTATAAGGATCCACACGCTTGAGATCTGTCATCCGGTGACCTATAGATGACTTTGGTATGATCGGCAACCGTGTTTTTAGTAGATCTATATAATTGCTTTATGAGTCTCTATTTTATCCGTTACGTATGTAGAAACGCTAAGATTTAGGTTTTCGCCGCGTCAATCTAGCCACGTCTTTATGGTGTGATTGTCCACTAGAATTTCTTATCTTAGTAGGTATGGCTACGGCTATGTTGCTCGTCTGGTTTAATTAGCGTATTATTAGGAAATACCAATATAGGACTCCTAGGTCGGCTCATGAATTGATCTTCCGGGACTTTCAGCGGGACCTAGATTTGTTCTGTATTCGGGAATTGTGCACACCTAGTTATACGTAAATCGTAGATTAACATGATACCTAAAAGTTAGTGTTAATGGGACGGAGGCTGATGCGATCGCTTAGGAAGTACGCCTGAAAAAAGGAATGTTTCCTTGGTGAGGAATACGGTTAATATCAGCATCCCTAGTTTTGTAAGCGTGCGAGTCATATGAGATGGAGGCCGAAAAAGCGAAGTCACGTGATGTAGCATAGTGATCTGGATGGCCTACCCGGAGCTAGATCTAGTCTAGGGGATGACTCCCGTGGCCAATATAAAAGAAATACGAATCGGATTAATAGTTGTCGAGTCTAGCTTAATTATATAGAATCTCTAGATCCAAACGATAACTTAATAATTGGGGAGGTTAATTACGTTGTTTATGTGTTGTGTCGAGTCGTGTCCTTTAACATTCTTGTCTTTTGTTGGTCGTAGACCGCCTTTGTGTCTTTGACATGAATGATTAATTGTTTGTATATAAAGGACCCACAATTGGTTCCCTGTGGGATCGACCTTGATTCGCTATAGCTATACTACGATGGACCTAGTCCTCTTGCTAGTATTGGTTTATGGTGGTCAAGTATTTTATTATCACTTGATCTACGTGCATCAAGTTTTTGGCGCCGTTGCCGGGGAACCAACGGTCAATTTTATATATAAATAATTTTTTTTATTCATGTCGAGTTTTCTGTTTAATTTAGAGTCTGTTTTTATGTTTTTGAGTCCCTCTGGTTGTCTGTAAGTTGTAAAAATTCCATAATCTGGAAAAGCTGGTTTCGCTTCCAACGATCGCCTCTCATTTGCAAACATGCCTGGTTCATTTTACGGGACTTCGCGTGTCTGTTTATCTCCGTATGTTTAATCCGTAGGTCTGATAGCAGCATGGGAAACCATGTTAAAATCAGTCTATGGTCCGTTTTGTTTTTCTTCTGTTTGCAGAAACCAGGGAAGGAACAATCCGAGTCAGTAATTTTTCGTGGGCGCTGAAAAATAACCCAGCAACATGTGGAGCTACGAATCTGCGATGGGAAAAGCGATGGAAGCAATACCTTTAAAGCACAAAGATGGCTCCGGAAAAAAATTTAAGGTTCAAATTATTCGTGGTACAATGTTGAAGGCAAGGTATCACCCTTTTTGCTTATGAATTACTATCTTTTGGTCTTTTGAGCATAAGTTAGCCTATACATGAACCTGAGTATGAATCTTAGCCCGGAGTTGGTTTGTAAGATTAATTTTATTAGTGTCGAAGGTTCTGCCCCAAATCTGTCTCATCCAGAGGGTGTAAGGAAACATGTAGTAGTTGAAGGAAGTAGTGAATAAAGAGTTCCTCGTAGTTCTGTCAAGATCTCATTGTCCTGTGCATGAGATTGCTTCTACTGGCCATGGGAGCAACAATTTGTGTAGTTTGTAAGAATTCTCAATCTAAAGAAGACGTTGAGTTTTGAGAGAGCATAATGAAGCAGCATTATAGAGGATGTGATTAAAATGGGTCCCCAGGACTAAATCTCCTTAGAATTCACTCATTCCTAAAACGAGAGCCGAGGTAAGAGCTTTGTATAAAAGGTATGGATAAATGTCGTTTCCTAGGTCTCACAACCAAGGGAAGGGTATTAATCCGCAAAAGCGATGAGCCCACCTCTTATAGTGCTCAGAGGGTCATGGTCTGGCGAACTATGAAGGATGACTGACAAGGATGCTTTTTGGAAAGTCGAGCTGAGGACTTTAAACTCAGAACAACTTCTTTAAAACCCTTAGGATTTCTTTTTAGGATTTTAGGTTTTGTTTTCGTTGAGTCAAATAAGAGTAACGTGACATATGTTGAGGTTTTTTTTATTTTGCCATGTTCCAATGGCCATTGGGCTAAGGATGTGCAAAACTTTTTTACTCAATATAGGCAACGTGAAATAGAGTTCTTAGGAGAGTCGAGAAATTGCTAAAGAAAAGGAAATCTAGCAATCAACCTTAAGATGGAAGCATTAAGAGAGATTGAGAATTACTGAAAATGTAACAGAGAATGATTGGTGCGGACAAGAACAATTTTGGTCAACTTCCAAAACTTTTTAGAATGGCGATCCGAGTGAAAATCCAAAGTTGTGTGCAATGCGTTCTGCAACTATCCTTATCCTTTCCTTTGTACCTTTTCACCCTTCAACCTTTCAATTCTCTCACCATTCTGCCTCACAGTTCACATTTCTAACCATTCTTTCATCCCCTCTCTTTCTTTCCATCTATTTCACTCTCCCACCCTCACCCAATCCCTTAACAAATACCCACCCAACACACAATTTCTTACCCACCCTTTGTCTTTTCTCACCATGCTTATGTATATCTTTTTCTAAACCCAACACACTCTAAACCTCCATTTTGTTTACAAAATACCTTTGTGTTGCGGAATTAGAAATATTGCTAAGTTTTAATGATTATCTTTAATCATTTTGGTTTTCATGATCATAGCTGGGGTACGTGTAGCTCTGACCCTAGCTATATTTTATAAGTTTTTGGTTTGATCAAAATACAACTTCTCTTTCTACCGGAAGATTTTAAATTTCACACTTTTTCTGAACCTTCCGTCATATATATGATGAGTTTTGTTCTACGCACTCACACCGATCCGACCTTGTTGATGACGGTTATGACTTTTACGTGATACATTGAGTTATTAGTAATTTCGAGGAGAAGCTACATCTCCCTAAGTTAATGATATCCAATCCGAACGTGAAGCGTCTGCGCCGAGTTTCTGATCCTATCTTTTACCACTAGGTCATATTGAATCTGTTAAACCTGACCAAGTTTCTCTTTTACGCTGGATTAAATATCTTATCAATCCAGTAAACCTCATGTTCTCCCATGGGGTAATGCTTTTTGATCTTTGTCTTGTCCACCCGGTTTTAAGCATATTTAAGCGGTGAAGATTATAGATGAAGATTACCATCTTTAGTTGTTTGTTTATCTTTCTTTCTATTTAGTATTTTTCTTTTTGTGTCTGAACGAGTAGTTTTAACTCTTCGGTTTTCCTTGTCATTGGTTGTATGGAATAAAGTGGCTTAATTTGTTTTTGGATATTTTGTATCTAATTACTGCCACATTATTTTGTAACTTCCACTGACATGTTATTAACGGTTTCGTGGAGTTTCTGTTTGGTTTGCTTAAACAGGTTTTCACTTGCTTCTCCACGACATGCTTAGATTACTCCGATGTTATGCATCTACTTGAGAGCCGTTTCCAGAGCTAAGCCTTTTTCTTAAATTCTCATTTTTATTTGTCATTGGGGACAATGACATGTTTAAGTGGGGGGTAGGAGACTTAGCTATGATGTACTATAATTGAAAATTAAATGAAACGGTGAAAAAATAAAAAAATTGAATAAATGCCATATTATTTATCTCGTACCCTTAGAATTGTGAGTTCCTAGCTAAGAATTGATAGGAAAGGAACCAAGTTGCATGAGTACGTGATCATTTTATACTTATGTGAATGTAAATTTAAGGATATTCATGCCGATTGTTGCAAGTAGTTATTTATTATTCGATTACTCAATCTTTGAATCGATTTTTTATCGCACGAATTATAATAATGAAGAAATTATGTGTACATTGCATAGATGATTGGTTATGAGACTAGTGTCGATATTTATCTCTTTGATGTATTCTATCTTACGGCCATCAAAGCGGAGTAATAAGCTTGAGAATTATCGTGTTTTGACAATAAGTTAAACTTTGGGCTTGTAGTAACATTACCAAAGTAGCCCCGCTTGTGGTAATATTCAATGCTTCCACTAATCCGTGAGAGAGGGATTCTTGCAATGCATACTTTACTTTTAAAGCAAGTTTCTTTCTTGAGAAGTGGTAAAGTTTGAAATGATGAAAATGAGAAAAAAAATTCAATTTTTAAGAGGCTTGAGTATATTTCTCGGTCTCCAAGTCCAAAAACCTTATGGATGACGCTCTTGCTTATTGCACCATGTCTTTACCCATCGCGAGGCTTAAGAAGTGGGAATGCTGATGTTGGTAAGTTGAGATTACGAAGTTAGCATAAACTCTAATCTTGCTTCGATTATATAAAACTGAATGCACATGCACACATCACTTCGGTTCATAGCGAGTAGTGAATAATGGATATCTTATGAGCATGACTGGAATGAGTTGACTCGAGCTTCTCGCGTAAGTATGATTTGACCACGAAAAATGTGTCTTGGGGAATGACTTATTGATGCTTTGTTCGGGACGATCAGAGTCTAAGTGGGGGGTAGTTGATGACGGTCAAATTACACCCGTAAAAGTCATCAACGTTGACCTTAAATCGAGATTAATAATATATATTTTATATTAAATCACATGTTTATATGGATTATTTAATGTTTTGTGATTTATAAAATATAATTTGGTATTTATCCATTTTTATGGTATTTATCTGTTTTTATTTATAAATCGGTATTTATCCTTTTTTATTATATTTATCCGTTTTATTTAAATATGATTTATTTTGGGATAAATATCTATTTTGCAGATTTGGATAATTATGGAGGATAAATACAAATGGAAGAATTAAATCTCAAGATAAATCAAAGGAAATTCAAGATAAATATCGGATTAGCACGAAAAGATCGGATAAGCATGGCAAACCACTCAAAGATGGCGCCAATGGAGGATACATTTTAGGGGGGGCGCATTTTATCTTTTAATTGGAGATCGGCCGAGAGTTATCTCTTATTTGTTTTGACATTTTGAAGTATATCTCTTAATTAGCTTGAACCCCTATAAATAAAGGCATGTATTACACGCCATATACACCACGCACGACATACATACAATATATAATAAAGTTCTCGATTTTTCTTAGAGCAGTTTTTATGCGAGATCTGCAATAATGTAAGTTCTTGTATTTATTTGTTCTTAGTTCTTTGTAATTAAGTCCCCAATTATTGTTTATCGTTTGAGGTTGTTCGTTCTTCACCGAACGATGTAGATCTAAGGATACAATATGGGGCAGTGGGGATTCCTTGTCTATAAGGATCCACACGCCCAGATCTGTCATCCGGTGACCTATAGATGACTTTGGTATGATCGGCAACCGTGTTTTTAGTAGATCTATATAATTGCTTTATGAGTCTCTATTTTATCCGTTACGTATGTAGAAACGCTAAGATTTAGGTTTTCGCCGCGTCAATCTAGCCACGTCTTTATGGTGTGATTGTCCACTAGAATTTCTTATCTTAGTAGGTATGGCTACAGCTACGTTGCTCGTCTGGTTTAATTAGCGTATGATTAGGAAATACCAATATAGGACTCCTAGGTCGGCTCATGAATTGATCTTCCGGGACTTTCAGCGAGACCTAGATCTGTTCTGTATTCGGGAATTGTGCACACCTAGTTATACGTAAATCGTAGATTAACATGATACCTAAAAGTTAGTGTTAATGGGACGGAGACTGATGCGATCGCTTAGGAAGTATGCCTGAAAAAAGGAATGTTGCCTAGGTGAGGAATACGGTTAATATCGGCATCCCTAGTTTTGCAAGCGTCCGAGTCATATGAGATGGAGGCCGAAAAAGCGAAGTCACGTGATGTAGCATAGTGATCTGGATGGCCTACCCGGAGCTAGATCTAGTCTAGGGGATGACTCCCGTGGCCAATATAAAAGAAATACGAATCGGATTAATAGTTGTCGAGTCTAGCTTAATTATATAGAATCTCTAGATCCAAACGATAACTTAATAATTGGGGAGCTTAATTACGTTGTTTATGTGTTGTGTCGAGTCGTGTCCTTTACCTTTCTTGTCTTTTGTTGGTCGTAGACCGCCTTTGTGTCCTTGACATGAATGATTAATTGTTTGTATATAAAGGACCCACAATTGGTTCCCTGTGGGATCGACCTTGATTCGCTATAGCTATACTACGATGGACCTAGTCCTCTTGCTAGTATTGGTTTATGGTGGTCAAGTATTTTATTATCACTTGATCTACGTCATCACCCCCCCGCCCCAAATTATTGTTTATCGTTTGAGATTGTTTGTTCTTAGTTAAACGATGTAGATCGATGATTACGACGTGAGGTAGTGGGGATTCCTCGTCTATAAGGATCCACACGCCCCTCGCCTATATCGTGTGACCTACGAATGACTTTGCTTTGATAGATAATCATGTTTTTAGTAGATCTATATAATTACTTTATATCGCTATTTTATCCATTTTGTATATAGAAACGCTATGATTTAGTAGTTCGCTGAGTTAATCTAGACACGTCTTTATGGTGTGATTGTCCGCTTAGAATATCTTGTCTTAGTAGGTATGGCTACGGCTACGTTGCTCGTCTGTTTTAATTAAAATGTGTAGTTAGGAAATACCAATATAGTACTCCTAGGTCGGCTCATGAACTGATCTTCCGGGACTTTCAGCGAGATCTAGATCTGTGTTGTATTTGGGAATTGTGCGCACCTAATTATATGTAAGTCATAGATTAACATGATACCTACAAAGTTAGTGTTAATGGGACGGAGACTGATGCGATCACTTAGGAAGTACGCCTAACCACAGGAATGTTGCCTAGGTGAGGAATACGGTTAATATCGGCATCCCTATTTTTGTAAGCATGCAAGTTATATGAGATGGAGGCCTACGAAGCGAAGTCACGTAATGTAGCACAGTTATCTAGTGTCCTACCCGGAACTAAGTCAAGTTTAGGGGATGACTCCCGCAGCCAATATCAGAGAAATACAAATCGGATTAATTTTTAAAGTAATGTTTAATTATATAGCTCACTAATTCCAAACGATAACTTAATAATTGGGGAGGTTAATTACTTGTATGTTTTTGTGTTGTGTCGAGTCAGTTTTCGTCTTTTCTTGTCTTTGGTTGGTCGTAGACCGCTTCTGTGTGCTTGGCATGATTAATTAGTTGTTTATATTGTTGTCCCAGAGAAGGGTGAAACTATAGTCAGAGGGGGGGGGGTGAATGACTATAGTGGAGTTTCAAAAACTTTTCTTCTTCTAGTTAAAAGCTTTTGGGCAGCGGATAAGTCCCTTCTTACTATATTGTTTTCAAATCGGTTTAGACAGTCACAGATGCAAATTATGATGTATGCAAATTAAATGAATGCTGTAAAGTAAATTGCAGAAATTAAATTTACACAAGGCTTATAGTGGTTCAGGGTGGTGTAATCCCTTAATCCACTATTCTCCTGTGATGATTGGAGGAATTCACTATTGTTTTCACAGATACAATAGTATGATTGTCCTTGGCTTCCCAAGCTTCACAATCTACAAGACTATCACTCCTTGACTGCAGCAGCTTCAGTGATTCAGTCTTCCTTCTGATGTTCCTTAAGATCAAGATCCTTCAACAGCTATCACAGATTCAACTCCTTCTCAGATTGCCTCTGATTCAGTTGCTTCAGTTTGATGTGAATGTGATTCACACACTTGCTTGATCAATCCTCGATTACGAGTATGACTTTGTAGCTTTGAAGTGCGAGTTGATCACTAGATGTATCCTTGTAATTTCAGAGAGAAGGCTTTTCAAATTGTGAGTTTACGCTAGATTTTTCTTTCTTGATTGTGTCATTCTTTTTCTATCAATGCCTTCTATTTATAGCCTTGAATACCTTCGTTTTTAAAATTCCGTCCGTTGGCTATATTAATGAGGAATAATCCTTGATTTTATTCTTGATTCCCCTTAATTGTATTCTCCTTAATTTCGGTGATCGGATTCTTTCTTCAAGCGTATAGCGGATAATCCGTCCTTGATTGATCCTTTAATGATTTGAGCATTTAATGCATGATCTTACGAATCTTCATCGTATATCAATTACGGCCTTGTAGGTGTCTCTTCATTTGTTTCGAGCGGTCGAGTGAGCCTCTTGACTTAGCCGTCACTTCTTCTTCATTTGTTTTGTTTCTCTTTGCCGAAAGTCGGTTTACTCAACCGATTCACTGTTTCCTTCTTTGTTCTAGTATTTGGAGAGTCTTTGAACTTCATGATCCTTGATTTGGGTGAGACCAGTGTACACCATATTTGAACATTTGAGTTTTATCATTTAAAACATAACTTAGACTTATCCAAGGTCATCACGAGACTTCCTTGGTTATAAGTCAGACCATAGTGTCTCATTTCTTCTCTCTTTGGTGCTTGGTGGCTTTCCTTTGCCGAATATCTGTTTTTGCTTTGCCGTCCTACCAACTAGTACAATACTTGTCTGACTCAACTTATACAACATGTCGGACTCTAAGTAAAGACTTATAAAGAGAATTCTAACTTATTTCAGGCTTGCTATAACAGCTAGTATGGCCATCATGAAAACATAATAAAATGTTCCTAACAATTTCCCCCTTTTTGATGATGCCAAAACCCTCATAAGCCTGAACATAAGTAATCAAGATTTTCATAATACACAACAGATTGAGAGTTCAATAATTTTATTCATCCATCATAGGGTAATAATTTCTAAGACTTTATTCAAGTGTTACAAACTACATTTTGCTTAATTCAGCCTTTTACCTCTTGAATTTCGTAGTTTGAATCTCTTCCATGTCTTTCCAGTCAATTTCTGGAAACTTCCACTTCCAGTAAGCCAAAGCTGTGTATTCGAGATACACCCTGAAAAACTCTTTTGGCAAAAGTCATTGAAATCAGGCATGGTCTCATTTGCCTTAGGTTCTCCAAAATATTTTTCAAGTCTTTCCCTAGCCTCAGCAATATGTGAATCTGCAAACTTGAGGCTTTTGTAGAGACTCCACTGTTCCTGTTTTTCCATTCTCCCCATAGGGTTGGAGAATTTTGCCATATATTTGAATTCCTCTTGCTTTCAATTTGGCAAGTCTTACGGTCCTTTTGCAGATAGTGGTATGGCTGAGCTTGGTTTATTGTTGGCTTGTTTGAGAAGTGCAAATTCTCTTTTGACTTCATTGTAAAGTTTGGCCATATCGGTTCTCATCCTTTCATCCTGATAGCTTAGCCAATCAGCCCAAGCTTCATCTTGTGAGGAGTGAGGATAAAGTCCTTCTGTAGACTGAAAATTCTCTTAGATGATCCAAAGATACATCGCATCATATTCTCGCTTTGCTTTGGTGACCAGTGTAAGTTCTGTGCTCACCAGTATATTTGGAGCTGCTGCTACCTCTGCTGGTGTTTCCTCTGGTGCTGAGTCTGTGTTGACTGACAGATCCTCTTTGCTGACTAGATCCAGGCCTTTGCTGTCTGCCGGACCTGTCTCTATCATCATCTCTTCTTTGCATAGGGTGAGGAAATCCAATGCAGGGTTCCTTTAGGGCCTTTTCCCTTTCTTCTCTGACCCTTCTTTGCTGTTCTTTTGCTTCATTTCTGATTCTTATTTCTCTGTCTCTTGCTCTCAGTTGTTCCTCAGTGAAATTTGGAGGTCTGATTGTTGATCCTTCAGGCTTATCCAGGTTTTCCCCCTTTTTGGCAGCATCATCCCTTTGCTGGAGTAGGATGCTATTGGTGGCCTCTGCCGTTCCAATCAGAGAATCAAGTTTTGATTCAATAGATGTGAATCTTTTGTTATGATCATTCAATTTCTCATTGACACTCCTAAGTCTCATCGCCAAAAGCTACGCGGTGATTCGTTTTCTTGGGAAATGTGTTGCTCGAGGCCTGCAAGATCTGTTAGTGATATTGATGTTGAGTTGCTTCATCAGATTTCCTTGTTGTTGAACAACAATATTTTGTGCATCAATGTATTCTGCAATGGCCTGAAACTTGTTTTCAATGGAGGAGCTTTTGTCATTAAAAGCTGAAGTCATGGATCTGAGATACATTGCTTGCTGTTCCAATTCTTCAGCCAGCAAGTCTGCCACTTTCTCAAAAGTTTCATTTGTAATGCCAGTGTTCAGCTGAGAGAGTCTGTGTCTTGTTTCAGCTGTTTCTGGATCCGTTTCCTGTCCCTTGTCTTGATGTTGAGTGACATCTGCATTTACATCTTGATCTTCAAGAATTTGGGTAGATGTATATGCTGGTGTGGCTTGAGCTGCTGTTCCCCTATCTCTATGCCGGGGGTTGTCTTGACTGGAGTGGCGGCAATGAGAGCAGTGTCCACAACGCTTGTGCCGTTAGCCGAACGCGTTGATGAGGCCGTTGAGTAATTGTCTTTGCTGGAGTTGTAGACTTGCCGGAGGCTTGTGGTTTCAAAAATGTACGAAGGAGAGTAGTAGCATCAATTGCATCTGGTACATGAGAGTCCTCTTCTTTGTCTTGACCAAGATCATCATCATGATGATCATTATCATCATTATTATCATGATCATCACCATCATCCTGATGATTATCTCCACCATCATCTGAGCCGTCACTTTGTCTCCCAGAGGTTTGGGGCATCTTTGCCTTGGCTGCATCAACCAATTCCTATAGTGGGGATTCATCAAGTACTCCTACAAGAGTTGTGATTCCCAGAAAATCAAATAACCATGCTTCTTCAGTAAGCATGCGGTCTGTGTCTTGAAGTTGTTGTCTGGAATCCCCTTCCTTCCATTCAAGATATTCTGCAATTCGATCATATATATCGTTTGCAGACAAATGTACAACTTCTTACGAGAGTCCCGATCGTCTTGATGTTTTCTTCATTTGGATGCTGTTCATCCTCACCTGGCATTTGCTTCTTCTTGCTTTGGCTTCCTCATGTAATCCGCTTCTTCTTCTTCTTCATCAATCAATTTCCCAAAGTCTGTCTTTTCCGGACTTCGCCGGACCGTTGTTTCTTTCTTTGTCCTGAGGTGTTGTGTGAGGATTTCTTCCTTTTCCTTCTCCCGCTTCTTTTGTGGTTTGACATAAGTAAACATGACTTTGGATTCATGCGCCTGTGGAGTTGTACAATGGGGACTTTGAGACATTGCAACAGATAGTGCAAATGTATCCCGTATGAATTTTCACCTGTAATTGTCCTTTCATTGTCTTTCCCTCTTTTATCGCTTTTTCACCTGTTTTTACTTCACCTTGGATTTGTTCTTTGATTCTCAAAAGAAGTATTTTGACCAATTAAATTGTAGCTTGTTATAGATGATTCCATTAGCCGCATCCAATTTCGTCATGGCATGATTTGCTCCCAACTTTCCTTCAATGGTTTTGCCAATTAGGCATCGAACTCATTAAAAGGTCGCTTCAACTCAGATCCGAGGCAGTTGACTTTTGTGGATCCTGGTTTGCCGTTTGGCAATGATTGCCGTAAGTCGCCCAAGTCTGTGGTACCAATGTCACTTTTGCTTGACCCTTATTTGAAAGTTTGAGATGTTTTGAATTACCTTCTTTGTAATCACAATGTCTTTGCCATTTACGGATGCTACAATCTTGTCTTCTTGAACTTGTCACCTTCTTCAAGAGGGAGCCCAGCACGATTGTGCAGATTTCCGAAGGAAATCAGACTTTCATAGCACACCTCAGTTATTGGAGGATTGAGGAAGGTGGATAATTTTAGTTTTTCGCAACCTGCTACCAACCGTTTGGCATGCTCATCATTTCCACACAGTTTCAGGTAGTGTTCTGCTTGGAAGAATGAACCAGTGGCAATCGATTTTTCATACCCAGCTTGGGTGATTGAGGAAGATGATGCCATTTTTGAGAAGGAGAGGGGTTTAAAAATGAACTTGAGTTTGCAATAGAGATAAACAAGAGTAGGGTTTGTAATTTGCGAGAGAGCGTAAAGATCTCTGAAAATCTCTAAGTCTTGTTTATATAGTGCGATTTTGGGTAGTGTGAACGTGGTTTGAATATGGAAGGATTTAGTGACATAATGGCGTAATTCTGCGTATAAAAATCGCGATATTCGAGTGGAGTGGGGGTGTCGTTTGAGGCAAGTAATGATAGAGCCCGGGAATCAAGGAGTTTATAATTAAAAAAAATATAATTACCTCCATGATCATAATATGATCGCCACGTGTGTAATCTTTCATAGAATAATCCTCCATAATTTCCTTATTCTCCACGTGTAATCAGAATTGATTTTGTTCACACTCTTAATTTATCTAAGTCTTTATTTCGGTGAAGTGCCTTGGCCTCTTAGCCGTTCTATAGGTTCTTTACTTAGCATTTGCTCCATCATGCGCTGTTCTAACAATCATTAAGCCTTCATTTGGATGCGATTGCCTTACTTGTCTGCATCTCCTGTAACGGCAAAGGTTGTACCAGTTAATGAAGTCACTTAGCCGATTACTCCAGTTAGCCGCTCTTTGATGCTTAGTCAATTTCAATCATCCCTAACTCAGTTCTCAACATACTAAATCTTTCATAACTAAGTGGTTTAGTGAAGATGTCAGCCAGTTGATCTTCAGTGGGTATGTATTTTAGGATGACATCTCCCTTTTCAACATGGTCTCTGATAAAATGATGTCTTACATCCATGTGCTTTGTTCTTGAATGCAATACTGGATTTTCAGTAATAGATATTGCACTTGTGTTATCACACATGATTGGAATTGTTCTCTCTTCTACTACCTAGTCCCTTAGCTGTTGTCTTATCCACAGTACTTGTGCACAACATGACTACCGCCGCTATATATTCTCGCTTCAATTTGTTGATGTAGATATGGAGTTTTGCTTTTTACTGAACCAAGAGACTAGTCTGGTTCCTAGCATTTGGAAAGTTCCAGAGGTGCTTTTTCTATCTATTTTGCATCCAGATAGTCGAGTCCGAATATGATATCAATGTAAATCCTCCATCTTTTGGATACCAAATACCAACATTTAAAGTGTTTCTCAAGTATTTGATTATCCTTTTAGCTGCTAGAAGTTGTGATTCTTTTGGTTGAGCTTGAAATCTTGCACATACTCCTACTGCAAATGCTATGTCAGGTCTGCTTGCAGTTAAGTATAATAATGATCCAATAATTCCTCTATACAATTTTTGATCAACATCTTTTCCTCCTTCATCTTTTCCAAGTATGACTCGCACACATTGGTGTGTCTTTGTGCCACTTGTATCCATCCCATACTTGTGTATCAAATCTCTTGTATACTTTGCTTGACTAATGAAAATGCCATCTGTTCTTGGTGAATTTTATGATTTATATTGTAGTATTTCATAACAATAATCCCCGTGTTTTAGTAATTTTTATAGAAAATTACGTATTAAATGAATGAATTGAAGAAATGGTTTTAAAGTTATAAAAAGTGTAAAACGTGCCAGTTACGTGCTTAAAATGATGATTTTATGTTGGTTTGAGTTGAGTTGATGACGGTCAAATTATACCCGTAAAAGTCATCAACGTAGACCTTAAATCGGGACTAATATTATATATTTTATGATAAATCACATGTTTATATTTATTATTTAATGTTAGGTGATTAATAAAATATAATTTGGTATTTATCCATATAACTTGGTGTTTATCCATTATATTATATAAATCGGTATTTATCCGTTTTATTATATTTATCATTTTATTTAAATATGATTTACTTTGGGATAAATATTTATTTTGTAGATTTGGATAATTTATGGAAGATAAATACAAGTGGAAGAATTAATTCTCAAGATAAATCCAAGAAAATCAAGATGCACTCAAGATAAAGATCGGATAAGCACGAGAAGAGGAGCAAACCACTCAAAGTGTGGCGCCAACATGAGGATACGCATAAGGGGGGGCGCACTTCATCTTATTTTTATTTTGAGATCGGCCGGGAGTTATCTCTTATTTTGTTTTGACATTTTGAAGTATATCTCTTAATTAGCTTGAACACCTATAAATAGAGGCATACTACACGCCTTTTACATCACATAAAAATAGGAGTTTCTTTCTTTCAATCTTGCTTGGGAGTTCGAAGATGATTGAAGGCTAAGCATCTTGCGGTAGGACAACAGGAGGAAACCAATCAACAACCACACCAATTAGAGGATTTTTAGCTACATCTTTAGTGAGTTAATTTATGATTTTTCATCAAGTGGATATTGTTATATTGTTTATGTTTTATTTGAATCGAGAGATCGATGAAAATATCTTTTTGATTGAATTTATATGAGAGTATTGATTCAAGATTTGATCTTTTCAATTGATGCACTTAATTATAATTCGAGAGATCGTTTATAATTATTTGAGTAAGAGTATTAGAAATAATCTCGTGATCGTGTTTTGCATGTCGCTTTGTTTTATTTGAAAAGAAAGCGAAACCACAGAATTCGCTTAGAGAAATTTAATCGAATTCGTGATTGATCGTTACTAAAAATTATATCTTTAGCTTGCCGTCTAGTTGGGGTTGGGTTGGTTGATTGGTGGATTCCGTTGCCTTGCCGTTGTTTTAATTACTTGATAAATCGAATAGTTCGTATCAATTTGATTCCAATTTACTATTCATCGGGTTCTTCGTTCATCGTCGTTTTCTTTGTTCATAATTAGTTTAAACCCTAGTTTAGTTAATAATTGTGACATAATCGATAGAATAATTGTCCATTGATCCGATAAACATTCCACTCCTTAGGACGACCGTAAACATCCTATACTACGATCCTTATACTTGGGGTGTTTCGGTTATAAATTGTAAAACTCGTTTTTACCGAACAAGTTTTTGGCGCCGTTGCGGGAGATGAGATTTTCATGTATTTGTTTCATTACGTTATTCTTGTTCTCCTTCAACAAATGCAAGCTCTGCAAAGAATGCGAGAATCAAGAAAAGTGGCATAAATCAACAACTTCAACAATTCCGCCAAAACCAGCTTAATCAATTGAACGGGACCCTACACTCCATATCTTAATCAAGATTTTCTCGAGGACATAGACCTATTCGTCCACTGATATGGGGAGTAAATTTCGACCTTAAAAATGGAGTAGTTGCACTAGTCCAAAATAGCTCTTTCCATGGCCTTTGCTCAAGAAGACCCGCACGACTTCTTGTCCACATTCATAAATCTGCGTGAAGGTGCCATTATCCTGGTGTTGATTCCGAGATCGTAAAGTTGAAGCTATTTCCTTTTGCTTTGAAGGGTGAAGCAAGCGAGATGGTTTAAGTCATTAGCCCATCATTCTCTCCATACATGGAATGATGTCAAAAGAGCCTTCGCTCTTAAGTGGGTTTCACCAGGCAAGATTATGGAGATGAAAGCGGGAAATAGCTACTTTCGAGCGGTTGGAGGATGAAAGCTGTTGGCAAAGCTTGGGAAAGATTGAATCTTTTGATGAGGAAATGCCCCAATCACGGATATGACAGACATGAGTTGTTGGAACTGCTTTTCTGAGAGGAGTCTCTCAACCTAATAGAGACTATCCGGACTCCACACTCATGGATCCTTCTTAGGGGAGAGGATGAGAGGCGCTACTGAGTAGCCGAGACAATTGCCAAGAACAACATGTGGTCGACTCTAAGAAGACCAATATTGTTAAGAAAGAAGGCACGCAAGCAATCTCGATACACATTTGTTGGTTGCTCGGATGGAATCGATAAGCAAGCGGTGGCCAATCTTCGATGCAGCCTTCGAGGTGAATTATCTTGGAACACACAGTGGACCGAGATGACGGAGGAGGTAAACTTAATGGATAATCAAAACCAACCCTTCCGAAACTTCAACCGTAACAGTAACTATTCAGATTTCAAAGGCAAAACTTCAATCAAGCCAAGTTACCACTGGCCCTTCAAATTGAATTCTTTCAACTCGAACTATCAAAGGCCGATTCCAGAACTCCCAAAGGCCTCAAGGTGGCTGGAATCAAACTCGAACAACAATCATACCACCTCATGTGTCCTCAACACAAATTCGATGAGCTGGTAGACATGGTGAAGACTCTGTCTACTAGTGTTAAAGCAATTGAGAGACAAGTTGGTCAAATGGCAGACCAGCAAGCAAGCAGACCTCACGGTAAACTTCCAAGTTATACCGAGAGAAATCCGAAAGCTGATGTGAATGTTTGCACTGCCATTACACCTCAGTGGGAGTATGGGCAAGAAGAGGAGTTAAACGAAGTAACTCTGAGAAGTGGTAAGAAGGCTGGACCCGGCATGATGTCGGGAAACGAGTAGCCCCTCCCGACGCCATGAGTTCGGGAGGGAAATCGAAAACCACATGCCGAAGAAAGCAACGATGAGGAGCTTAGTGACAATTCTTGGAGGATGAAAATAATTCGATGACGAGGAAAGAAAGGAAAGTCAAGGGTGGTACCACGACTAAGAAAAAGGAAGAAAAGTTTGTGAGATGGAAGGATAGGGAGGATGAGGCGATAAAGAATCAAGCTACAGGAATGATAAAGCCCTTCCTTATCCACCAAAAAAGGAAAGAAAGCCTCACTAACGACAAGCGGTATCTTTGGAGTGAGGAGGATACTTAGGGACACTAAAGTGAGTATGCCCTTTAATGAGGTATTATCCGAAATGCCTAAATGTACTAAGTATCTTAAAGAATTCTGTGGGAGCAAGAGAAAGCTTCAGGGGATGGCTGAAGAAGTGCTACGCGAGGATTGCTCGATGGTTTCACAGAAAATTGCTGTTAAGCGAGGTGACCCTGGCAGACCTTCAATCTCTGTGAGATCGAAGGCCATTTATTCAAAACGTCTTATGCGACTCGGGGCCTCTATTAATGTGATGCCATTAAACGTATGCAAAAGCTCGGGTTAGATAAAAGGATGCGGAACGCCCGATTTCTCTTGGATGGTAGATAAATCTAGCGGATCGCAGCCGGTTGTGTAGCTAATGTGCTCCTTCAAGTTGAACATTTAGTCTTCCCTACCGATTCGGGTTATTCTAGACTATCCACGATAAGGAGATGCCTCTAATTCTAGGCCGAACCTTTTAGACACTTCTAACGCTCTCATCGACACGCAAAAGATGATTACTTTAGAGTCGGTGACACATCTGTCACCTTCACACGAGGACACATCCCGAAAGAGCCGTAATTGATGAAATATCGTTTGTCGAAGCTATCTATGAGGACGAAAAAGATGCCTACTTTGAAGAAGCGAGAGGAGTTGAGAGAGATAGGTGTTTTTGAAGTCATGGACATTGAGGATCCGGTGATTGCGGACCACCTTCTAATTCATTTCAAGCCGTAGGCATTGACGAGTCATCTTCACTCGCTCACACCGGGGCTGTTATTATTGAGTTAGAAGCATGGAGATGCCCAAAGAACAAACGATGATTTCAAAGAATCGAGTCGAGGAAGACTTCATCCCTGGTGAAGAAGAAGCTCGATGGGTAGTTGGGACGAGGTAGAGTTTTGAGAGAAGCTACTCATTGGGAAGTAGATGATCGGGAAGAGTGGCGCGAAGAGCTTAAAGATGAAGAGTTAAGAAAAATGATCGATCACAAGAAAAAGGAAGCAAGTGTTGACCGGAGGATTCCGATGGATGATTTGATCCAATACCTTTCGGGGTTGAGCCTCGGGAAGATGAGTTATTCTTTAGTCAACCACTCCAAGCTCATAAAGAGAAAGGTGGCCCGTTAAAGTCTAGTATTGAGCAACCACCCATCGATTTAGAGCTCAAACCGCTTCAAACACCTTAAGTATATCTTTCTTAAAGATGGAGATAAATTGCCTTTGATCATTTCTTGAAACTCGACTAAGAGCAAGAAGCACGGTGATAGAAGTGCTTGCTTAAAAAAACATCCTCGCTCGGTTGGCAAGTGGGTGATATCCGAGGATCAGCCTGGACATATGCATGCATAAAATCCGAACGGAGGAAGGAGCTAAAAGGTAAGACAACCTCGCGAAGGTGAATCCGCATATGCAAGAGGTTGTCAAGAAGGAGGTTATAAAGTGGCTTGACATGGGAATCATCTACGCAATCGCCGATAGCGAGTGGGTCAGCCTACTCAAGTTGTGCCCAAGAAGAGGCGGTATTACGGTTGAAAAGAATGAAAAAGGGGAGGAAGTTGCCTTACGCCTCGTGGATCGCTCTGAGTCTCAGATCGACTATCGTAGATCGAATGAAGTCACCGCAAAAGATCACTTCCCTTACCCTTCATTGACCAACTAATTGAAAGACCGAGTGGTCACAAGTATTATTGTTTTCTCGATGGATACTCACGGTTTCCGGATAGCCATCGACCCCAATGACCAAGAGAAGACCACGTTTACATGTCCATCCGGTACTTTTGCTTTTCGTAGAATGCCATTCGGTCTATGCAATGCACCCGCGACTTTTCAACGGTGTATGTTGGCCATTTTTGATGGACTTGTTGAGAAATGCATGGAAGTCTTCATGGACGACTTCTCAGTCTACGGCGATAGTTTTGATGAAATTTTAGAGAACCTAGATATGGTACTCCAACGTTGCGTTGAGAAAAATCTGGTGCTTAACTGGGAGAAATGCCATTTTCTAGTTGATGAAGGAATAGTTTTGGGACACAAGGTGTCCAATGCTGGTATTCAAGTTGATAAGGCTAAGGTCGAAGCCATTGAAAGGATGACGTACCCTAAGACAGTGAAGGAGGTACGAGGTTTTCTAGGACACGTTGGCTTCTACAGGAGGTTTATTCGAGACTTTTCTACGATTGCCAAGCCTTTATCAAATCTTTTGAAAGATGATGTAGATTTCTTGTTCGATGCGAAGTGCAAGGAAGCTTTCAATTGTTTGAAAGATAAGCTTATCAGTGCCCCTATTTTAGTAGCACCTGACTGGACCAAGCCTTTCGAATTGATGTGTGATGCCTCCAATTATGCCAGAAGGCGCAGGTTTTAGGTCAAAGAGTTGATAAAAGGTTCAGCCCATCTATTATGCGAGTCGTACCTTGAACCCGGCTCAATGCAATTATACTACGACTGAGAAGGAATTCTTAGCCGTCGTCTTTGCCATTGACAAGTTTAGAAGCTATCTTCAGGGTCTCAAGTGATTGTATGGACAGATCATGCAGACTTTACGCTACCTTATGGATAAAGCAGATGCCAAACCAAGGTTACTTAGATGGATTTTAATTCTACAAGAGTTTGACCTTGTGATTAAAGATAAGAAAGGCAGTGAGAATATTGTGGCTGATCATTTATCTCGCTTAGTAAATGAGGGTGCAGAAAATCACAATGATATAGGCATTGATTTTCCGACTGAGCAATTGATGAAGCTTGAAACGGTTAGGCCGTGGTATGCTGACTACGTCAACTATTTAGCGAGTGGTCATTTAGAGGATATGACGTATCAGGAGAAGAAAAAGTTCTTTTCTGATCTTAAATATCTCGTATGGGAAGATCCTTATTTGTTCAAGGTCTGTAAGGATGGTTTGCTTCGACGGTGTGTTCCTGAGCATGATCAGTGGGATATCCTAGAACAATGCCACAGCGGTCCTACCGGAGGTCACTATGGAACACCAAAGACGGTTGCAAAGATCCTTCAAGCTGGATTTTACTGGCCGACTCTGTTTAAAGATGCAGAAGCCTTTTGTAAAGGTTGTGATAGGTGCCAGAGAACTGGACGGCAGAGTAGTAGGATGGAAATGCCACTTAAGCCCATTCTTGAATGCGAAGTTTTCGACGTTTGGGGCATAGATTTTATGGGACCCTTTCCATCCTCATGTGGTAATAAGTATATCCTCGTCTGTGTGGATTATGTTTCAAAGTGGGTCGAGGCCATAGCTACTCAAACTAATGATCATAAAGTCGTGAGGAAATTCTTGCAAAAGAATATCTTTACTAGATTTGGCTGTCCGAGAGCACTCATTAGTGATGAAGGCACTCACTTTTGCAATGCGCCGCTTGACAAGATACTTGAGAAGTATGGTGTCAAACATAAGATTGGTACACCATATCATCCTCAAACTAGTGGCCAAGTCGAGGTAAGCAACCGGAGCCTGAAAAGAATTTTAGAGAAGACCGTGAACAATAATCGATCTAATTGGAGTCTTAAGTTGGATGACGCATTGTGGGCTTATCGTACTGCATTCAAGACCCCGATGGGCACGTCACCCTTCCAAATGGTCTATGGCAAAGCTTGTCATTTACCTGTCGAACTTGAACACAGAGCTTTCTGGGCTATTAAATTCTTAAACTTCGATAGCCAACTCTGTGGGGAGAAACGATTATTACAATTGAACGAGCTCGACGAATTCAGACTCAGAGCATACGAGAATGCTAAGCTTAGCAAGGAAAGAACGAAGATACTCCATGACGCTAAGATCAAGGACCGAGAATTCAAAGTTGGTGAAATGGCTTTACTCTAATAATACTAGACTTCACTGTTTCCGGGTAAACTCAAGTCTAGATGGTCTGGTCCCTTTGAGATTCTCGATGTCAATCCGAGTGGAGTAATCACTTTGAACGGGTATGGTAATCAAGCTTTTAAAGTGAATGGTCATCGCCTTAAGAAATATTTTGGGCAACCAAAGGAGAAGCCTGAGACTCTTTATTTCCAAAGAAGGGATGAGATCTGAGATGTCCTGATTTGTGAAGAGATTCCATCTTATTTCTTTGAGTCGATGATGACATTCCTACCTCTACCTGTGAGGAACCTTCTCCTGAGACTCCTGAGCATGTTAGCACACCTCCGCCTATCATCCGCAAGAATAAGAAGAAGAGAGTCAGTGTAGTTTGGAGAGAAAAGTTTAATGACCTTATTGCGCACTTGACTTGTTGTTGTGGTGAAAATCATTTCCGCCCCAATACTCCTGATTCCGATCATCGAGGTGGCGGTCGTTAAACCAAAGTGGCCCGATCCGGGTTGATCTTTTGAAATCTGTGTCAAGCTATTGACATTAAAAAGCGCTCTCCAGGAGGCGCCTAGTCTTTTAAGTATTTCCTTTTAGTTAAGTTTTTAGGTTAGTAGGAATAAAACTTTGGTGAGTTGTGTGTTGGTTATCCTCGTCCTATTTGTGGTTGCTTTATGTGTATACATGTTTACTCATATACCCCTTGTACCCCGAGATTATCTGTTATGCCGAGTGTTGCAGATACGTTTGAGCAGGTTTGCAAGTTATTACTTTTAGTGTTGTATGTTCGTGACACGAGTGCAGCGGTTTATTCATGCTACGGCCCGACATTTGTCAATCCTCGCCCGACAACCATCTTTGGAACCAGCTAAGTATTCTTTTCTTTTATTTGCACATTCTGAGGACATAATGTGATTTAAGTGTGGGGGGGTGCAATTCATGTTTTATTTTCGACAATATGAGTAAATATTTGTGATCTTTGATAAATAGTGAAATTTTAAATTTACACTTGGATAATTGTAAATCTTGAGCATGTAATTGAAACAAATGCTCGCTAGTTGTAGTTTCCTGACGATGATTGTCCGTAACTTCTGAGAGATGATTATAGCATGTTTTTACTGCTTTGAGATAGTATTCATTTCACACTCACGAAAGCCTTCGATATTGAAGCAAGATTTTTGAACTATATCCTTTCATTGTTTTGATGAGTTATCTTAGAAAGGTCAGTATAGTAACACCTTAGTTAGTCCGTGTACTGTGAATATCGTAAAGTTTGAATGTGATAAGTGAGATGTAACTTATGTCTTAAAAAAGAATGAATAAGTAGTGAATTATTAATAAAAACGTTTGTCGAAAGCTGGTCGATGATTTGAGTGAGGTAGGGTGTACCACGTATGTCCTATTCCACTATGATGACCAAAAGCTCACGACAGTCAGTTTATAGCTACCTTATGATTTGAGTAGGTAGGGGATTATCACGAAATGTCCTATTCTACTATGATGGGTAAGAGCTCATTCTGATATGCGTCAAATTTGAAAATTTTGAAAATGAGGAGTAAAAATAAAGTGAAGTCTTTGTTATCATGGATCTTATACCCAGTAGAACCGCATGATATGTTGTAGGGGTTATCCTACTGAGTGCGTGGGAAGGCTTTGAGTGGAGCTATATCGCCTGCATTACTAGGGTAGTCATTGGAATTTTTGAGAGGATATTTCTTTGAAAGGCTTGTTAAATTTGAAAAGGGCTTGACACACACACACCGAATCTATCTCTACGTTGGTATTACTTGCTATATTTGTCGTATCTTTTGTTACGTGAGTTAGGGATCTATGTGGATTACATGTACAGTGAGCTAGTTTTGTTGTTTTGTTCGGGACGAACAAAAAGCTAAGTGTGGGGGAGTTGTTCTCGGTGAATTTTATGATTTATATTGTAGTATTTCATAACAATAATCCCCGTGTTTTAGTAATTTTTATAGAAAATTACGTATTAAATGAATGAATTGAAGAAATGGTTTTAAAGTTATAAAAAGTGTAAAACGCGTGCGATTCGTGCTTAAAATGATGATTTTATGTTGGTTTGAGTTGAGTTGATGACGGTCAAATTATACCCGTAAAAGTCATCAACGTGAGACCTTAAATCGACTAATATTATATATTTTATGATAAATCACATGTTTATATTTATTATTTAATGTTAGGTGATTAATAAAATATAATTTGGTATTTATCCATATAACTTGGTGTTTATCCATTATATTATATAAATCGGTATTTATCCGTTTTTATTATATTTATCTGTTTTATTTAAATATGATTTACTTTGGGATAAATATTTATTTTGTAGATTTGGATAATTTATGGAAGATAAATACAAGTGGAAGAATTAATTCTCAAGATAAATCCAAGAAAATCAAGATGCACTCAAGATAAAGATCGGATAAGCACGAGAAGAGGAGCAAACCACTCAAAGTGTGGCGCCAACATGAGGATACGCATAAGGGGGGGCGCACTTCATCTTATTTTTATTTTGAGATCGGCCGAGTTATCTCTTATTTTGTTTTGACATTTTGAAGTATATCTCTTAATTAGCTTGAACACCTATAAATAGAGGCATACTACACGCCTTTTACATCACATAAAAATAGGAGTTTCTTTCTTTCAATCTTGCTTGGGAGTTCGAAGATGATTGAAGGCTAAGCATCTCATGGTAGGACAACAGGAGGAAACCAATCAACAACCACACCAATTAGAGGATTTTTAGCTACATCTTTAGTGAGTTAATTTATGATTTTTCATCAAGTGGATATTGTTATATTGTTTATGTTTTATTTGAATCGAGAGATCGATGAAAATATCTTTTTGATTGAATTTATATGAGAGTATTGATTCAAGATTTGATCTTTTCAATTGATGCACTTAATTATAATTCGAGAGATCGTTTATAATTATTTGAGTAAGAGTATTAGAAATAATCTCGTGATCGTGTTTTGCATGTCGTTTTGTTTTATTTGAAAAAGAAAACGAAACCCTAGAATTCGCTTAGAGAAATTTAATCGAATTCGTGATTGATCGTTACTAAAAATTATATCTTTAGCTTGCCGTCTAGTTGGGGTTGGGTTGGTTGATTGGTGGATTCCCGTTGCCTTGCCGTTGTTTTAATTACTTGATAAATCGAATAGTTCGTATCAATTTGATTCCAATTTACTATTCATCAAGTTCTGTTTCATCGTCGCTTTTACTGTTCATAATTAGTTTAAACCCTAGTTTAGTTAATAATTGTGACATAATCGATAGAATAATTGTCCATTGATCCGATAAACATTCCACTCCCTTAGGACGACCGTAAACATCCTATACTACGATCCTTATACTTACTTGGGGTGTTTGAGGTTATAAATTGTAAAACTCGTTTTTACCGAACACCATCCTTCATTTGCTTTACTTGAAGGCCAAGGAAGTAGTTTAATTCTCCCATCATGCTCATCTCCAAATTTGCTCTTCATCAGTTTGCAAATTTCTCACACATGATTTTCATCCTCGATCCAAAGATTATATCATCAACATAGATTTGCACTAGCAATGTGCTTGCTCCTTCCTCCAGCTTTAAAAAGAGTCTTGTCAATAGTTCCTTTGTTGAATCCATTCTTGATCGTAAATCTGTGATAAGAGTTTCATACCAGGCTCTAGGTGCCTGTTTGAGTCCATGAGGGCCTTCTTGAGTTTGTATACTTTGTCTTCTTTTCCTTTAATTTGAAATCCAGGAGGTTGTTCTACATAAACTTCTTCTTCCAATAGTCCATTTAGAATGCACTCTTTACATCCATTTGATAGACTTTGAAGTCTTTAAAAAAACAAATGCTAGAAAAAGTCCGATTGCTTCCAATCTTGCTACTGGAGCAAAAGTTTCATCATAATCTATTCCTTCACTTGGGAATAGCCTTTTTTGCAACTAGCCTTGCTTTGTTTACGACAACGGTTCCTTGCTCATCCATCTTGTTCCCGAATACCCATTTTGCACCAATGATGTTGGCCATTTCAGTCTGTCAACAAGTTCCTGCACTTCATTTCTTTCAAATTCATTTAGTTCTTCTTGCATGGTTGTGATCCAATCTGCATCTTGGATTGCATCATCTATGGTCTTGGGTTCCACTTGTGATAGAAGCAGAGTTAGCATGTGCTCCAGCTTGTCTTCCTGTTTCGACTCTGTGTGAATGTCTCCAATGACTTGTTCTTCGGGATGGTCTCTTAGCCAATTTAGATCCGGTTGAAGTTGATCTTCACTTGGTGCTTCCATACCTTCATGCCGAGCATGAACTTCAACTTGAGGAGCTTCATCCGTGTATTGGTATGTGGCTCCTCTTGATCTTCGTAATGATGATTCGTGATAGTAGTTGGTATGGTTGCATTTGTATAGATTTCTCTTTGTGGTGCTTTTCTTCTTGATCTTGAAGCTCTTCACCATTTGTGTTTGGTTCATCAAAACCACATGTATTGATTCTTCAATCACCAAGGTTCTTTTATTTAGTACTCTGAATGCTTTCTTTGGTGTCTCGAGTATCCCATGAAGATTGCTTCATCACCTTCTCATCAAAGGTATGCGGTTGATTCTGTTTAAGACAAAACATTTTGATCCAAACATATGAAAATATGAGATATTGGGTTTTCTACCATTCCATATTTCATATGGAGTTTTTCCATGGTGTTTGTTGATGATTGATCTGCTTTGTGTATGGCATGTCGTGTTTCTTCGCTTCACCCAAAATCTCTTTGGTAAACATGCTTCGCTATCATTGTCCCGATCGCTTCCTTGATGGTTCTGTTTCTTCTTTCTCGCTACACCATTTTGTTGTGGAGTTCTGCTGCAGAGATATGTTGATGTAATACTCCATTTTCTTCACAATAGGTTACGATAATTTCATTTAGAAATTCAGTGCCTCTATCTGATCTGATCTTGATAATCTTTAGTTCTTTCTCATTCTGGAGTCTTCTCAACAAATCTGGCAGCTTCTTGAGTGTTTCTTTCTTCTTATTCATGAAGATGGTCCAGGTGTACTTTGAGAAGTCATCCACCGCTACAAGAGTGTATTTCTTACCACTCACACTCACTGGTGTGACTGGTCCAAACAGGTCCATGTGTAGCAGATGTAAAACTCTTGTTGTAGATTGATGAGGCTTTGACTTGAATGAGCTTTTTATTTGTTTTCCTTTCTGACAAGCATCACATAAACTTTCCTTTTTGAATGTGATCTCTGGCAGGCCTTCAACTAACTTGCTCCTTGATAGTTTGTTGATGGTCTTGAAATTCAGGTGATTTAATCTTTTGTGCCAAATCCAGCTTGTTGATTGTTTATTCTTGACAAGTAGACATGTTTCTGCCTTAGCTGTTCTCCAATCCACCACATACATCTTTGTCTTGTCTTCTTCCTGCAAGAACTATTGTGTTGGTTTGACTGTGAATCACTTTGCATCCTTCTTTGTTGAAGTGCACATTGTAGCCTTTGTCACAAAATTGACTGATGCTCATCAGATTGAAGTTAAGTCCCTTGACATATGCCACATTCTGAATCTTTAGATTGTTCTTGATTATTGTGCCTTCCCCCTTAATTTTGCCAGGGTTTTCTTTACCTCCAAATGTGACTTTGGGTCCATCAAAAGCTTTGAAGTCAGTGAGCCATCTCTTGTTTCCTGTCATGTGTCCGGAATATCCACTTTGCCTATGTACCGGACATCCTACAAAACAGAATAATTAAGTTTAGGTACCCAACACTGTTTGGGTCCATACCTATTAGCGATCATGCCTCCCATACCAAGGGTGTATCCAAAAGGTCTTCTTTTTGGATAATTGAAGTCATCAACTTCATATCTATAAGGCATGGCAAGCGAATAGCTTCTAGTATTTTTACTTGAAGGTATTCTGATACTTTTCTCCACCTTTTGGTGCATTTGCATCCTTCTTTACTTTCCAAAATGCAGTAGGAAACCTTTCTTGCTTCATGTGTCTAGGAACATATTGGTTTTTCTTAAACACATGATGCATTTTGTGGAATGGTTTCTTCTTGTATTTTTGCAGAGCAACATTCCAATCATCCTCTCGAAGGGTAAAGTCTTCCTTTTCCTTTCGGATGGTTTTTGTTCTTGATTGACTGGAATGAGGATTTAGTTTGTCGTTTCACTACAATCGGGTTTTGACTTCACCGAACAGGATGATTCATTGAAGACATGGTGCATCTCTCTTTCTAAATTTTGGTCCACTAGTGGTCCTCAATTTAGAATTGTGTTGACCATTATTCCTACGCTCATCCCGATTGTTGTAGCCAAGACCAGATCCGATCCAAACCTTTTTGGGGTTTGTAAGTCGGTGCCTTTAGTGGTGCAAAGTGGATACCTTCACCGGTGAGGAGATTTCCTTAATCGATCTGTTAATAATGGATGTATGATCATCCGCTTTTTGTTGATCATTTAAGTAGGTCTCTTACTAGTTAATTCAAATTTTTGCTTTATCCAGTTTTTCTTTCTTTAACCTCTTATTCTCTTTCCTTAGATCCTTGCATTCCTTTTCCGTAATTTCATGATTCTTTTCAATTTCATCAAATTTAGTCATGAGATTTTGGACTAGGTCTCTTGTATCTAATGGAAGACTAGAGGATTGTGCAAGTGTTAGATGTGGATGCATTAGATGAAGAACGGGAACTAGATGTTACCTCGATTTCATCGACTCTTTAGCCATTAAACATAGGCTTGTTTCCTCGATTGTCTGAGTGCCACTTTTATCTTCATCCAATTCTTTGGTCATGAGACATAGGCATGCTTTTTCATTTTCTCGAATCGTCTTTCTTCATCACTATCATCCGAGTCATTGTCGATGATTCTTCATGCTTATCATCGCTGGATTCTCGCCTTAAGTGCCTTCTTTCTCCTTTTCTTTTCGGATGCTTTGTATTTCTTCTTTTCATCATCTTTGTCATTTTCTTGGGACAATCGGCCTTGAAGTGACCTTTCTTGTTGCAAATTGAAGCATCCGTATTCATCATCTTTCTTCTTCATGTCTCTGGTTGAGCTTGACTTTTTGTTTGATGATGAATTTCCTTTGAATGGCTTCTTTTAAACTGTCAAACGTTTAACTAATAAAGCTACCGCTCTTTTAGTTCTTGTGTCTCTTTGTTGATGCATTCAAAGAAAGTTACTTTCTTTGGGGTGCAAGCTAATGCAGTGATTTTGTGTGTCTGCCGGAGCACCATCTTCGCGCTCAATTCGAATTCATGAGCTTTTAATTGGGACATCGATTGTCGAATGTCATTGCTTGCAAGATTTGTTGTTCCTCCGACATCGATGTTATGATCTTCCATCTTTCGTAGTCCTCTCAAGATTTTCAACCATACTTCTTTTTTGGGGATATGTGTGACCAAGTCATTGCGATTCATCGATGATGCTTGAGAATCATTGTCCATCGATCAATGGATTCACCGCCTTCATCTTGAAATTTTCAAACTTCGCTTTTGCAATGAGATAGTTTATTTTCTTTGATCGCTTGAGATCCTTCATTGATTAGTGCCCACTTGTCCCACATCTCCTTTCTTTGTTTTGCAATCCTTTATTCTCATGAACATGTTCTTCGCTGCAGAGTCTTTAAGATCATATCTTTTGCTACAAAGTCTAGGTTTGCTCTTCTTCCCGTCATCTTTGGTCCAATCTTTCTTGGGTTTGTTTATCTCATTTCCTTGATCTCGCTCTCTGTGCCTACCACGGTAGTGATCATGATTGGGCCGTCGTTGATTACATCCAAAGATCTTCTCATGAGTTGCGGCAAGATGAGATAACATTCTTATTTTATATTCATCAAAATTATTAACATTGAAAAGCAATGTATTTTTGACAAGAAGTTTGAGGAATCCATCAAGTGCAATTGAAGATATAAATGATAAAGTGAATGAAAACTCAGATTTGAAAACTACTTTGAAAATATGTGATCTCCTTGTTACGTAAATTAGATCGAACAGGTTACGATACTAGGAACACCGCTCCGATACCAATTGTTGGTCCCAGAGAGAAGGGTGAAACTATAGTCGAGGAGGGGGGGTGAATGACTATAGTGGAGTTTCAAAACTTTTCTTCTTCTAGTTAAAAGCTTTTGGGCAAATGGATAAGTCCCTTCTTACTATATTGTTTTCAAATCGGTTTAGACAATCCACAGATGAAAATTATGATGTATGCAAATTAAATGAATGTTGTAAAGTAAATTGCGAAATTAAATTGACACAAGGCTTATAGTGGTTCAGGGTGGTGTAATCCCTTAATCCACTCTTCTCCTGTGATGATTGGAGGAATTCACTATTGTTTTCACAGATACAATAGTATGATTGTCCTTGGCTTCCCAAGCTTCACAATTTACAAGACTATCACTCCTTGACTGCAGCAGCTTGTGTTGATCTTTCCTTCATTGTTCTTAAGATCAAGATCCTTCAACGGCTATCACAGATTCAACTCCTTCTCAGATTGCCTCGACGATTTGATTTGCTTGATTTGATGTGAATGTGATTCACACACTTGCTTGATCAATCCTCGCCTGAGTATGACTTTGTAGCTTTGAAGTCCGAGTTGATCACTAGATGTATCCTTGTAATTTCGAGAGAAGGCTTTTCAAATTGTGAGTTTCGCTAGATTTTTCTTTCTTGATTGTGTCATTCTTTTTCGTCAATGCCTTCTATTTATAGCCTTGAATACCTTCGCTTTTGAAATTCCGTCCGTTGGCTATATTAATGAGGAATAATCCTTGATTTTATTCTTGATTCCCCTTAATTGTATTCTCCTTAATTTCGATGATCGGATTCTTTCTTCAAACGTATAGCGAGATAATCCGTCCCTGATTGATCCTTTAATGATTTGAGCATTTAATGCATGATCTTACGAATCTTCATCGTATATCAATTACGGCCTTGTAGGTGTCTCTTATTTGTTTCTAGAACGGTCGAGTGAGCCTACCTTGACTTAGCCGTCACTTCTTCTTCGATGTTTTGTTTTCTCTTTGCCGAAAGTCAGTTTACTCAGCCAATTCACTGTTTCCTTCTTTGTTCTAGTATTTGGAGAGTCTTTGAACTTCACTGATCCTTGATTTGGGTGAGACCAAAGTGTACACCATATTTGAACATTTGAGTTTTATCATTTAAAACATAACTTAGACTTATCCAAGGTCATCACAGACTTCCTTGGTTATAAGTCGACCATAGTGTCTCATTTCTTCTCTCTTTGGTGCTTGGTGGCTTTCCTTTGCCGAATATCTGCTTTTGCTTTGCCGTCCTACCAACTAGTACAATACTTGTCTGACTCAACTTATACAACATGTCGGACTCTAAGTAAAGACTTATACAGAGAATTCTAACTTATTTCAGGCTTGCTATAACAGCTAGTATGGCCATCATCAAAACATAATAAAATGTTCCTAACATATATATAAAAAGATTCACAATTGGTTCCCTGTGGGATCGACCTTGATTCGCTATAGCTATACTATGATGGACCTAGTCCTCTTGCTAGTATTGGTTTATGGTGGTCAAGTATTTTATTATTACTTGATCTCATCATCAAGCAGCACCTTAAGTAGATCTGAACTGACCTCAAGAAGCCAGTTAGATCTGGGGGACTTGTAACGGAGGTTGGATTTAGCTACCAGGTGTCACCTCTATAACCATCCAACGCCGTATAAAGTCTAAATAAAACCACACTTCTGAGGGGCATGAACCCCAATATTGGCCTAAAAGAAGATCTCATCCCTATATGGGAGATCGTCCTGATGCACTCGTCAGTGTACCGCAGGTCGGCCCGGACGTAACAGAGGTGGGTCTGCTCAGCTCGGTCACAACGGCCTCGGCAGCTCACTGCAGGTCGGCTAGAGCGTACATCCATGCTTATGTGTATACTTACGTAAAGATAATTAAGGAAAGAATCTTACACAAAAAAAGGCTCTAATCCTGTCATTTAAACTTAACATTCAAATCCTGTGATTATCTCCTAAAATCAACGGATAAACACAGGAATATCTTATTCTTGCAGAATAAGATTAGGAGTACATGATGGACACGGCCCATGCAGGCCTAGGGCATAAGTGTTCCCTATATAAGCGTTCATAAGAACTATGGCAGACTTGATTCCTGATTTATACGTAGGATAAGTAGGCAACTTGAGAAGAAGTATTCTCAGGCTCAGTCTAAACATCCTCAAAAACACCCTCATTCATATGTTTTCTATTTTTTTAAGCCTTGATTCAATTACTATTAGATTATATACGGCCGGATTTAGACCAGACGATTTCCAGTACAAAACAAACAAACAAACAATACATATATATATATATATATATATATATATATATATATATATATATATATATATATATATATATATATATATATATATATATCTAAAAAGAGCCAATATGTTTCTACTCCAAAATGTTTTCTTAAAAAGAGTTTCTCCATGATTAATTAATTTCAATAAATAAAATATTAATTAATTAATTTAAAAGATATATATAATACCATTAATCATCAATCAAACAACCTAAAAGTATTTGGATGAACAGCTTGTATAAAAGATAAAGATAAGTATTAGGAAATTACAATAAACAAATCACGTTAAAGACAAGTGTTAGGTTTCCTCAAAAAAAGAAAAGAAAAGGCGAGTGTTAGGATAAAGACAAGTAATAAAAAAAGCACGTAAAAATTATTCTTTCATAATTATCTATAAAAAAAATCATTTTCTAAAACAAAACTTAATCAACCTTAACTTATCCACAATCAATTTATTCCCGAAAAATAAAATATTATTCTTTCATATTTTCGAAAAAATAAAATTAGTCAATCTTATCTATAATCAATTCATTTATTCCAAAAAAATCGAAAGCAAAAATATGTTGGAAAATTTAGTACTTAGGATTTGAGAGAGAAGTAGAAACTCCAAGGCACGTTAAGAACGTTGTCTTTTAAGTGATGTTTCGTCCCACTCAAAAGTCACTTTGGGATCAATCGAAAATCTCTCTCATGATACAATGGAGGTGTTTGATTCAAACAGTGACTTGTTTGAATCAAATCCGAGCACACTCAAAAAAAGTTTATGATGATGTTGTAAGACGTATATAAATTTCCGTCTGTATACTTGTGCATTTTATAGGCTGAAGGTATCTAATAAATGAATGGAGGTACTTTTTGTACGAAAGGGTAGAATCATATCAGTTCGGCTTAAAACATGCAAGTCTTGAATTTCCTAAGTTGCATCCATTCGTAGGTTCATGAATCTACATGAATCCGTTCACGAATTGATGCAGGTCGAACCTCGTTTCGTTGCGATAATATTAATTTGTACGACAATTCGTATGCAAAAGATTATAAAATATTTACTTTATGAAAAAATATCTAACAAAAAACACGTCAAAAAACTATTAAAAGTTCAATCTATCAAGTAAACTATAAAAATGTTAATCCAAAAAAAAAAAAAAAACAAAAAAAAAACTATAAAACTATAAAACAGAAACACGTGAAAATTATAATTATTATATTATATTATTATAATATTTATACTTTCATAAATGTTTCTCACCCTAAGTGTTTACCCTCAAAGTGTTTCTCCACTTATATTATTAATTAAATAATATAATATTAATAATATTAACGGAGAGTCTTTTAATAACTACCACCTCCGTCACAAAATATATGTCATCCTACACTTTTAGATATGTCATACAATATAAGTTATTCAACATTACCTATACAACATTTGTTACCATTTTTTCTATCTTACCCCTAATTTATTATCAATCCAACAACTTTTTATTACTTAATAACTATTTCATTAATAATAGTCAATGATTAGTTTAGACATTAACCTTCAAATTTATGACATTCAGCTACTTTCTTAATCTGCGTGAAAACCTCTAGAATGATTTATATTTTTGGACGGATATAGTATATGTTATTCTAACCGAATTTATGTTAGGAAATAATTTTTATGCTCACCGAATTTGAGTCAAGATCGATGTTGGTCTTTTTTTAAACTCAATATTGGACAGAAAGCAAAATTGATACAACCTGACTGTAACTCGGTCCGTAAACTAATCAAAAACCTGCCAACCGAATTTGAGTCAAGAAATAATTTTTACACTGGCCGAATATGAGTTAGGATGTTGGATTTTTCTAGACTCAATATCGGTCAGAAATCACAGTTCACACTTCCTTACTGAAATTTGGTCCTGCTTAATTTTGAGTCGGAATCAATTAGTGAAAAAATTAAAAGATAAAACTAAAAATAAAAATTAGGTGCGTAAAGACCTTTTTTTTTCTCGAGCCAGCGTAAAGACCTTTTTAAGTGTGAAATGATTTTGCCTAATAATGCAACACTATGATAGTCACAAAACATATAGCATTACATAATTTCACCTAAAATACTCCATCCTTCCCCAACAAAATTTCCATATTCATACCGAAAGTTCCCAACAATAATTCATTAATCAAAAATAAAAATAAACATCATAAACTACTCTATTGCTCCCGGCAAAAAAGTTCAGGCTCATACCAAAAATTTCTGCAAATATTCATCATACAAAAATAAACGGATGTTCAAATGAGCAAATAAATTTATGAAAGATAAAGCAAAGAAAGATTTCTCACCAACCAAAAGTAGGGTGAATGGCATTTTATTATTATTTATTCATTGTAACATATATACGTGTATATCTTATGTGTATCATTATAGGCACGTGCTCAAAATTCACATTTTAAAGCCTATATTTTATTTCAACTTTTCATTAAGAATTTACAAAGCTATTTTTAATCAATTTTAATTGTACCTAGGCTATATATAAGATGAAGCATAGATACATTTGTTACAATTGCAGCCTAACACCACATTCTTTTTTTCCTTTTCTTTTCTTAAAAGTAACACCATATTCACATATTCAGTTTTCAATAACATAAAGTAAGATATTACACGAAATTGACACAAATCCATCCACACTATAAAAACAGGCACTCTATGCTATTTACAACTCAACGTGCATGGATGCATGCAACTTGGAGTAGGACACTCTGTTGGAGAAAATGTGGAATTGAATTAAAAATGAATTAAAAATGATTTTATAATCATTTTATTCAGTGACTTTGTAAGCGTATTTCGGATATATTCTTGTATAGAATATATGTAATGTTTTATTAATTCTGAAAACTACGTGAGTCGTAGATGAATTCAGGATTTGGAATCATTCAATTCGGATAACGAGTGAATGAGAAATTAACGCTTAAAGTCGGTTTGTTGGAAATTGATGATATGTCTTAAGTGTGTGTTATGGAAAGGAAAAATGGGAAGAAACTTTTCTCCCACATTGGTTGGAAGAAGGAAAAAGAAGCAATATTTATATGATATTGTTTTAGTATAGTTGGAATAAGAAACCAACATTATACACCGTTCTCTACGCGGGTGCAGGGGGGGTGCAAATCCAATCCGGATTTACCCTTGGGCTTGTGCATGCCCGCGTGTCCTGCGTACACGAATGCAACTCGATTTGAAGGTTCACAGTCAGAGTTCGGTTTTGCAAATCATTAATTTATTTTTCGCCATCTTGTGAATCAAGGTTGCTTTGGTGGCTCGATCACTTTGAAACTTCAGTGAAGGTCTTGAGAGCTGCTTCTATCCAACATTAATGCGTGAATAAAGTCGAGGCTTTTGCCTTTCGGGCCCAAACATAATGATGATATTAATGACAATCAATTCGAAATGAGGTCGTTCATTTCCATCGCTTTTCCATGTCTTCTTCTATATAAACGAGCTACATGAATGGGAGGAAAAACACAGATTACGTAAATACAACACGTAATTGCATACATACATACATTATTCTCGCATAATCGTTTCTTGCATCAAGTGAAGAGTTTCAAGAAACCTTTGTAGAGTTCGTCGTTGTTCAGAGTTTGCAGATCGCTTATTCTCGAAAGGTAATCTGAGAATTCTCGGGAGACAATTCTCGCAAAAACGGGTACATACCGGGGCAAATTTGTCTTAAGGACAGAGTTCGTCTCGGCTCAGATCAAAGCATATCCTTTATCTATTTACTGTATTTATTCTTGTATCTGTTTCTTCAAAATTAATAAAAATGTTGATTTTATTCGTTCTATTTATTTTAATTATACACGGGGTTTAACAGCTTAAGACAAATTTCTTAGAACCGTTGTTCTAAATCATACCTGTGTGTAATCAAAATATTTTGACGAATATTTCTTCAATTTTATTTGGACGAGGTTCATTCGAGTTGAATTTAATGTTGAACAAGTTCAACTCGTTTGGGGAAAAAAAAATTAAAAAAAAAATGCTAGCACAGCTCGTTTATTTCGATTCTAGTCCAGCTCGTTTTTAAAAAACCACTTCCTTTTTGGTATCGATTTCTGGTAAAATCGGTCCACTTCCTTTTTGGTATCGATTTCTGGTAAAATCGGTCCACTTCCTTTTTGGTATCGATTTCTGGTAAAATCGGTCCATCTCCTTTTGGGGTTTTCTGGTAAAAACTACCATCCGCTTTGGTGTTTTGATTACAAGTTGGACGAACTGAATTGAAATAAACATTTTTAAAGAGCTGAATTGGAAAAAAAAAAATCTAAAGTTTATCTTCTGTCTCGAACAGAAATGGCAACTGACGGTCAAGTGACTCCTACTCCTGATGGTGCGCCAAACGGAGGACAGACATCCCAGTCTACTGGCTCTGTGTCTGTGGTGACACAAACTACAACGATTCCTGGTGCTAACCATGAGAGACCAGAGAAGTTCAATGGCTCCAACTTTAAACGTTGGCAACAGAAGATGTTGTTTTACATCACAACGCTTGGTCTAGCAAGGATGCTAGTTGATGATCCACCGGTGGCTCCACCTGAAACTCCTGAAAAGACGGCTTTTCTTGCTGTAGAAAGCTGGAAGCACAGTGACTTTCTGTGCAAGAATTATATTCTTAATGGTTTAGATAACATGTTGTATGGTGTGTACTGTACTTATGAAACCGCTAAATCATTGTGGCAAGCATTAGAAAAGAAATATACAACCGAAGATGCTGGTGCCAAGAAGTTTCTTGTCAGTAGATTTTTAAAGTATGAAATGAATGATACTAAATCTATTGTTAAACAGTGGAGAAGCGCAAATTCGATATCCGAGATGATAGCGAGAAGATCCGAAAATTAATGAAAATTTTCAAGTTGCATGTGTGATTGAGAAGCTTCCTGACTCGTGGAAGGAATACAAGAGCTATCTCATGCACAAGAGGAAGCAAGTGACGATGGATGATTTAATTGTTCGACTTCGCATTGAGGAGGACAATCGAGCATCTGAAAAGAAACGTTCTATTTCTGTTGGACAAGCAAAGGCTAACATGGCTGAGGTGAAAAACCAGAAGAGAAAGAAGCCAGAGAAATTTCCTAAGAAGACTGGGGAATCGTCCAAGAAGCCGACACCATATAAATTCAATGGTGATTGCCGCAACTGTGGCAAGTTTGGACACCGTGCTGCGGAATGCCGGTCAAAGAAGCCTTACAAACCTATGGCTCATATGGCTGAACATGAGGGAGATGATGACAATCTCTGTGCCATGGTGACTGAGTGCAACACCGTGGGAAATCCGAGGCAGTGGTTTGTGGACACAGGAGCCACTAAACATGTGTGTGCTGACCGTGATATCTTCTCAACCTACAAGGCTGGAAATGGTGAGAAGCTGTGGATGGGAAACTCTGCCCAATCAACCATTCAAGGAACTGGAAACGTGATTTTGAAGATGACTTCTGGGAAGAAGCTGACACTCACGAATGTTCTCCATGTTCCCGATATACGAGAAATTTGATTTACGGTGGTATCTTTGAATAAGAATGGTTTTAAACTTTCTTTTGGTAATGACAAGGTCATTTTGACCAAAAATGAGATGTATGTTGGTAGAGGTTATTTTACCGAAGGTTTATTTAAACTGAATGTAATGGCTATGATGCCCAAGACTGTTGTGCCCACTGAGGCTAATAAAAATGCTTCTACTTCTGCTTACTTGATTGAGTCTTGTACTCTATGGCATAATCGTTTAGGACACGTTAATAATAAATCAATTCAAAGAATGATGAATTTGGATTTATTACCTAAACTAAAATTTAACCAAACCGGTAAATGCCAAGTTTGTGTTGAAGCAAAAATGACTAAAGCGCCATTTCCAACCGTGGAAAGAAATACCGAACCTTTAGAATTAATTCACACAGATTTGTGTGATTTAAAGTTTGTGCAATCGAGAGGCGGTAAAAAGTATTTTGTAACTTTTATCGATGATTGTACAAAATACTGTTATGTTTATTTGCTAAGTAGCAAAGATGAGACTATCGAGGCATTCAAAAATTATAAAAATGAAGTTGAGAATCAACTTGGAAGACGAATCAAGAAGGTTCGTAGTGATAGAGGTGGAGAGTATGAATCGCCATTTGAAGGATTATGTCTAGATTCGGGCATTATTCATCAAAACATCGCTCCATATGCACCTCAATCTAACGGAATTGCTTTGACATAAAAACCGTACTCGAAAGAGATGATGAATGCCATGTTAATCGATTCTGGTTTACCTCGTAACTTGTGGGGAGAGCCCTTCTATCCGCCAATACAATTCTCAACAGGATTCCATCTAAAAGATGGATAAGACCCCATATGAGATGTGGAAAGGCCACAAACCAAGTTATAAATACTTGAAAGTGTGGGGTGTTTAGCAAAGGTGGAAGTGCCTAAACCTAAACAAATCAAGATTGGGCCTAAAACGATAGATCGTGATATTCATTGGGTATGCACACATACATGATAGTGCATATAGATTTCTTGTGCACAAATCTGAAAACCCTGATGTGCATGTAAACACAATCATGGAGTCAAGAAATGCGGTATTTTTTGAGGATGTCTTTCCAAACAAAGAAAGACATAATGAAGACTCTAATTCGACTAAAAGGGCACACGAAAATGTGGGGGATAATGCTCCAGAACACGAGGAAGTGGAACCTCGAAGGAGTAAACGGGCTAGGACTTCAACGTCTTTTGGGCCAGATTTTCTCACCTACATGGTAGAAAATACTCCAAGGACATATGCCGAGGCTATGTCTAATCCAGAAGCACCTCTCTGGAAAGAGGCAATCAATAGTGAAATAGATTCCATCATGCAAAATCACACTTGGGAATTAGTAGAAATTCCACCTGGACATAAAGCACTCGGGTGTAAGTGGATTTTCAAGAAGAAGCTTAAAACTGATGGATCTATTGATAAGTATAAGGCAAGGTTGGTAGCTAAGGGTTATCGGCAAAAAGAGGGTCTTGATTTCTTTGATACTTACTCACCAGTAACTAGAATCACTTCTATAAGGGTTCTAATTTCTCTTGCTGCAGTGTATAACTTGGAAATCCATCAGATGGATGTTAAAACTGCATTTCTGAATGGTGAATTAGACGAAGAAATTTATATGGAACAACCCGAAGGGTTTGTGGTTCCAGGTCAGGAAAACAAAGTGTGTCGACTCGTTAAGTCATTGTATGGACTGAAACAAGCACCCAAGCAATGGCATCAAAAGTTTGATCAAACGATGCTATCGAATGGGTTCAAGATTAACGAGTGTGACAAATGTGTCTACATCAAACATACAACTAATGCTTATGTGTTAGTGTGTTTATATGTTGATGATATGCTGATTATGGGGAGTACTCATGATATTATCATGAATACCAAAAAGATGCTGACACGTAACTTTGATATGAAAGATATGGGACTGGCAGATGTAATTTTGGGGATTAAAATCTCCAGACTATCTGAGGGACTAGTGTTATCACAGTCTCACTACATTGAATCCGTCCTGAGAAGATTCAGTGTTTATGATGAAAGTCCTGTGAAAACACCTATTGACTTAAGTCTTCACTTAGTCAAAAATAAAGGTGACCCTGTGTCTCAGTTAAAATATTCTCAGATTATCGGTTGTTTAATGTACATAGCGAATTGTACTAGACCGGATATTGCATGTGCTGTGAATAAACTTAGCAGGTTTACAAGTAATCCTAGTGAGGATCATTGGAAAGCGCTTATTAGAGTACTGAAGTATTTGAAATATTCAATGAACCTGGGATTATGCTACACAAGATATCCAGCAGTATTAGAAGGTTACTGTGATGCAAATTGGATTTCTGATTCAAAAGAATCAAAATCCACAACTGGATATGTTTTCATGATTGGTGGTGCTGCGGTGTCCTGGAAGTCCACTAAGCAGACGTGCATATCTCGTTCCACAATGGAAGCTGAGTTTATTGCATTAGACAAAGCTGGTGAAGAAGCAGAGTGGCTTCGAAACTTCCTAGAGGACATTCCATGTTGGACTAAGCCGATTGCTCCTATCAGCATCCATAGTGATAGTCAATCGGCTATACACCGCGCACAAAATAGTATGTATAATGGTAAGTCTAGACACATACGTCGACGACATAACACCGTTAAACAATTGATCTCTACCGGTGTGATTTCCATCGACTATATAAAATCGAAGGAAAATCTTGCGGATCCGCTTACAAAAGGCTTACCTAGAGATCAAATGTCAGTTTTGACACTCGGAATGGGACTAAAGCCTATTGAAAGATAAGCTTGGTAATGGTAACCCTACCATGTTGACTGGAGATCCCAAGATCATGGTTCAAAGGGACAACTAAGTTATGAAGCTGTCGATGAACACTTTCTCATTCTGTGAATAAAAGTGTTGTCTGCCAGAAGTGTGAAGGTTAAGTGAAAACTTTTAATGATTCCTATAACTTGATTAAATTCGAGTGGGGTATGGCAGAATACTCTTGATAGGAGGTCACCTATGTAAGTGCGAAGTGGGGCCGCTTCAAAGAGAGTTCAGAGGCTAGAATTCTCTAACGCACTTTCTGAAACCAGGTGTGATTCAGGGCCAAAACGAATCCAATCCATGAGAACCAAGTATGTTGTTAAGGAAATATTGTGTGAGTACTATTGTCCTGGTTTTACACTAAAAGGTGAAACAGATTCAAGACTTAAGTTCACCGATTAGCCGAGTAAATCCGATAGTATTTCACTAAGGTGAGTTCAAAGCCGTAAGCTACCTCTCCGATGCAATATTTTTTCGCTGAATCTCTTCGAGTCCGTGATCGCATTAATTTCCATTCATGTGGGGATTGTTGGAGAAAATGTGGAATTGAATTAAAAATGAATTAAAAATGATTTTATAATCATTTTATTCAAATGACTTTGTAAGCGTATTTCGGATATATTCTTGTATAGAATATATGTAATGTTTTATTAATTCGAAAACTACGTGAGTCGTAGATGAATTCAGATTTGGAATCATTCAATTCGGATAACGAGTGAATGAGAAATTAACGCTTAAAGTCGGTTTGTTGGAAATTGATGATATGTCTTAAGTGTGTGTTATGGAAAGGAAAAATGGGAAGAAACTTTTCTCCCACATTGGTTGGAAGAAGGAAAAAGAAGCAATATTTATATGATATTGTTTTAGTATAGTTGGAATAAGAAACCAACATTATACACCGTTCTCTACGCGGGCGCAGGGGGGGTGCAAATCCAATCCGGATTTACCCTTGGGCTTGTGCATGCCCGCGTGTCTCGCGTATACACGAATGCAACTCGATTTGAAGGTTCACGATCGAGTTCGGTTTTGCAATCTGTTAATTTATTTTTCGCCATCATGTGAATCAAGGTTGCCGAAATTTGAAATAAGTTTCATCTCTTGAACACCTTCGGGCCGAAGGTGGCCGATTCGGGCCTATTGAATCAAGGTTCTTGGTGGCTCATCTCTTGAAACTTCAAAAATTTGTTGGTGAGGCGAGGCTCTCTTTGAGACTGTTCCTATCCAACATTAATGCGTGAATAAAGCTGAGGCTTTTTCCTTTCCAGTTCCAAACATAATGATGATATTAATGACAATCAATTCGAGCTGAGGCTATTCATTTCCATCAGTTTTTCCATGTCTTCTTCTATATAAACGAGCTACATGAATGGGAGGAAAAACACACAGACACAGAAATACAACACCAGAATTGCATACATACATACATTATTCGGCATACTGTTCTTGCATCAAGTGAAGAGTTTCTGAAGCACTGTAGAGTTCGTCGTTGTTCGAGTTTGCAGATCGCTATTATTTCGAAAGGTAATCTGAGAATTCATGGGAGACAATTGCTGCAAAACGGGGTACATACCGGGGCAAATTTGTCTTAAGGACAGAGTTCGTCTCGGCTCAGATCAAAGCATATCCTTTATCTATTTACTGTATTTATTCTTGTATCTGTTTCTTCAAAATTAATAAAAATGTTGATTTTATTCGTTCTATTTATTTTAATTATACACGGGGTTTAACACACTCCACATTGAGTGCAATTTTTTAGTATAATTTGAATTGTTATTTGAAGTATAATAATGGAATCAAATGTGAAGGTAATCAAGATGTTGGAAGTACCATCCTCATAGACAATGATGCATCTTACACTTTCCTAGACCAACAAGTTGTCAAGGAGGTGCAGTGTGTGACATAACTGACTCATCCTTAGTTAATCACATTATTAGATGAATACAAAATGGTGAGTGAGTTTAAGCATCCTAACTTTCCATGGATATTTCAATGGGTTAAGTTCCAACAAGATGTGAGATTGATCAAGTTGAGAGGATGTGACATGGTATTCGAGAGTGATTGGATGAAAATGTACAATCCAATGGTCTTGACTTCAACAAAACTTAGCTGGATTTCATTAACGAGGGAGAACAAATTAGGTTGAGAAGTTAAACAGAAGAAGCTCAACTTACAATTATCAACTGTAAATATTTACTGAAGAATTGAGAAAATGGATCAACGAACACTCCGGTGCTTCAATTTGATACAAGAACGTGCTTTGAATCATGCGTCTAATGAACTTACTAATGTTCTAGAAGAGTATCATTAGGTGTTTGCAAACCCTCAAGGATTGCCTCAGAAAAGAGGTTATGAGCATCATATAACTTTGAAAATGGGTGTTGGACCTGTGAAACTAAAACCTTATAGATATTCTCACTGTCAAAAGGATAAAGTATAGTAGTTGGTGGATCAAATTCTACAACGGGGGATTATACAGCACAATATAAGTCAATTTTCATCAACATTGCTCCTTGTGAAAAGAAAATAGAACTTGAAGATGTTGTGTGAATTACAAAAGGTAGAATGATTTGGTTGTCAAAGATAGCTACCATATTCCTCTAATTGTTGAATTCTTGGATGAGTTAGGGCACTGCAAGGGCATTTCAATAATAGACTTGATGTCCGGATTCCATCAGATTCGATGACGGAAGATGAGGTCCAAAATACTGCCTTTGTAACTCATCATGGATGATTTGAATTCAAAGTGATGCCAACTGGGCTCACAATGTCCCAGTCACATTCCAAAGAAGTATGATTGTGATGCCGAGAGCTTGCTTGACGAAGTTTGTGCATGTATTTTTCTATGACATCTTAATTTTCTGACCTGACATGGCTTCCCATCTTAAAGTGGTTCTAGAAGTTTTAAAGAAGAACCAATATTATGCTAAATTGTCCACATGCTCTTTTGGACAAATCAAGGTGGAATAGTTATGACATATACATGAGAGTGAAGTGCATGCTGACCAAAAAAAGATTTAAGCCACGTCGAATTGGCCCCCAACCATATAATGTGAATGAACCGAGAGCATTTTTGGGCCTAACATGCTTTTGTAGGAGATTTTTGCCCTATTACAGGATTATTGATAAGCCCTTGAATGAACTACTCAATAATGACGGTTTTGTTTGCCACAAAGTGCCTCATAAGCATTCTAGAAATTCAAGGAGACCATGAATCACCAATATTTTTCTTGCGAGATTTTGGAATTCCATTTTGCCTTCTGCATTGAGCAGATGCATGTGGCAAAGGCTTAGGAGTTGTTTTACTGCAAAACAAGAAACTTGAGACTTTTCTAAGCAATGCCTTTAACTCTAAGAAGATGAGATTGTTCATCTACGAAAAGGAACTCCGGACACTCTCCATGGCAATAACTAAATGAAAGCCATATATTCAATGGAAGCCCTTTGTCATCAAAACTGATCAATGAAGTCTCAAGTTCATTTTAGATAAGAGGGTCATCGCTGCACTACAACAAAAAGAAGTGTCAAAGTTACTTGGGTTGGATTTCACTATCAAGTAAATAAAGAGAAGGGAAAGTGTAGTGGTTGATGCCTTTTCCAGGCAAAGTCATGTTCTGGGACAACTGTGTTGTGAGCATAATATCCCCTTCTTGGATTGAATAAGTAACATCCAACTACAAGGGTGACCTAGCCTTGAAGGAAAAAATTTAGACACCAATGATTAGTACATCCTAAAATCCCTATTACACTATGCACCAGGGGATTCCTTACGAAGGATATACATAGAAACCCCATGGAGGATTGAGATCCAAATTGATAGCGCAATTTCACTCGAGTCCAATAAAGGTTCATTTGGGTGCCATGGCATGTTATAATAGGATTCAAAGACTTTTTATTGGCCTCGACTTAGAAAGGTTGTTCAGGAAATAAACCTCAAGGATTGCTCCACCCATTACCAATCCTCACAAGTATTTTATAGATGAATTGCCTAAGTCTGAAGTAAAGGAGGTCAACATGTTAGTAGTGGACAGACTAACCGAGTTCAACTACTTTATGCCACTTAAGAAGAAGAGGCAAATAGCATCACAAAAGTTTGGAATAAACCATGAAAATACTTAAACGAACAGTATAAATATCCTTCAAATAAATTCGTACGATTATTATTCGTTCCGTTTTTTTTTCTTGTACGATTAGTTTTATCTTAGAATAAATATAGCTCATTAATACTCATATGACACAATTAATGATCCTTTGTTTTCATGATTATTAAATTTGACCGACAATAAATTATTTAACATAGAGTATAAAATATACAGTACGTAATTAGAACATTGCACAAGTTTTTGGACACATTATATTTCGATGATGTTTTTAGGTTAGAAGGAACTTTAGAGACAGATACTTGCGACAAATGTTCATTTGATACCAATAAAATAAATGATTATATAACTAAACATTTGAAAGAATGAAAATGTAACAGAAAATGTAACATGATAAGTTTGCTTCAATACCTATGAGTAAGAGAAATAAAATAGTTCTACCAAACATAAAGTCATTGTATAACGAATATCATTAATATTTAACATATTATTTTATAAACTAAATGCATAGTCAACAATTTAGATATAATATTAAAAAAATTAATTTAACACATGCAAAACAAATGCATTTTGCTAGATATATATATATATATATATATATATATATATATATATATATATATATATATATATATATATACATACATACAAGAGAGTCTCACGGGCTTCAGTTTTCTGTTGCAGATGGTTATAGAGATTTTACCGGTAAATTTGCTTTGATCGTTTTGTTGTGTCAATAGCGATTCCGAATAAAATATTCAAGGACGTATATTTTACCTACTAGACTGTTGTCGTTAAGGATGGCCATCCCAAGCATTTTCATGTTCCAAAATTGATGTGGTATTGACCCACTAAAGTTGTTTATAGAAAAGTCCAAGGCACTAAGTTGGGAACAATCAGATAATTTTGATGGCAACGGACCCTCTAACAAGTTAGACCACAAGGTAATCAGTTGAAGGTTTTGAAGGTGGTTACACATAGTATCCGGCAGATTACCAGATAGACTATTTATAGCCAAAGACAATCTTTCCAAACTTGAAATGTTAAAGAGTTCAAAGGGGATTGAACCAGACAATTGGTTTGTGTGAAGGTCCAACACCTTCAAGCTTGTTAAGTTACCAATGGAAGATGGGATAGACCCACTAAAACTGTTGTTGTTGAGATACAAGTATTCTAGCTGATTATGTGAACCAATCCAAGATGGGATTTTTCCAGTGAATGAATTAAGGCTGAAATTAAGCTGTTTTAATCTGCTTAATTGAGATAATTCTTGGGGTAAATCACCATTGAAGTTATTCCCACCAAGATTAATGGAAACAAGAAATGAGAGATTTCCCAATTGGGGTACTAGGGTTCCGGTTAAACCCATGTCTGAAATATCTAAAGAAATCACTCGCTTATGTTTCGAGCCACAAGTGACTCCAATCCAATCACAGATTGAAGAACCAACAGACCAGTTCTTGGAAAAGATTTGATTTGATTTTCAGGGCAAGAAGGGCATCTTCATCGCTGAAAATGCTATGTGCAGTAGTAGCCATAGCTGATGAAGCGGGAAGGCAAGAAGCTATAATTGACGAAAAAATGCAATAGGAGAAAAATAAGCTTCTTCTTCCCATGATAAGTGAATAAGGAAGGTTGCTTGACAGTAGACTTCCGTTGTAATGAGGATTGCTCCACGGTCCCACTTTGGTTTGAAATTCCTGGCCTTCCGCTACCTTTTTTTAATCCTATGTATGTGGCTAAAATTGGGAATCTTATTGGGAGACCGTTACAGACAGATGCTGCGACCACTGACATGAGAAGACCGTCAGTGGCTAGGGTCCTAGTAGAGGTAGACATTCAAAAACCACGATGTACTAGGGTCTGGTTAGGAGAGGATGTACATAAAGGGCAATGGCAAGAAATTCACGCTGAATATTGGCCCGAATACTCCAACTTTTGTTAGAGGATTGGTCATTCTGAAACTACTTGTCGTAAGAAGAATCCACCTCTAGAAACTGAGCGCAAACCCCCAAACACTACAAGAGGGCCGAAACCCCCCAATTGGAAAGGGGCTACCAATACTGGTTTGAGTAAGCCAAAACAAGTTTATCAAGTTAAACAGACTAGGAACTCACCGACATTTGCGAGCAACGCTACGGAGACTAGCAATGTGCCATCAACTTCCACCGCGCCGCCAACTAGCAAAGCCAATCAGAACTCCTTCCAGGTGTTGCAAGAATCTGATGGTAATGAGGACCTTGAGCAGCAACACCCACATACTGCCGATGAGCATATGGTCAAGAATGCACAGTCGATCGTGGTTGAGGAACCTCGCCGTGAGTGAGGGGCAATGAAAAAGACCACGACATTGGATCCCGATGCTAAATCTTTTGAATATCCGAAGAGCAAGGTACAGCCTCATATAGAAAATGGACAACAGAGCGCTCCGATCTTGAAGAATCCTGGGACTGGGGCCTGGATCTCGCCTGACAGCTTACGAGCTTTCCATTCCACCTTGCAGGCCCGTTTTGACGCTTCCGGGTAATTCTCGATTCGACAATATCGGCCACCCAGAGAAAGAATCCAAGACCCTACCTATCTTGAATCGCTGCTATGAAGGGGAGTGAACTCGATGTTGCTCAACAACGTAAGAGCCGAGGCAAAAGAAAAACAAGACATCACCCAAGAGACGCCGCGCTAACATGATAAACTCGCTGCGGCTCAGACGTGGATAAAGTATTAGACCAACTCGATACCTCGGACAAGGAGTCAAAGCAATACCTAAATTCTTTCTTTGACAACTATGACGAATGGACAACGGCTTCGAGACCGAAGGACTCTCGGCAAAGCAAAGACCTTATAAAGGGATGACGACAAGGGCAAGGAAAGCGAGTTACCGCAAATATGATGAAGACTACGATTACTATTAATGCTTACACTGTTTAAATGTCTTTTATTGCTTTGTGTTTTCGTGGAGTCGACCGCGAACTAAGGCGACAACCACATGTATTTTCTTTCTTTCCTCTTTTCATCAATAAAAGTTATGTTTTCTAATAATAAAAAAAAAGGTTGCTTGACATGGCAAAAGGAAATAGCTAATGAAGTTATGCTTACCATGAATAGGCAATATGATGAACACATATTTATGTTCGCTGACATGCGTATGTGTATCTGATGTCGAATACGTATCGGATACGTGTACTTAAGATACACATCTAGGGGCATCTTTATAATTACAAATATTTCATACGGTACCTTTCTTTAGGTATTAGAAAAATCTAGTCTGTTTTATGGATAGTCAATCTTTTGTAAACAATTGTAATAGCATAACTCTCCCTCTACAAATATTGCATACGGTACCATTCCATTTTTTAGATCTGCATTTGTGGGGGTGTTAGGAAGACTTTGAATGGACTTTGGTTTCCCCTTAAATATATATATATATATATATATATATATATATATATATATATATATATATATATATATATATAGAGAGAGAGAGAGAGAGAGAGAGAGAAAAGACTAGTACCGACGACCGATGCATTTGTGGGGTGTTAGGAAGACTTGTACAAATGACTTTGAACGGACTTTGGTTCCCCTTAAAAAAAACAATAAAAAGAAAAAAACAAAACCAAAAAAATCTTAATTGACTGTATGAATGTTTATCAATGTGCAAGATTTACAAAGTATAAGAGTTACTACAATTATCATACAATTTATTGTAAAATTATATCGTAATATCCCGAATTTTTTATAAAAGTTTTTATTGTTATTTGGGATAAGTGTTTTTTATGGATTTAATAAATCACCGAAAAAAATGTATTCGATTGAGATTGTGACTCTTTTAATTTTAAAGAGATAATCATAAAGAGATATTATTAGTGTCCGATAATTGAACTAATTCCCCTAAAAGATATGATATGATGGATTAGATTTATACAAACATTTAATCAATTCCCCGGAAAAAAAATTACACATAATAAATAAGTGTGTTGTGTTGTGGTTAATATAGAATAAAAATAATAAGAAGAGGAAAAGGGGACAAAGCCGACAATAGCCTTCGGCAATTACAAAGAACAATGATTTTGTGGAGGTCCTGGAGCAAGTAATTGGACCACCATATCGTCAATTTGAGACAACATGATTGGTAGTTGATTTTGAAACATAGAGGACCACCACAAATCCCTTAAATTCTATTGGTTAGACACACTAATTAGGATTTGATCGACCATAGTAAAATTTGTGTACAACGAAAGGCAGAAGTACAGCGGAAGCGTAGTTCGTTGGGAGAAAAGGAAAGAAGATGATCCGGTCACTATCCGGTACGTACACCGTTTTTCAACCTGATTCACGAGTGGTTTGTGGGTGTAAATTTAAGTTGTGATATTTATTGTATTTTGGGAGTTTAAATTCTACAGTTAGAATTAAAGGTTGTGTCTTTAAATAAATTAGGGTTTATTCGAAATCGACAGAGGGTCGAAAAGGGGAAATCATTGTTAAATTTGTTGTTGATAAATTCACGTATGATTTGAAAGTAACATGATGTTCGAATCGTAGTTCGGCTCGTTTTCAAGGTAAAGAGTTCTTTTGATCAATGGGTTACGTTGTTAGTTGAAAGTTATGATGTTAAGTTGGTTGAATACTGTTTTATGTTAAACTGGACGAAACTAGACATAATTATTTGTTGTCGTGTAACTGTCAAACTGTGCTTTCAGAACATTATTATGTTTTCTAGTTACTTTATTGTAAGTTTGTTTTATGTGTATAGTGGAGATCGGTTGGGAGATCGGTATTGTTATGGCCTTCAGTATGTTCACGTAAGTTAGTTAGGATGTCAACATGATCTTATGTGCTTCTACATGTGATATTGTCGGAAATATCACTAATGTGTAGTCAAGATTTTGTTGTGGATATCTAGCTGATTATTTATGATTTCCTTGGTAATTGATGGTGGTGATGATGAACATATGAAATCGGACCAAAGAGTACAAGGTGTGAACACGTTAAACGACAAATTGGTAGAGTGTGTTTGCTTTTTTATTAATTCCTGGATCCCTTTCTGAGTTACATGTTGCACGTATATATACTCGGAATACTAATGGCGATTAGGCTAATGACGATAAGACTTAATTAACTATGATGTGACACGATTGAATACTCCATGGGGCCAAGCTAGCAATAGTCGAGCACGAGGCCCGCCGACCGCATGAGAACCTCCTCGATCGTATATTAAACTTATCCTCGATAATGTCATGAACTCTGTTTGCCTATTATACGGGCACTGGTGAGGAGACCGGACACGGTCCCCAACCTGGTTGAGTATGCAGTAGCGGGAAAGACTATTATCGGCTCGATCCTATATATACATATATATATATATATATATATATATATATATATATATATATATATATATATATATATATATACGGACTAAGGCCGATATTGGTTGAATGCATAAGTGGGACCCTTGTTCGGGTCATTCGTAGTATCCGCAAGATCGTTGATGGGATTGGTATATCAATGGCCCCCTACTCCATGTCTTGCGTTAGCAAAAAGAAGACGGGAGTAGAATAACAAGTGAGCTTGCATACCGTGGTCCGGTGACCTCCGTGAGAGGAGTTTAATGCCGATTTTAACAGCGGCAATGGCATTTAAATGTTGTGCTTTGGAGCGGACTGGCTGTGGAACCGTGCTATCAAGCGGACGAGTTTAGGCAACTTTACGACATAAAGCGACTCGTTGCTAGATGTTGCGCGCTATGAAGCGGACAAACATGAGTACTGCGCTAGTAAGCGGACAAGTTTTGGAACGGCGCTATCAAGCGGACGGGTTTAGGCAACTTTACGGCATAAAACAACTCGTTGTTAGATGTTGCGCTATAAAGCGGAAAAACATGAGTGTTGTGCTATTAAGCGGATAGCCTTGAACTGTGAGTGATCACACTGGGTGAGGGAGTTGTTCGAGGCTTAACCTCAATCCCATATTTGATGTGACGGTTGATCTGATTGATCCTAGTCTTTGATTGGCGGGAAATACCTCGATAACTGTGTGGCAGTTATTCTGTTTAAAATTTGAATTTAAGGACGTGACGGTTTGATGGCCAAAATAGTGACGGTCCAACCTTAACCGGCAGAGTACCGGGTCAGAAGTACTATAGTGGAGAGCAAGGTCGTATCCCACGAGGAATCAATCGAGTATCAAAGCCGTTTTTGGACTTAGTTTAGGTCAACCAAGATATTTCAAGTTTAATTACACTAAAACAAAATATAAACTCAAGATACTAAAGAGAGAAAGATATATAGCCAAACTATGATCCAATTGATTACTTTCGCCCCTCTAATCGACTATTCGGGAATGGGATTAACCAACCTACCAACCAACACTTATATCGACTCATTCATGGGTGCAAACTCCTAAACTAGTGTACGACGCCATGCAACAATCGAACACCCTTTGCCCGGTTCAACAGTCCGCCTTTAAGGATTTAACTGACCGAAACAAGATTAACGCACTAGAGTTCCCCGATTTCACAACCGATTGAACCTCACTCCCTAATCAATCTAAACAACTCAGTTGATTATAAAGAATGATCTTAAAACCCCTTTTCCCACACCCCTTCGCAACATACATTTATAAAAGTGGTATGTGAGTTCATGAACTAGGTGTACAAGCTAATTCAAGCATTAAGAACAAGTTTTAAGACATGAATTCGTCAATATAACAACACTTAAACACTACCCATTCCCAATTTCATCAATTAGAGGGTAAATTCTTCAATTTTCACATAATTTGGCTATGAAAAGTTTAGCTACTCATAATAAAACTAAAAACAACAATCAAAGATAGAATTAAAGCCATAAATGAAAGAGAAACTGAAATTAATTACCAAAATCGTGGAGAATCGGAGTTTACATCAAGCTTTTTCAACACCCATGTCAATTGGTGAAGAAGAAGACCCAAAAATCAGAAAATCCAAGATTAGAGAAGAAACTTGAGCTAAAATCTAAGCTAGATTGTGTTTAATTCAAGTAAAAGATGATAAAAGAGTGAATCTAGGGGAGAAGAATGGGAGAAATCGACTTAGAAGGGAAAATCGTAGGGTATGGAAGTAAAAAGTATGTCTAGAATGCCTACAAAAATCTGTGCAAGTGGTATTTATATTCTCCAAAACGTGCAGGAAAACTCATTTTGGCGCGCCCCAAAGGCTTTGGCGCGCCCCAAAACTGTTTCAGTGATTCTGTTAACTCTCTGTTTCACTTTGGCACGCCCCAACATCTTTGGCGTGCCCCAGGCTGGTTCAGTGACTTAATGTACATTCTGCTTCAACTTTGGTGTGCCCCAACAGCTTTGGCGTGCGCCAAACTCCTACAGGCTCCAAATTCTTCACTTTTCTCTATTTTCTTCTATCTCCAACCATTGGTTTCATGTTTATACGCTCCACGCCTTGTCTCCCGGGCTTACGAGCACCTGGATCCTGCGTCACGACATTTAACACAAACCGAGCATAATTCCACAAGATAGATAGGGCTCGAAAAGGGCCAAAAACATCATAAAATGCCGAGGTTTTCCATCTATACGAAGGTTTACCCTATGGTGGACGTGTAATGCGATTTTGCCCTAAATAAGGTCTAAAACTACCCGGAATGAACCAAAAGTGCCGTAAAAGGGAGTTTAAACATGCACCGGAGCATAGTAAGGTTGACTCTCATCAACCACCCCCCACTTAGCGTTTGCTCGCCCTCTAGCAAAATGAGCGTTTAAAAAAAAAAACCAAAGAGTCAACGTTACACGGGTAGGTCAAGTCAATCACACATCAAAGACAACCGGGAAGTAAATGAGCAAATGCATACAACTTAACCCTACCTTATCAAGCAAACGGGATGTGAGTGTGTGAATAGCTTCTCCTACATTTACCACGGTATACCGGTTTGGATTATGGATGCTAGGTTAATACGACTACACCATAGGCTCATACTTCATAAGCATCTCCACTAATCGGGGCCAACCGAGGCTAAGTAAGGTCAAGTAGGACTTGCACGGTTGTAACGTTAGGCTAGGGACGGGGCTAACCGAAGGGAATTTCTGGGGAATAAACAACAAAGAGATAAAAACGAGCAAGCTCAATCACGGGGTGTGTCAATACAAAACGTAGCTAGCTCTCCCCTTCTCTAGCTCAAAACAACTATAGAAACATGATTTATAAGGTAAAGTGCCATATGATACCATGTTTCATGTACCATTAGGCAAAAATGAAGAACTATCATGTTTCTATATCACAAGGGCTCATCCCAAACACCATCATCACATAATATATCAGAACAACAACACAAGTCTTAAAATGCTTGGCTTTCTTTGACTCAACCTTTATTTCACTTTTATTGACTTTTATTGCAAGCTTTCTTTGATTGATTTCATTTTCTTTTGACTTTTCTCTTTTCTTTTCTCTCTTTTTTTTTTTTTTTTTTGAAAGACTTTTTGAATTTAGAAAGCTGCACTATACAATTCAAATAGGTTTGAGTCAAAGGCCATCACATGCATACAATGTAAAAAATGAGCTCATACCCTCCAAAACGTGAAATAGCTCGTAAAAACCAACTCCTCTATGCAGATGTACTCCTCTACCACCCCACACTTGCTTTAGCAAGTGTGCTCGAAATGAAAAGATTAAGCTTGACTCGTAGGGTGTCCAAGGGAACGTAGACCACAAATAAGGCTCAAGGGTCGGGTAATTACGGGCTAAATAACGAAGGCTAAGTGCCGGATGGGGGTCTAACCATCCTATCAAGGCTTAGGGGGGTTACTGTGGAATATGTCACGGGATGGCTATTTGGCTCTAGTTAGGTCAAAGAAATGCCATAACTATCGTCCCAAACTCTACCAAGGTCGGTCTTTCTATTTCGTCTCGAAGTTAATGGTATGAGTTCTAGGTAGCCGAATTGTGCCTAAGTCTACCATAATCTGTCACTAATTACCGCGGTTCATGAAATCGAGGCTATACGTGCGTGAAAATCCCATTTCCAAGATAGGGTAGTAAGCCAAGTAACATACATTTAAACATTCACTAAATCGTTAATCTTATCAACATGAAGGTTCAACATACGAAAGCAACATCAAAACCTTGGAAAATTTTAAAAATAGCTCAAATTTTGCTAAAGTAGTGACCAAACGCTAAGCATACAACACAATGGCTCAAAAGGAAATAATGAAGTGCGTAACAATAGCTAAGCCTACCACCCCCCACTTTAAATGCAACAATGTCCTCAGTGTGTGAATGAAAAAGGAAAGAAGGCTTAGCTTAACCCGGCAGAAAGGCGCGAAATGGTGTATAAGACATATCCACAAAGGTCCATCATCGAATATCTGAAGCAAGAGAGAAAACCAAGAAACGCATGCACGGGGAACAGCCACCGCGCCACAAGCAAGCAACAAATATCGAGATATAATCAAAAGCTCAAAGTCACATACATTCGCATATGAAGCCAACAGTACCATACTTGGATCACATGAGATGAAAAGATAGTAAAAGCTAAAATAACCATCCATGCATAAAATAAGGGCCAAACCGGGCCAAAGTGATACCAATCCAAGTACAGAACAAAAGGAAGAAGAAATAAAGAGTCAAGTGCCCTAAAGGGCTTACATCTCCAAAAATAGTCAAAAGAAACAGACTCAGTACTAGTCTAAACGTAAAATAGCTGTGCAAAACAATAAAGCTCTGAACTAGTCCCGAGTCGGCTCATCTAGCAAGTGCTCAATTTGGATCTGTGGAGGACTCTCGAGCAAGCGAGAAACCGTGTCGGGCAACTCCAAACTGCCTCGACCTCCTCGCCAGATCCTTTGAATCTGCCTGTGCATCAACCACCACATCTGTGCCCTCTGTACCCTGTACTGATGTGTCTGCAACCTCCTCGTCTCCCTCTGAAGAACTGCCATCAGAAGACCCTGAATCATCACCACTACCATCACCACCCCCTGAACCATCACCACTACCATCACCACTACCATCACCAACCTCACCGCCCTCATGAGTGCCAGCCTCCCTAGCTCCCCTCTCAATAAAACCAGCCCGGGTGAGGAATGTATCCAGCTCGTCAGGATAGACACAAGAAGCAGCAGGATCACGGAGAAAAGCGTGGACAGAAGGACCACTAGAAACTCTCAAGGAAAGAACTCGGCGTGCGCTAAAATGGAAGCAGGTAAAGTTTGAACTCTGTTTGGTGTTGTTGGCGCCGATCGATCGTGGGGCGCTAAAACAAAACAGAAGCAAAACAGAAAGTTGGCTGAATTTTTGGCGGGCGCTGAGATATTTGGCGGGCGCCGACACTGTCAGACACCAAAAAGAGCGATTTTAGCCAAACTCTCCCAAATTAAACCCCTAGACCACTCCTATCACCTAAAAACTAAAGAAAAACAGGGAAACGGTGGGTTGCCTCCCCCAAGCGCCTTTGTTTTACGTCGTTGGCTCGACGGAATGACTTAAACGGTGCCAACTTTTGCGTTATATCGTTGACACAAAGGTGGAATTTGTGGATAGAAAGAAGTTTGATGGAGTTATACGATTTGAATGCCAAGTTTAGGGGGCTTGACAAGACTCACAAGGTCCCACACAAGGGACGGGATCCTTAAGGAGGATAACCTCAAGTGCCTCATCGAAATGTAGCCTTTCGTACTTTTTCAACCGAAGGCCATTTGTAACAAACTTCCCCTTGGTTGGGTGAATGATTTCGACGGCACCGGAGGGATAGACCTTAGAAACTACATAAGGACCCGACCAACGAGATTTGAGTTTGCCTTGAAAAATATGAAGACGAGTGTTATAAAGGAGGACTTCGTCACCTTCCTTAAACTCTCGAGGCTTAATAGCTCTATCGTGAAGTAACTTAGTCTTTTCCTTATAGTTTCTCGCACTCTCGTAAGCTCTAAGACGAAAATCATCCAACTCGTTTAACTGTGCTAACCGCCTCTCTCCCACTAGACCCTCATCCAAGTTTAGGAACCGGGTGGCCCAATATGCCTTATGCTCAAGCTCTACCGGGAGGTGACAAGAATTCCCATACACTAACATAAAAGGAGACATACCTATGGGAGTCTTAAAGGCGGTTCTCAGGGCCCATAACGCATCATCTAACTTATTAGCTCAATCCTTAGGGTGTGAATTCACAGTTTTCTCTAGGATACGCTTAATCCCCCGGTTACTCACTTCCACTTGGCCACTAGTTTGGGGGTGATAGGCTATCCCTAACTTATGCTTGACCCCATACTTGGCTAAAAGAGTGTTGAAAGGACGGTTATGGAAGTGACTACCGTTATCACTAATGATAGCACGTGGTACCCCAAAACGAGCAAAGATATACTTTTTGATGAACCGGATGACCACATTTCTATCATTAGTGGGGGATGCTATGGCTTCGACCCATTTTGACACATAATCACACGCAACTAAGATATACTTATTGCTATACGATGACGGATAAGGTCCCATAAAATCCAGCCCCCAAACATCGAACACCTCACACTCAAGGATAGGCTTTTGGGGCATCTCATTTCTCCTAGATATCCTACCTACCCGTTGACAAGCGTCGCAAGCTTTCACATAGGCATAAGAGTCTCGAAAGATAGTTGGCCAATAAAAACCACTTTGGAGCACTTTGAGAGCGGTCTTGTCCCCCGCAAGATGACCACCGGCTTCCCGGTCATGGCAAAACGAGAGGATGTTCCGAATTTCGCTATCATGGACACATCTACGAATTATGCCATCCGAGCACCGTCTATATAGATAAGGGTCATCCCACAAGTAGAAACGAATGTCACTGTGGAACTTCTTGCGTAGGTAATCCTTTAAACTAGGATCTATATAACCGCAAGCAAGATAGTTCATAAAAGGAGCGTACCACGGGTCACCATACCCACCCCGTGGTTCATGAGCATTCCTTTTCATTGGTAGCATCGCATCCACTACCATCAACTGCTCATCCGGGAATGACTCATTAATCTCCTTCTCAAATCTTCGCACCTCCTAATCTAATGTCATGCGGCTCAAATGATCCGCCACCACATTCTCACAGCCCTTCCGATCTTTAATTTGCACGTCGAACTCTTGAAGAAGCAAAATCCACCGTAATAAACAAGGTTTTGCCTCTTGCTTAGCAAATAAGTACCTCAACGCAGCATGATCGGTATGCACGATCACCTTAGACCCAGCTAGATACGACCGAAACTTATCGAAAGCAAAAACAACGGCAAGTAATTCCTTTTTGGTCGTGGCATACTTGGACTGTGCGGGGTTAAGTGTGTGACTAGAATAGTAAATGGGCTTAAATATCTTATCAACTTTTTGACCTAAAACAGCCCCTACAGCAGTGTCACTAGCATCACACATAACCTCAAACTCACGTGACCAATCGGGTGCAACTAGAATCGGTGCGGTCACTAATAATTGTTTAAGCATGTGAAAGGCATCGACACACTCTTGAGTGAATATAAAGGGAGTGTCTTTTGTGAGCAAGAGTGTGAGTGGCCTATCAATCTTGGAGAAATCCTTGATAAAACGCCGGTAAAAACCCGCATGACCAAGAAAAGCCCGTAGGGTCTTCAAGTTCGTGGGGACGGGCAATTTTTCAATTGCCACAACCTTGGCTCTATCAACTTCAATCCCCTTACGAGAAATCTTATGTCCTAACACTATGCCCTCTTCTACCATGAAATGACACTTCTCCCAATTAAGCACAAGATTAGTGTCTTCACACCTTTGCAAAACTTTATCAAGATTACTCACACAATCATCAAAGGAGTCTCCAAACACACTAAAGTCATCCATAAAGACTTCCAAGAATTTCTCAATCATGTCCGCAAAGATAGCCGTCATGCATCTTTGGAATGTCGCGGGTGCATTACACAACCCGAAAGGCATCCGTCTAAATGCAAAGGTACCATAGGGACATGTAAAGGTAGTTTTCTCTTGGTCCTTTGGATCAATGCAAATTTGGTAGTAGCCACTAAAACCATCGAGAAAACAATAAAACTCATGACCACTCAACCTCTCTAACATTTGATCAATAAAAGGCAAGGGGAAGTGATCTTTCCTAGTGGCATCATTCAGTTTTCGATAATCAATGCAAACACGATAGCCAGTGACTAAACGAGTAGGGATCATTTCATTGTTTTCATTGGGTTGAACAGTCATACCTCCCTTTTTAGGCACCACTTGGGTAGGGCTTACCCACTCGCTATCCGATATGGCGTAGATAATTCCATGCTCTAGTATCTTCACCACGTCCTTACGCACCACCTCTTGAAGGTGTGGATTGAGCCTTCTTTGACATTGCCTCACCGGCTTCACATCCTCCTCCAATATGATCTTGTGCTTGCAAACCTCGGGGCTAATACCCCGGATATCCACCATCTTCCACCCAAATGCTTTCTTATGCCTCCTTAGCACTTTCATGAGCTTTTCTTCCTGCAAAGATGTTAGTGCCGCAGAAATAATCAAAGGTAATAAATTATCGGACTCAAGAAAAGCATACTTAAGGTGCTCCGGGAGTGGCTTTAGTTCCAAATCCTTTGGTGGCTCCTCGATAGAAGGCTTCATCTTCTCACTGTTGAGGCCAAGCTCTAAATACTTATGCCATGACGCCTCAAGAAAGGGTGTTGCCTCCAACTCACAAGCCGCTTCTCTCAATTCCTCGTTATCGTCATGAATTGTGCTAGATTTCATTAAGCACTCCTCCATTGGCTCTTGATAACCCTGCGTGTTAGCAACCTCGGAAACACAAGAATATATAGATTCAACTTCATCACATTCCTCAATATTATCATGGGGGTACTTAATGGCATCAAACACATTCATAGTCACGCTCTCGTCTCCTACCCTCATAGTGATATCGCCCTTGGCTACACCTACATTAGCACTTCCGGTAGCAAGGAAAGGTCTCCCTAGCAAAAGTGAATTCCTAGGGTCCTCCGCAACATCTAGCACAACAAAATCGGCCGGGAACACAAACTTATCAACTTGGACTAACACATCCTCTAATATTCCCATAGGCCTCCTAAGGGTCCGGTCGGCCATTTGTAAAGTCATATTGGTCTCGGTTAACCTACCTAGGCGCAACCTCTCATAGATACTCCTAGGCATGAGATTCACACTAGCACCTAGGTCACATAAAGCTTTTGGAAATCTAATAGAGCCAATGGTGCAAGGGATAGAAAAACATCCGGGTCTTTCTTTTTAGGCGGAAGCTTGTTTTGAAAGACATGGAGCATTCTTCATTTAGGCACACCACCTCATCCATCTTGGCCTTGTTGGACAATATCCCTTTCAAAAACTTAACATACGAAGGCATGTTAGCTATAGCATCAACCAAAGGGATATTTATCTCAACCTTGTGCAAGATGTCAAGGAACTTGTTTTGACTCTTAGATAACACATCCTTCTTAGGACCTCTAGGGGGAAAAGGTAAAGTGCTCAAATCAAAAGGTGTAGAAGAAGTATTCATACCATTGCTACTTGTACCTTTCCTTTGTGGATTGGAAGTGGTTGTGTCCCCTTTGCTAGTTGCCTTCGGTGCCTCCTCAACTTGCTTATGAACTTCACTATCTTGCTCTCCAACAACTTGATCTTCACTATCATTTTCTACCATATCATCCACTTTGCTTTTATCATGATTTTCAACGCTTTTCCTCACCCCAATGTCATTACCAACTACCTTGCCACTTCTTGTAGAGATAGCATTCACACCCTTGGGATTCCTCACGGTGTTACTTGGCAAGCCTCCAACCGGTGCGGTATTTGCATTTTCGGTCAATTGACCTACTTGAGTTTCAAGATTCCGTATTGCCGATTGGAATGTGGCTGTGGTGTTATTGGCATTTGTCTTGATATCTCCCAATTCCCGACCATGCTCTTGCAACGTCTTGTTGATTTGCTCCAAGAGAATATCGGTAGAACTCTTTTGTGGAATAGGAGCCATTGGTGGTGGTTGAGAATAGCTTCCTTGAGAGTAGTTTTGATGAGCATTTGGATGTTGGTAAGTTCCGGATTGTTGTTGTCGTGGAGCTTGATTGCTTTGATAAGAAGAACTTTGTTGAGGCCTAGAAGATTGTCCTTGATTTGGACCACGACCCCAAGTCAAATTAGGATTCTCTCTCCAATTTTGTTGAGCTCCTTGAAAATCATAGTTTTGGACACGCCCTTGCCCCACATAGTTAGCATCATAGGGTTGTGTGTCCAACATCAAACTCATATCCATAGGTTCAATCACCGGATTGCCAAAGGTGGTGAGAGGGTTGAAATCCATTTGCCCCGCGTTCAATTGCAGGCATTCATCAATGATTGTTGCAGTGAATTTGCATTAGCCACTAAGGTCCCGGCTTGAGGTGCTACTTGAGCTTTCATTGGCACGGTTTTTGGTGGTGTATTTGGAGATGTGCAATTCATAGCCGAATGTTCACCACCACAAAGTTGACATAACCGGGCCTTCTTGTTCTCTAAAGCCAAATCATCAACTTTTTGTTCCATAGCTAGCACCTTGTTATGCCACTCAGAGTTTCTTTCGGGCTCATCTACCAAGGCAGTCACAAGTGGCTTTTTATGCTTCAATTGCTTTCTTCCCGAACTCCATTGCCTATTATTCTCACAAATCCTCTCAATGGTGGCCAAAGCCACATCCGGTGCTACATCCATGATGGATCCTCCACATGCTCCATTCAATTGTTGCATTGAACTACCATCCAAATTCCTATAGAATAGATGCACTTGGTCCCATGCTTCAAATCCATGTTGAGGGCATTTCCGTAACATAGTCTTGAACCGATCCCATGCCTCAAACAAATCTTCACCCAATAGTTGCTCAAAATTGGATATGTCGGATTTCAAGTCAAGAGCCTTCGATGGTGGAAAGTACTTGAGCAAGAAAGTACTTGCAACTTGTTCCCATGTGTGGAGGGAGTCATGAGCCAAGGATGAATACCACTCCCTCGCTTTTCCTTTGAGAGCAAAAGGGAACAAAAGTAGCCGAACCGCTTCCTCACCAACCCCATTTATCTTCACTGTTTTGCACACCTCAAGAAAGTTGTTGATGAAGGTGTTCGGATCATCCGTCGCTTTTCCTTCAAATTGAGCATTGTCCCCAAGTAAATGCCAAACATGTTGCCTTATCTCCAAGTTATTTGCCGCAACGGCCGGTACTCGAATAGGACTATGACCCGTGGTAGCCATCGGTGTCACATAATCTCTACAAAGTCTTACCGGTCGATTTCCCGCTTGGTTCACTTGAGCTTGAGGTGCATATGGTTGAGGGTTCACTATGGGATTTGGTTGAGGGTTAGCTTGAGGGATAAATTGTTGAGCAAAAGGATTTGCCATTTGAGGAAATTGGTTCATCATAGGGTTCATCATGGGATTCATCATAGGATTGAATTGAGCCATTTGCATCATCATTTGTTGATATTGTTGAAGGAATTGGGGGTCCATTTGTGGAGGTTGTTGTGTTTGAGGGGTTTGTGGAGTTTGGAGAGGGATATTGGTCCTTTGTTGAAAGTGATTGGTCAATGAGGGACTACGCGCAATATTCCCTTCTCTAGGTAGAGGTTCCATCCTTGGGGATAGTGAATTGGATGGTTGACCTTGATATTGAGTAGTATCCTTTTCCTCAAAAGGGTTCACACTTCTTTCTCGTTCCATACCCCGGTCAAACTCAAGATCTTCATTCCCCGTAGCCATACTAGAACTCTCGGAACTAAAACTCTCACTTTCCAACTCTTGAGTAACTTCTTCAACTTGAACCACCCTGTTTCGCAAGGCGTTTCGGTGTCTAGCCAAGGCCTCAATCTCGGGAATATATGGAAGTAATGGTTCCTTTGAGCTTCGGGTCATACACTACAAGGAGCAAACAACACAAAAACAGTAAAATAAAAAAACAACCTAAGCCTAAATCTTCAAAGGACTTATAAGATATCGATCAATTCCCCGGCAACGGCGCCAGAAAACTTGATGGCCAAAATAGTGACGGTCCAACCTTAACCGGCAGAGTACCGGGTCGGAAGTACTATAGTGGAAAGCAAGGTCGTATCCCACGAGGAATCAATCGAGTATCAAAGCCGTTTTTGGGCTTAGTTTAGGTCAACCAAGATATTTCAAGTTTAATTACACTAAAACAAAATATAAACTCAAGATACTAAAGAGAGAAAGATATATAGCCAAACTATGATCCAATTGATTACTTTCGCCCCTCTAATCGACTATTCGGGAATGGGATTAACCAACCTACCAACCAACACTTATATCGACTCATTCATGGGTGCAAACACCTAAACTAGTGTACGACGCCATGCAACAATCGAACACCCTTTGCCCGGTTCAACGATCCGCCTTTAAGGATTTAAGCGGCCAAACAAGATTAACGCACTAGAGTTGCCCGATTTCACAACCGATTGAACCTCACTCCTAATCAATCTAAACAACTCAGTTGATTATAAAGAATGATCTTAAAACCCCTTTTCCCACACCCCTTCGCAACATACATTTATAAAAGTGGTGTGTGAGTTCATGAACTAGGTGTACAAGCTAATTCAAGCATTAAGAACAAGTTTTAAGACATGAATTCGTCAATATAACAACACTTAAACACTACCCATTCCCAATTTCATCCATTAGAGGGTATATTCTTCAATTTTCACATAATTTGGCTATGAAAAGTTTAGCTACTCATAATAAAACTAAAAACAACAATCAAAGATAGAATTAAAGCCATAAATGAAAGAGAAACTGAAATTAATTACCAAAATTGTGGAGAATCGGAGTTTACATCAAGCTTTTTCAACACCCATGTCAATTGGTGAAGAAGAAGACCCAAAAATCAGAAAATCCAAGATTAGAGAAGAAACTTGAGCTAAAATCTAAGATAGATTGTGTTTAATTCAAGTAAAAGATGATAAAAGAGTGAATCTAGGGGAGAAGAATGGGAGAAATCGACTTAGAAGGAAAATCGTAGGTATGGAAGTAAAAAGTATGTCTAGAATGCCTACAAAAATCTGTGCAAGTGGTATTTATATTCTCCAAAAAACGCAGGAAAAGTCATTTTGGCGCCCCAAAGGCTTTGGGGTGCCCCAAAGCTGTTTGATGATTCTGTTAACTCTCTGTTTCACTTTGCGCGCCCCAACATCTTTGGCGTGCCCAGCAGTGGTTCGGTGACTTAATGTACATTCTCGCTTCAACTTTGGTGTGCCCCTAACACTTTGGCGTCGCCAAACTCCTACTGAGCTCCAAATTCTTCACTTTTCTCTATTTTCTTCTATCTCCAACCATTGGTTTCATGTTTATACGCTCCACGCCTTGTCTCCGGGCTTACGAGCACCTGGATCCTGCGTCACGACATTTAACACAAACCGAGCATAATTCCACAAGATAGATAGGGCTCGAAAAGGGCCAAAAACATCATAAAATGCCGAGGTTTTCCATCTATACGACGGTTTACCCTATGGTGGGCGTGTAATGCGATTTTGCCCTAAATAAGGTCTAAAACTACCCGGAATGAACCAAAAGTGCCGTAAAAGGGAGTTTAAACATGCACCGGAGCATAGTAAGGTTGACTCTCATCACGGTTCGGCTCCCGGTTGGCCTATATAAAGAGGCAACCCCCAACCCTTAAATACTTTTCGCCGCTTTACTCTCCACTTAGCAAAATTCTCCGGGGATCTTTGAAGAATCCAGCCATTTCAAGAAGGTTCCGACGGTATTATAGCAGTTTCCAGACAAAACATGCAATTTTCGGCAAGCGTTTGAGTTTTTCGATGGATCTTCAAGCGATTTATCAACAAATCTTAAAACTTTCCAGGTAAAGGTCCAATTTTTTCAAGTTTTTCACTCATATGTGTTATTTCCATGCTAGAAATGTTTAGTAGAGGTATGAATTAGTGATTCCACTGAGATTTGAACATGTGTAGAGAAGTTTCCTGTATTTTTATTTTGAATTTGAAACATTTCCTGTGGAAGTATATTGATACCTTGTTGAGTTTGCATTTGTCCTTGAGTTTGATTTGAAAGCACATCGATATCTTGTTGTTTTGATTTCCTGGAAAACCTTGAAAACCCCGAATCTTCGCTTCGATTTCCTTAGTGGCGTTTAAAATTCCAGTCTTGTGTGTTTTTGCAGGAAAACGGAGGGCAAGGTGTCAAGATGAGCGGACACGCTTGTCTTGGCCCGACTTCCATGTCTAGGTGACTGACTATCCACCTCGCCTCTTTGTTTTTCAGGATGTCATCTGAGCGGACACCTAGTAATTACAATGACCTGGAGGCGATGGGGTATGGGATCGATGAGGTAGATTCTGGTGAGCACGGGATGGAAGAGTTCACTGAGCAACTTGGATATGAGTTGGTTGAGGTTGATAATGTGGGGCTGAGTGAGGATAACGTTGACACGGAGTTGGAAAATCCAGACCACCAACTGCCTGCGATGCCGAATCGTACGAAGTGATCACTGACCAAATCGGGCAAGGCCCCACCGGAGCCTGAGAACATGAAGAACAAGCTTAGGCCACTGAAACAGTACACGGAAGTGGGGCTCATCGAGGTAGCCGAGCAAAAATCCTTTGATAAAGAAGTTGAGAAACGATGCAAAAGGTTTTTCGAGCGGGAGGACTATACCTCTTTGATGAGTCCGTATTTTGTGGTGTTTTATGTGCTTATTATATATCTATTTTGTCGGAAGATGCTCTGTTTCGGGTATATTTTGGTTGATTTTCATGTTTTAGAAGTTTGAAAGAGATGCTGGAATATTTTGGGCCTTGTTGAGCAATTTCTGAAAGTTTTGTGGAAGATGAGAGAAAAACGGCATTTAAAGGATCGATTATTTCAGTTCTCACCGATGTCGGGATCCCAACATGTTGAAGAGAAGACAGATCCACCGGGACCCACTTTAGATTTTCTCTCTTTTATTCACATTATATTTTTCTTATTATTATATAAACTTTTAATAATTATAAGTTGTTTTATAGATATTATTAGTTCCTAAAATAAGATGGGCTTGACCCATGAATTTCCATTCCCCTTATTCTTTACGTTAGAAAACATATATTAAAATTAGGAAAAGGAGACTATTCTTAGTGAGGTTGGGAGAATTCAATTGAGACGAAAAAAAATAAAAGTTGCGCAACATTTCGCCGGCTATTTTCTTTCTGAATTTGCTACTCATGTAATAAATTCAGGGAAAGGGGCCACAAAGATAAAAAAAATTAATAAATGGGTCTGGAAGGACAAAAGTAACATTTTAATGATTATAAAGGACAAAAATCACAATTCTTACTTTAAAATTGTTACTTCACGTGTTAATGTTCTTTGTGTTTTATGGTTATTCTTCATATTTACTCTATTCCACATTTGTTACTTCATATTTGTTACTTCATAATTGTTACATTTGTCCTGATTAAATTACAGTTTCCTTCTATCCCGATTTTTTGGTAATTTTGTCCTTCTAGATAAAAATCTATAAATTCAGTTCCTTTATTTTGCTTTTTATTATTTGATTTCTTATGAATAGTTAGATTTTCTTCTAGTTAATTAGTTGTTAACCCCTCGATTTCATATGATTGTGAGGTCTAAATATTATTCTCCTCGTTTGATTGTTAATATTTGTCTGTTTTCGATTCACGGATAAGGGATTAGAATTATTCGTTTAATTGTTGGCGCGCGATGATTAAGAGATTATTTTGATCTAGTACCAAAATCAATCTTAGACGGTTTCCATAAAAGATTTGGTTTTTAGTGGTAAACAACACATTGTCTACCAGTTCGTAGCCCGTAGGATTCCCTGTTGTGAAAATAGATGATATTATGGTTAAATTAAGCCGGTTGGATTAATACCTAGTAATTGGGTCTTTCTAATTTTTAAGGTTGTTATGTCACCAAACTCCGGGCGGTTGTTGCCGAGTGTGCCATAATTATGGTACGAATTTAGGAGAGATTGTTTGATTCACGGTTGTAGTCAACTATAACCGATTTATTAATAATTTAATGAGACATCATTGAATCGATGATCAATCGTAGGAATTGAGGGTGAAATAATTAATTAGCTGGAACTTTCTTTCGTTTATTTTTCTTTATTTTATTTCCTTTTTCTTCTTAGGAAATTAGATATAAAAAAATCAAATATATTTTATTTTACAAATTTTAGGAGAAATAAATTCACCGTTTCCTGTGGGTTCAACCCCTGCTTCCGCTATACTAGTAATAGAGAGGTAGGTGATTTTATCTTTGGTGGCTTGACGACCCATCAAATTTTGGTGCCGTTGCCGGGGAGCGTTGCTAAGTGGTTTATTTCTTTTTAGAATTTTGTATATAGTTTCTTTTTGTGTTGTGTTGTGTTTTCCTTGTTTGCAAGCATGTCAGGTTACCACTACGCAACTCCTATGGTGAATCGTGATGTGTATGGATGCCGGGTGAATAGTTCATATGAGGAGAGATGTTATTCTAGTGAGCCGAGTTATCCGGATTGGAGCTATGGTGAATCACATTCTCAGCCATCTAGTGAACTTGAAAGTCCGATACCTTGTTCAAATGAATCTCTTGAAGCCATGTTGTAGTCTCTTACTTACAATCTAATGCAAATGCTCCGAAAAGCTAATGTAGAGTTTCTACAAGAAATTGGGCAAGAGATTTCACAGTTCAGAGAAGAGCAAAGCGCATGGGTTCAGAATATGCAAGGGAAAATTGACGAGCTGAAAAATGAAGTGGATTGGCTTAGGGAACAAAGGTTAAAAACATTCTCTCCTTCTATATGGTATGACGATGAAGACGATTGTCCCATTATTTATCCAACACTCGAGATAGTTGAAGATGTTGATCAACCAAAGGGTGAAGAAATGCACCCTGTGTTGGAGAATTTAGAGGATAATGTGCCTAAATTAGAGCTAAGTCACCCGGAGGAAGTCACTAGGAAACCCCTGGAGCCAAAAAGTGTTGAGGTGATTGTGGACATGCGAGTGAGTGAGAAGGAAGCGGTCTTCCCACTTGATCATTATATCTTGAACTGGGATGTGGAGGCCCTTAATCCCGTTTTCCTTTTATTGGGAAGATACCTCGTAAAAGTGCCTAGAGCCAAGGCATGGCTGATTCTTCATGCAGATGAGATGGATGGCTCAATTACTGAGTATGCAAGGAAGAACCATGAAAGGAAAACTATTCCATTTGACAATGGATAGTCGAGATAAGCATGTCTACCAAAACACATTAAAGAAAGGCGCTAGTTGGGAGGCAACCCAATTAAAATAAATTTGGTAATTTTATTTTGTTATGTTTTTTGTTGAATAAACGAAGAGAGAGAGATTTGCATGTTTGGTGGAGGCTTTTGTCCTTTTTTTGCAGGTGAAAAACTAAATTTTGTGAAGAAATAGGATGCGTTTATTTGAAGTTCATGTGTGTGGGCACAAGTTTGGGGGATTTGTTTAAGAAAGGCGAATTTCACTTTTCCATCAAGTCAGGATCCTAGAAACTTTGAGACATGTTTCAAGGACGCAGGATTTCACTTTTTGGTTAAGTGATAGCAAAATACTTAACCGCCAACTTTCACCGACAGAGTATCGGGCCAACGGAAGTATAGTGGTCACAAGGTCGAATCCACAGGGAGTAATGTCTAAGTGCCAAAGCTGACGTTGAACTTAGTTCAGGCCAAAATAATAGTGGAAGATATTATACTAGTACTGTTGGTCCCTTGGAAAGGCTAACACAATTTTATAGGGGGGGTGAATAAACTTGTCACCAAAAACTTATCTCAAAGTGGAAAAGCCCGGAGGCGAGTTTCTCGAAACTCAAAGCGATCTCGATTCGATTTTGTTCTGTCCCTTAACTTGTGCGGAGTTCAGTTAGCTCAACTGAGTGTATAAGTCAATGCAGACTTATATTCAGTCTTGTTAACTGGCAGCGGATAAACAATAGCCTTTAGTGCAATGGATGTGTGAAATAGAAATCTAGACCTTCTATGTATCAGTTCTGTGCTGACTCAGTGTCTGGTGTTTGTTGAGTGATAATGCAATAAATAAAACAAACACAAATGCATAAAGTAAATCAACACAAGATTTGTTTATGGAAGTTCCGGGTGGTGTAATCCCGTACATCTCCCCTTCTCCTGTGGTGTAGGAGGTATCACTAGAATCTTGAGATGACCGTTACAAAATCCTAGCACTATGACAGTCCTTCACGACACCCTAGTTTCTCTGTCTACACAAAATGAAGAAAGGTGAGATCGCTCCCTTCATCCGGCACACTGATCTTTCGGAGGTGGAATTGCTCCTTCACCAGCTCACCACTAATACCGACACACAGTCCACAGACTACAACAACAGCTGTGGCAATCAAGTTGCAACCGTATGAAGAAAGGTGGAATTGCTCTCTTCAAACTATGCACAGCCAACCCTTTTTCACAAAGGTTAGGTTTAGAATTAATCAAAGATTAATTCAGTGAGCTGTCTGATTCTTCTGGATTTGACTTGTAGCTCCAAGATGCCTTATTTCCCCCTCAATGGGTTACTGGATCTTTCTTTGAAATCTTCAAGGCAATTCCGTTGGCTTCCCCTTTTTCTAGATATATATGATCTGATTTTCTGGATCTGGATCTTTGGATATGTGTTGTAAAGCTCTTTTTCTGATCCTTCTCTCCCTCATTCAAGTGATTCTTTTGTGTATTTATAGGGGTGATGTAACGGTCACTAGCTCTTGTAGCCGTTACACTTGTCGTTTAGCCAACGTTCACATGTACGAACTTTTGTCGTATTGTCAGTTTAAATTTAACAAGGCCTTAACTCAGTTTTCTACTCTTCTTCAAAACTGAGTACCTTGTATACTTAACATCTGACTTTAATTGACCAAGTCAGAGTACACCATTCATTTCTTACATTTCTCGTAAATCGATAATCTTTGTCCTTAAGATTATTCAGTTTTACATGATCTATAGTTCAGTTTTAGGTCACCACAAACTTGCCTGAATCCTGACCTATAGTCACGACTTAATCAGCTTCTAACTGAGTTTGCTACCTCAGTTCTTCAGTCTTCTGTAACTGAGTCTGTGTCCCTCAGTTCTTCGATCTTCTAGATAAGCCAACTGAGTCTGTGTCCCTCAGCGAACTTATCTTCTTCAGTTTTTGCATAACTGAGTCTGAACCCTCAGTTCTTTATGTGCATATTCAGTTTTCTTGCTATAACTCGGTTTTCTTGTTGTGACTTAGCTGTTCGCCTAGTTCCTATTCTATTACAATGCTTGTCTGAAACAACCTATACAAAGTTCAGACTCTAGATAGAACTTATACATTTATCTCTAGACCATTTCTGGCTTCTTCTTTCATTAAGCACTATAACAGTTAGTTATGACTTCATCATTATGGGTTGTAAGTGATTTGTCTAATTACGTGACGAATCATCATCCAAACACAAATAATATTTCCAATAATTTCCCCCTTTTTGATGATGTATCATAACCCTCCCTAAAAGCAATAATAAAAGAATAATGCAAGAAATCATAACAAAACAAATTAAGATAGCAAACTAGAACAGCCAAGTTTATTACAAGATAAAAATTGAAACAAACTGAGTTAAAAACTGACTAGATTACATCTTTTCTTTTTCCAGTACTATTATCTTTTCTCCAAGAAAAATGCTTCTTTTTGTTTCTAGAAGCCTTCTTTCTTTCCCTTCTTCAACTGATTCATCAACTTTAGGCTTGATTTCCAGATATTCACTGATCAATTGATTTGCTTCTTCATTGTTATTGTTTCGGAGCTTGATCAGTATTTCTTTAATCTCTTCGTTCATCAGCTTCTCTTCTTCTTCTGATATGAGATTAGATTCCTTCCTTTCAATCTTTTCAGCTTTTCTTTCTTGTTCCAATTTATCTTTCCCCTTAGTTATTGTCTCTCCTGCCTTTAGTCATTCTTTCAGTCTGATACAGATTGTGAGTTTCTTCCTTATATTCAGCACAACTTTGACCGCGGTTTCTTCATCTTCTTCAGTCCTTGTTTCTGTGAAGGTCTCGTCTGCAGTTAATTCCTCAATCAGACTATCAGCTTTTTCTTTATTGAGTTGAGTGGTTAACAGATCAACATTTATCTGTTTGTCTTGTTCTTCCATCAACTGTTTGGCAAGGATTTCTTCAGCTGTTCCAGCTTTAGCATCACTTTTAACTTCATCACCAGCACCAGCTTCATCCTTAACTTCATCACCAGTTTTATCTTCCCCCTTGTTTGAAAATAAGCGATAGCAATCTTCAAATAACTTACGGAGGGTGATGAGGTTAGAGTATTCGTTCAATCTTGAATAATGAGATCTTCCAATGAAGTCATGGAGATCGTAAAGCTCTATTGTAAGTGCGCGATTACGCTTTCAATGATTTCTTCCACATTTTTCCTTCTTTCGACTTGGTTTCTTGATCTTTGAGATTCTTCAGTTGCCAATTTGCTTGTAGATGCCTCATGAACTTGTGATGAGGAACCGGTTTCAGGATAATAAAAATGAGTATCATGAACTGTCAGTTCCTTTTCATACTCAGCTTCACAAAATTCAGCGTCTTCCACAGATTCTCTCTACTTTTCAGTGTACTCACCATACAGCTCAGTTGAAGATTCACTATCTTCAGTTACATCAATATCTTCTTTAATTTCATCATTTTCTTCAGTTTCACTTTCCTCATCTTCATTCTGTTCACTCTCTATAGTTTCATCCTCAATCTGGATTACATTCTCAGTTTCAGTTTTCTTTGACTGAAACTTGTTCCACATCCTTTTCTGTCTTCTCAGGGTTCTTTGGTCTAAATTGACAGTCTCATTTGAACTGGAGTCTGAAACTTCACTCCATTCTTCTTCTTCAATGATTTTTCTTTTCTTTGTCCCAGTGGACACTGATTTGAGTTTTGCTTTGGTTTCTATGACTTCCGAGATGGAGAAATGATCTAGTATCCTTTGCACAAGATAAGTAAATCCCTTTTTCAGTAGAAACATTTCTCCAGTGGCTTCCTTTCTTTCTTTGATTCTCTCTTTCTCTTCTGAAATTTGCTTTGTCAATTGAGTGAAAACAAACTTGTTCCAATCCAGTTTCTCTCCAAACCAAATAGCATAAATCATCTTCATTTTATCTGTTGAGAGAGTGTAGAAATTTTGAACATGACCAATGATGTTTCTAGTAAGAAGTATCGTCAAGATTGCGAATTCTCTCTTTTGTTGATAGATGGAGCCAATGAAATTCTTCTCCTTCTTGTTGATTGCAGTGACACTCCAAAGCTTGTCTTTTTCTTCATTCCCAAAAGTGAAAGATGAAGATCCTCCGATTATGTCTAACCCGAAGACAAGTGATAGCAAATGTTCATCAACAGTAAAGCTTTTATCTTGAACAGTCGCTTTGAAGCTTTTTCCATTGTTGATGATTTCGGCATTCCTGTAGAAATCTATGATGCCATCTGGACACAAAGTAGTGATCTTTGTATCAATCATATACTCCAATCCTCGAATCTTTTTGATCTTCTTTGCAATTTGGATTGAAAGAGTGGAGTTTGAGAATTTTTGACAAAATTCATCCAGGCTTGTAGTGATTCCTTCATCAATGTTGTAACGATCCATTGATTTCTGATTTGAGAATTTCTGGGGGTGGAATCTTGAAAGTTTTGAAATTGATTGAACAGGATTTCGTCAAGATTGCGTCTATCAATCGTTTTCAAAAAATGAGAGTCGTGTCACAATCAATGGGATTTTGTAGGGATGTACATCTACTTTTTCTCCCAGATTGACACGTGGCTTCGAGTGATTTGTCATGTCAGCCCAAGCATCAAAAGGTAGCTGGAAAATTTACTTCATTTGACCAATTTGTCCTTCATCAGCTTTTGCTTTCTCAGTTTTGTATAGAAGTCAGTTTTCTGAGGATTTTGCAATGTAAACTGACTTTTCCTGCAAAACAGTTTAAGTTTTCTTCGGTACCCATATCTTTTTGGGTCCGGCTGAGTTAGTTACTGAAGTATTACTTTCAGTTTCTTTGTTGAGAAAATTAAACCTTCTCATTTCTTTTCTGGATAAACCATTTCACTCAACCTTAGTTGATTTCACAAGGATTCTTTTATATTTAACATCTTTAGTTTCCTTGTGTAATCCACTAGATCTTCCAGTATCTTGATTTCTAAAGTTTATACTTTTTGAAGTCTCAAGACTGGGTAGGGGTGGGGGATTATCATTTCTTTTGTCAAATTTACTAGACAATAATCTTTCAGCTAGATTTGGCACCTCAGTTTCAAGAAATTCATTCCAATCTTTTGCTTTGTCAAGTTCCCTGTCTTTTAATTTTAGTTCCAACGTAAGTTTTCAGTTAACTTGACAAGATCAGAGTTTCTCAGACTGAGTTCAGCAAATGATAACTGATTTGAAGAGTGTACCTTTCCTTGATGATTTGATGCTGTTTTAGGATTCGAAAGTACATTCCTTTGTTGCTCTAATGAAACTTCTATATCAACAACCACTTGCAACAACTCCTTTCCTTCTTCTTTTGAGAGGTCTCTTAGTGATGGAACTCCTCTGGATTCGTTAATATGAACTTTGAAGTTTGTATCCACATCATCACTGAGTTGAGGTTCTGGATTTGCATGTAAATTTGTCGCACTGAACCTTTCAAACATTCGATCCTAAAAATCAGATACATTTTGCAAGCAATTAGTCAGGGGTGAATAAGCCAACTTCTAACTCTAGATGTGGACATTGAAACTAAGTGTTTTACAGCTGATACAGTGAAGGGTCTTCAACAACTGGATCTCTTCGAACTAGAAGAACTGCTCCGATACCAATTGTTGGTATCATAAACAACTGAACCTTGAAGCGGTAAACGATTTGGATCACCTTCAAAAGAAGGAACCGCTCCGATACCAATTGTTGGTCCCTTGGAAGGGCTAACACAAGTTTAGAGGGGGGTGAAAAAACTTGTCACCAAAAACTTATCCTGAGCTGGAAAAGCCCCAGGAACTGAGTTTCTCTAAAATTCAAACTAATCTCCAGTTCAGTTTTGTTCCTGTCCCTTAACTTGTGCGGAGTTCAGTTAGCTCAACTGAGTGTATAAGTCAATGCAGACTTATATTCAGTCTTGTTAACTGGCAGCGGATAAACAATAGCCTTTAGTGCAATGGATGTGTGAAATAGAAATTTAGACCTTCTATGTATCAGTTCTGTGCTGACTCAGTGTCTGGTGTTTGCTGAGTGATAATGCAATAAATAAAACAAACACAAATGCATAAAGTAAATCAACACAAGATTTGTTTATGGAAGTTCCGGGTGGTGTAATCCCGTACGTCTCCCCTTCTCCTGTGGTGTAGGAGGTATCACTAGAATTTTGAGATGACCATTACAAAATCCTAGCACTATGACAGTCCTTCACGACACCCTAGTTTCTCTGTCTACACAAAAGGAAGAAAGGTGAGATTGCTCCCTTCATCCTGCACACTGATCTTTCGGAGGTGGAATTGCTCCTTCATCAGCTCACCACTAATACCGCACACGATCCATTAGCTTTGCACCAACAATTTGTGGCAATCAAGTTGCAACCGTATGAAGAAAGGTGGAATTGCTCTCTTCAAACTATGCACAACCAACCCTTTTCACAAAGGTTAGGTTTAGAATTAATCAAAGATTAATTCAGTGAGCTGTCTGATTCTTCTGGATTTGACTAGTAGCTCCAAGATGCCTTCTTTCCCCCTCAATGGGTTACTGGATCTTTCTTTGAAATCTTCAAGGCAATTCCGTTGGCTTCCCCTTTTTCAAGATATATATGATATAATTTTCTGGATCTGGATCTTTGGATATGTGCTGTAAAGCTCTTTTTCTGATCCTTCTCTCCCTCCTTCAAGTGATTCTTTTGTGTATTTATAGGGGTGATGTAACGGTCACTAGCTCTTGTAGCCGTTACACTTGTCGTTTAGCCAACGTTCACATGTACGAACTTTTGTCGTATTGTCAGTTTAAATTTAACAAGGCCTTAACTCAGTTTTCTACTCTTCTTCAAAACTGAGTACCTTGTATACTTAACATCTGAATTTAATTGACCAAGTCAGAGTACACCATTCGATTTTTCTTGTTCTGGTAAGCGATAATCTTTGTCCTTAAGATTATTCAGTTTTACATGATCTATAGTTCAGTTTCAGGTCACCACAGACTTGCCTGAATCCTGACCTATAGTCACGACATAATCAGCTTCTAACTGAATTTGCCACCTCAGTTCTTGATCTTACAGAATCGAGTGCTGTGTCCTCAGTTCTTCGATCTTCTAGATAAGCCAACTGAGTCTGTGTTTCTCAGCGAACTTATCTTCTTCAATTTTTGCATAACTGAGTCTGAACCCTTAGTTCTTTATGTGCATATTCAATTTTCTTGCTATAACTCAGTTTTCTTGTTGTGACTCAGTTGTTCGCCTAGTTCCTATTCTATTACAATGCTTGTCTGAAACAACCTATACAAAGTTCAAACTCTAGATAGAACTTATACATTTATCTCTAGACCATTTCTTGCTTCTTCTTTCATTAAGCAATATAACAGTTAGTACGACTTCATCATCATGGGTTGTAAGTGATTTGTCTAATTACGTGACGAATCATCATCAAAACAAAAATAATATTTCCAACAAGTACTGAAATGAAGATTATACTAATGGTTGTACTTCTAGGTATTAAAAAGGTATAGCCGAACTATGATCCCACGAGCTACTTTTACCCCTTAGGAAAGACTTAACAAGGAGTGTATCTTAACCGACCTACCTATCCAATGTAGCTTAACGACATCCACGGGTGCCAACTCCTAATTCTAGTGATGAGACTGAACAACTCGATCTGACCACCCTATTTGAAGCTAACCGACTCTCCCTTTAAAAAACCGATTATCCTAACAAGATCAAGTTCTAGAGTCGCTCGAACAACGATGACAAACCTCTGTATTGGAAACGGACCTAACAACTAGGCCGAATATACGCAACGATCCTAAAACCCCTTATCCCACATCTCACCGCAAAATGCATCTATAAGTTTGATGTGTGTGACAGTGAACTAGGTGATCAATCTAATTCAATGATGTTAAAATAAGCTTTAGGACGTGGATTAATCGTTTAAACATGATATTACGCACTACACAAATCCCTATCTCATCCCCCTTAGGGTTTTCGCTCGCTTTCACATAATTCGACTACACATGCAATTAGCTACTCATGATAATAATAATAAATGAATTACAAATAGAAAATAATAAAAGAGGAATAATTCATTACCATACAACTGCTGAAAATTCGATCCAGAAAGTATTGAAGAAATAATTGCACCAAAAAGTTGAATCTTTGATCTTGAAACGTAAATCTAAGCTATCTAATGTATGTAGAATCGAAGGATGTTAACTATGGAATCAAAGGATCAAAGTATGTTTATCCTACACTAAAACCACACCAAAATCGCCCTAAATCTGTCTAAAGTCGGTAGAATATATGTAGGGGCTGAGTGAGCTGCGTATTTATAGTGCTAGTTTAAAATCTGCTGCTGTTGCGGCCGGACGAGCGTTTGCCTCATGAAGGACGCTCGTTTGGCCTGGAATCTTGATGATATTAGGGTTTCGTCTTTAGTGAACTATCGTTTGGCTCCTCCTAAACGCCAGTTCATGGATCATGCCTTGAGGAATAAACGTCCGTTTGATTGCCCGAACGCGCGTTTGGATTATATGAGCTCTCTTGATTCGGGCTGAACCCACCCAAACGCCAGTTTGGGGGTAATTTGGACGCTCGGTCGTCATCTGAGCCAACTTTCAGTATCAATGCCACTTCTGTTAAATGCCAGTTTGCATTGGCCAAACGCCAGTTTGGGTAGAGCAAACGCCAGTTTTCCTTGATTTCACTCCAAACTCGACATCTTCCCACTTTCATGCTACTTTCGTGCCACGACCATGCCTCACATTCCAAAACATCACCTTCCGGGTCCTCGAGTCACCTAAGTCCTGCAATAACATATACGAGCAAACACCACGCGTAATTCCGCAAGACAAAAGTGCTCGGAAAAGAGTTAAATATCGTTAAAAAGGTGAAGTTTACTATCGATGTGACAGTTTAACTCCCCATGCGTATAACTCTTGATATTACTCTCAAATAGGTCTAGAACTACCCAAAAAATGCCAATAAAGTAATAAACGGGGGTTAAATTGCACACCAAAGTGCAGTAAAGTTGACTCCCATCAACCACCCCACACTTAGCCTTTGCTCGTCCTCGAGTAAAGTAGGCGCTTTAAAACAGACCAAGGGATCAACTTTACGAAACATACATAGCACTCATGACATCAAGGTAAACGCAAAGTAGACACTGAATGTAAACAACTTGACTCTACCTTATCACGAAAAACGAAGTATGTGTGTGATCAAAAACTCAGGGCTACACTCAAAATGATTACCGGCTTTGAATACCGGCCAAATGACTACACACAACTCATACTGGGCTAGAATCTCCACTAATCGAGGCAACGGAGGCTAAATACGGTCAAGTAGGACTTGAAGGGTTATCATGTCAAACTTGGGACGGGGTTAATCGAAAGGAAATTGGGGACTGGAGAAAGGGAAAACACGAGTGAACCTAATCATTTCATGTACTCCTTCTTTGAAAACATATAAAACCACACCAAACTCCTTCGATCTTTCTACATGCATCAACAAACAACTCCAACCTTAACATCATACTTTTATTCATTTAAACACTCCTTCTTTGACTTCTTCTTCAACTTTATTCAAGCTTTTTTTCATTTTTCTTTTCAAATTCAATTTTTTGATTATTCTTCTTTCTTTCTTTTCTTTTCAAAATTTCTCGAACCAACTAGCCTTACAATAGATTACCTCGAGCTCCTTCCCTTCATTATACTAGCTCGTATTAACCAACTCCTCTCGAACTACGCATCATCTCCCACCCCACACTTGATTCAGAAAGTGTGTCAAAGTAACGTGACCAATAAACTAGATCTGGGTTAGGGTAATACAAGCTAAGTAACCAAAACGTCTCATTTTCGGACGGTGGTCAGACCGTCCTACCAAGGCTTAGAGGGGTTACGAGGATAAAATGTTGGGATTTTGGCTTATTTGGCTCTGATCGGGGCAAAGAAGCGCCAGGACTCTCATCCCGAATCCGGCCTAGGTAAACCTCTCTATTTCGCCTCGAAACTAGTGATACAAGTGTGTATACCAACCAAGCTAAACATAACCACGGTTCTGTGTGCACTAAAAGGGTTTGTATCGTAACAAAATAGAATCGCCCTGCACACATTACTCGACTACTCAGACATTTACCAACTCCATCTTGAGAAACATGCATAAAACGCGGTGTTAAACCGTGAAATTTTTTAAAATTTTAAGCCATGAATCGACTCGAAAACGGACATTAACTAAGCATATCACAATTAATGGCACATTTATCTATCGAAACAATAAAGCTAAGTCGTATCCACCCCCTACTTCGAATGAAGCAATGTCCTTAGTGCGTGAATGAGACAGAAAAGAAGACTTAGCTTGTAAACCCGGCAGAAAGGCGCTATCGAATACCGTGACAGCCTCGTGTAAGCACGACCCAAACCCCTATATCAAAATAGATAGAAACAATGCAAAGCATGCATGGATCATGGTCTTCGGGCCAAAATATCGAATAGGGATATGGGAGTAAAATAGTAATAAGGTCATGTCACGTCAGAAAACACGATAGCAATGTAACACACAAGATGGATCGCAATAGATGGATAAATAACCCAAACGGGTAAAGCACAGAACATCTAAGCACAATAGAAAGGCCATAGAGGCTCAGAATGGAGAAACAAAAAATCCAAAGTGCGTACAAGTAAAATCAATACATGAATGAAAGTAGTAGCAGGCCTTAAGGCTTACAGAACAACCCAAAATGAAAAAGTAACATCTCAAAGCTGAATGTATCATCCAAAATAATACAAAAGGAGCACATAAGCTAGACAGCTCCTAAACTCGATTCCCTGGTTGGGATTGACCGCCCTAGGTTCTACGAATTTCTTCTTTTTACCAGCATCCCTAGCTATCTCCTTACCATAACGTTTCTGCCCCGAGGCCCCTTCCTTACCACCAGTACGGCCCATGATATCACAAACTAATAACCCAACCAAACCAAAACAATACCAAGCACAAAACAACCCGATTATCGTCCAAACGGGATTTCCCAACAAAAACCAACAAAAATCAACCAATACCGTAATGCAGACATCCAAAATCATTAACAACATCCACACGTCATCCCCAAATCAAAAACACGACAAAACAAAGAAAAATAAGCCTAATCAGTGACAGTTCGTTTAAGGTTCGAGTCGAAAATCGCACCTCAGAAAAACGTTAATTAAAGCACGAAAAGCTTAGTGATTCTTACCAAGATGGATTCTAGGATGACGATGGAGTTGACGAAAAGTCCAGAAGATGTACGAATTAGCCAAAAATTGGATTTTTGAAACTTGAAAACCGCCCTTGATAGGGTCTCGAATCCGGCCAAAATATGAATGTTGATGGATTTGGGTTTGTGAAATGAAGAGAGGAGATCAAAAGATGTTTGTAGGACTTGAAATCGTTCCGATCGGGTTAAAAACGAAGAATTTAGGTGAAAAGTGCGTGATGAGGCCGATTTTTTTCAATTTAATCTCAGATTTGAAAAATGATGAACAGCCTGGGGGTTTTTATTGAAGAAGGGCAAACGAGCAATCTTATATTTGAAAAATGATGAACAGCCTGGGGGTTTTTATTGAAGAAGGCAAACGAGCGTTTGCCCAGTTCTGACTTAATGGCATCTTGCCATTGTGGCTATTCTTTTTTGTTTCGACAATCTTCAGTTGATGTCGGTTCATGGTCCTCGTATTCTCCCAGAAGTTCAAGTGCAACATTATATGCGAAGCTATGATCGATGATTACATCTTCTCGGTTCCATTTTGTCCTGAAAGTTACATAATTAATTGATGTTTCTATAGACTCACTGGGTCTATAATTTTAATGCTCTTCGGGATCTCATCATCAATTTTAGAATCATCGGTTTGATCACTTTGATCATTTTTTCCTCTTTTCTTTTGAGGATTTTTATGTTTCGCACCAACCGGTCTACCACGCTTCGGGCGTGGTTTAGATTCACTTGCAATAACATTCTTGTCAAGTCCTTCTGGAATTGATATACGAGCTGGAACATTCACAGTTTCTATATATGATTTAGTGACTCTACTAGAGTCATTAAATGCATCAGGCAATTGATTTGCTATTTTCTGCAAATGAATAATTCTCTGAACTTCCATTTCACATGCACTAGTACGAGGATCAAGAAATCCTAACGTCGTTTTCTTAGAGATTTCATTATCTTTCTTTTGAAAGGGTTCATTTTCTCCCCCTAATCTAGGGAAAACAATTTCATCAAAATGGCAGTCTGCAAACCTTGCAGTGAACAAGTCACCCATTAAGGGCTCCAGCTATCTAATGATGGATGGTGAATCATATCTCACATAAATGGCCAACCTTCTTTGTGGGCCCCTCTTGGTACGTTGCACCGCCGGTGCAATCGGTACATAAACGGCACATCCAAATGTCTGTAAATGAGAAATATTAGGCTCATGACCAAAAGCTAATTGATAAGGGTAGAATTTATCATATCTTGAAGGTCTAATGAGCAAAAGTCCTGCCCCGTGCAATATAGTGTGCCCCCATGCAGACACGGGTAGTGTTGGTCCTAGAGAAGGGTAAAACTATAGTCAGAGGGGGGATGAATGACTATAGTGGAGTTTCAAAAACTTTTCTTATGTTTAAAAGCTTTGGGCAGTGGATAAATCCCTTCTTTAAATGTTGGTTCAAAGTAGATTATGTAATAGCAGATATAGAGTATGCAATGAAATAAAGTGCTGTAAAGTAAATTGCTGAAAGTAAATTGACACAAAGGCTTATAGTGGTTCAGGGAGGTGTAATCCCTTAATCCACTCTTCTCCTGTGATGATTGGAGGAATTCACCATTGTTTTCACAGATACAATAGCCTGATTGTCCTTGGCTACACAAGCTTCACAATCTTCAAGACTATCACTCCCTGACTTCAAAAGCTTCAGTGACTCAGTCTCTATCACTGCTCCTTGAGAACAAATCCTTCAGCAGCTATCACAAACACAACTCCTTCTCAGATGGCTCTGATTCAATTGCTTGACTGATGTAATTAGATTAAAAAATGTTGTTGATCAATCTCAATGCTTGATGTGGAATTGTAGCTCTCAGTTTTGAGTTGATCACTATATGATTCTTTTTAGTGCAGATAGAAGGCTTTCCAATTTGACAGAGTTTTTGCTTGTTCCCTGTCAGATTCAATCGTTATTTTTCTTGTCTGTCAATACCTTCTATTTATAGCCTTCATAATACTTGATTTGAATTTCTGTCCGTTGGCTATTTAATGTGGAGAATAATCCTTGATTTTATTCTTGATTCCCCCTTAATTATATTCTTCTTGATTTTAGTGATCGGATTTTCTTCAACGTTTATCACAAAATCCGTCCTTGATTGATCCTCAATTGATCATACATTTAATGCTTGATTCTGCATTATTTGAAGTCTAAGTAAGTAATGTTTACTTGACTGTTCCTCAAACGGTTAAGTAATCCTTTTGCCTTAGCTGTTTGATTCTTCCCTCACCGCTCTATCTTTACTCAGCCAATAGTTACTTTACTCTACAGGTTCACTGTCTTGTTGTTTTCATTGATCTTTCAGATACTTCTTTGTACTTCACTGATCCTTGATTCGGGTGATATCAGTGTACACCATATTTAATAATGTAATTCATCATTTGAATTAAACTTGGACTTTTCCAAGGTCATCACAGACTTCATCGGTGATAAGTCAAACCATAATGTCTTCATGCTTCTCTGCTGGTACTTGGCTGGCTTCACTTCACCGAATATCTGTTTCACTTGGCCATCCTACCAACTATTACAGTACTTGTCTGACTCAACTTATACAACATGTCAGACTCTAAGTAAAACTTATACAGGAAATTTTAAGTTATCTCAGGCTTGCTATAACAACTAGTATGGCCATCATCAAAACATAATAAAATGTTCCTAACAATTTCCCCCTTTTTGATGATGCCAAAACCCTCATAATCCTAAGCATAAGTAACAAAATTTTCATAAAAATCAACAGAGTAAAATCCAGAAATTTTATTCATCCATTCAGGGCAATAAGATATTGCATCTTTTTCCAAAACTAAGAATCAAAAGCATATAATATTTCAACAAGGATTATTTAAGGGCAATCACTTATTCTCTTCAAACCTGATGCCCTTTGCCTTTGATGCCCATGCCCTTGTCTGTTGGGCTTTCTTTCTTATTTCCGCTGGAGGCCTCAGGCTTAGAGCTTCCTTCCCCCTTTTTTCGCAGCACCAAATCAGCCTCAAGAATCTTGTTGGCTGCCTCAGATTATGGGAGGGGGCCAAAATTTTCTTCCAGGATTTTGTTTGTTGCCCCACTGACATTGATGATTGTGTTGAGTTGCTGGCCAGAGTAATCCATAATCTCATTCAGATTGTGAATTTGTAGAGTATGAGTATTCAGAGTGTTCACCATAGGTTTGAGATGTCCATCAAATTTTAGCAAGGAACTCAAGATTTGTTTGGACATGATAAGGGATGAGATGCTGTAGATTGCAAAGTAAGTTCCCTTGTCTCTCCATTACCTCATCTTGAACCTTTATATGTGATTGATGAGGGCCTTAAATTTTGCATTTTTCCAGAAGGCAATCAGGGTTTCATAGCATATCCCTTGGATTGGAGGGTTTAAGAAGGTCATGAGCCTTAGATTTGTGCACCCATCGACTAATCTCTGAGCTTGGACATCATTGTCACAGAAAGAGAGATAGTGCTCAGGTCTGAAAAATGACCCTGTTATGATCGATTTTTCATAGAAATTTTATGTTGTAGAGAGTGTGGAAGATGATGCAATTGTTTGAAATGTTTGAGATTTTGAAAAGAAGCTTTGAGTTTTTAGAGATAAAGCAAAGTAGGGTTTATGATTTGCAAGCGCATGTAAAGATTTCTGAAAAATTTCTAAGTCTGGTTTATATAGGATATTTGAGGTAGTGTGAACGTGGTTGAATATGGAAGGATTTTGTGACGTAATGGCGTGATTTTATGTATATAAATCACGGTATTTGAGTGTAGTGAGGGAGTGGATTGAGGTAAGTATTGATAAATCCCGGGAATCGAGGAGTTTTTATTCAAAAATAATGTATTTACCTCACAATTATACTTTGATCTCCATGTGTGTAAACTTCTACAGTATAATCCTCCATAACTCCTTTGATTTTCCACTTGTATATAAATGATCTAGTTCACACTTTAGTTTGCTGTTGACTTCAATCTACATTTCGGTGGAGTGCCTTGGCTGGTCACTTAGCCGGTGAAGTGACTTCTTCACTGAGATGCTGTATATAACTGTTCCTAACAATCAGTGCAGTGAACTTCGCTGAATACCAGTGCCTTACCTGCGACATCTCCTATAATGGAAAAGGTTTAGTCAGCTGGTGAAGTTACTTAGCTGATTACTCTAGTTAGCTGCTCCTTTGAACTTAGTCAATTTCTATCATTCCTAACTCAGTTCTTAACTTGCTGAATCTTTCATGACTGAGTGGTTTTGTGAAGATGTCAGCCAATTGATCTTCAGTAGGTATGTATCTTAGTATAACATCTCCTTTTTCAACATGATCTCTGATGAAATGATGTCTCACATCAATGTGTTTTGTCCTTGAGTGAAGCACTGGGTTTTCTGTGATAGATATTGCACTTGTGTTATCACACATTATTGGAATTGTCTTTTCCACCATTCCATAGTCCCTAAGCTATTGTTTGATCCATAGTACTTGTGCACATCAACTCCCTGCTGCTATATATTCTGCTTCAGCTGTTGATGTGGATATGGAGTTTTGTTTTTTTGCTGAACCATGATACTAGTCTACTGCCTAGCATTTGACATGTTCCAGAGGTGCTTTTTCTATCTATCTTGCATCCGGCATAGTCAGAATCTGAATATGAAATCAGTTTGAATCCTCCATCTTTTGGATACCAATTCTAACATTGATGGTGTTCTTCAAATATTTGATTATACTTTTAGCTGCTAGAAGGTGGGATTCCATTGGCTGAGCTTGAAATCTTGCACATACTCCTACTGCAAAGGCTATATCAGGTCTGCTTGCAGTTAGGTAAAGAATAGATCCAATGATTCCTCTATAGAGATTTTGATCAACATCCTTTCCACCTTCATTCTTTCTAAGAATAACTCTTGCACATATTGGTGTATCTGATGTGCCACTTATATCCATACCATACATGTGAATAAAGTCTTTTGTGTATTTGGCTTGATTGATGAAGATGCCATCTTTCATTTGTTTTACTTGTAGACCGAGAAAATCATTTAACTCTCTCATCATGCTCATCTGAAATTTGCTCTTCATTAGGTTTGCAAATTTCTCACACAGCTTCTCATCCTCTGATCCAAATATGATGTCATCAACATAGATTTGAACTAGTTAGGTGCTTGTTCCTTCCTCTAATTTGAAGAGAGTCTTATCAATAGTTCATTTGTTGAATCCATTGTTGATAAAAAATTGTGATAATGTCTCATACCAGGCTCTAGGTGCTTTTTAGAGTCCATAAAGGGCCTTTTTGAGCTTGTAGACTTTATCTTCTTTCCCTTTGAGTTGAAAACCAGGAGTTTGTTCCACATATACTTCTTATTCCAAAAGTCCATTCAGAAATGCACTTTTGACATCCATTTGGTAAACGTTGAAGTCTTTGTGGGCTGCAAAAGCCAGAAAGAGTCTGATTGCATCTAATCTTGCTACTGGGGCAAAGGTTTCATCATAATCTATTCCTTCTGCTTGTAAGTAGCCTTTTGCAACTAGCCTTGCTTTGTTTCTGACAACTGTCCCTTGTTCATCCATTTTGTTTTTGAATACCCACTTTGTTCCAATGATGTTTGTCATGTCTAGTCTGTCAACAATTTCCCAGACTTCATTTCTCTCAAATTCGTTTAGCTCTTCTTGTATAGCTGTAACCCAGTCTGCATCCTGGATTGCATCATCTATTTTCTTGGGTTTCACTTGTGATAAGAAACATGTTAGCAAATGCTCTAGTTGTCTTCTGGTTCTGACTCCTGTATGAATGTCTCCAATGGCTTGATCTTCAGGATGGTCTCTTAGCCAGTTGATATATGGTTGAAGTTGCTCTTAAATTGGTGCATCTACATCTTCAATTTGTGCATCTGCTTCATGCTCTTGTGTTGATGCTTCTTGTGTTGTGTTGACTGGTGGCTCATCTTGATTATCAAAATTGTGATTCAGAATGGTAGCTGGTACTATTGTATTCATATAGACTTGTCTTGGTCCTGTTTCATCTTCAAGTTCTTGAAAAATTTCACCATTTGTGTGTGGCTCATCAAAGACTACATGAATTGATTCTTCAATCACCAAAGTTCTTTTGTTGACTGCTCTGAAAGCTTTTCTTGTGTCTGAGTATCCTATAAAGATTGCTTCATCAGCCTTTTCATCAAAATTATGCAGCTGATTCCTGTTTAACACAAAACATTTAGATCCAAACATGTGTAGATGTGAGATGTTAGGTTTTCTTCCATTCCATATTTCATATGGAGTCTTAGCATGGTGTTTGTTGATGATTGATCTTTTTTGAGTATAGCATGATGTATTTGCCGCTTCAGCCCAAAATCTCTTTGGTAAGCATGCTTCTGCAATCATTGTCCTTATTGCTTCTTTGAGTGTCATGTTTCTTCTTTCTGCTACACCATTTTGTTGTGGAGTCCCTGCTGCTGAAAATTGATGTAGTACTCCATTTTCTTCATAGTAGGTTCTGATAATTTCATTTAGAAACTCTATGCCTCTATCTGATCTGATCTTGATGATCTTCAGTTCCTTTTCATTTTGAATTCTTCTTAACAAGTCTGGCAGCTTTTTGAGTGTCTCTCTTTTCTTGTTCATGAATATGGTCCAGGTGTATTTGGAGAAGTCATCCACCACCACTAGAGTGTATTTCTTTCCACTTACACTTACTGGTGTGACTGGTCCAAAAAGATCCATATGCAATAAATGTAGTAATCTTGTTGTTGATTGATAGGGTTTTGACTTGGAAGAGCTTTTGATTTGCTTTCCTTTTTGACATGCATCACAGAGACTTTCTTGTTTGAATGTGATCGCTGGTAGGCCTTCAACTAACTTGTTCTTTGATAGTTTGTTGATGGTCTTGAAGTTGAAGTGATTCAATCTCTTATGCCAAATCCAGTTGGTTGATTGTTTGCTATTGGCAAGCATTCAAGTGTCTGTTATTGCTGTATTCCAATCTACTACATACATGTTATCTTCTCTTCTTCCTACAAGTACAACTGTGTTGGTTTTGCTATGAATCACTTTGCATCCTTTCTGTTGAAGTGCACATTGTAGCCCTTGTCACAGAATTGACTGATACTCAGAAAATTGAAGTTTAGTCCTTTAACATAGGCTACATCCTGAATCTTCAAGCTGTTCTTGAGCATTGTGCCTTCCCCCTTAATTTTTCCTGGGATTTATTTGCCTCCAAATGTTACTTTGGGTCCTTAAAAAGCTTTAAAGTCATTCAACCATCTTTTATTTCATGTCATGTGTCTAGAACATCCACTGTCTATGTACCTGACATCATACAAAACAAGTTAAGTATGTTTAGGTACCCAACATTGTTTGGGTCCATGCCTGTTAGCAGTCAAGCCTCCTACTCCTAGTTTATATCCAAAAGGTCTTCTTTTTGGATAATTGAAGTAATCAACTTCATAAGTATAAGGCATGGCAGAATAGCTTCTTATTACTCTATCAAAAGTACTCTGATACTTTTCTCTACTTTTTGGTGCATTTTCATCCTTTTTAACTCTCTAATATGCAGAAGGAAACTTATTTCCATACTGATCCTTGTGTCTAGGAACATACCTGATTAACGTGATCAGTCAAGTGATAATAAAATACTTGACCCCCATAAACCAATACTAGCAAGAGGACTAGGTCCATCGTAGTATAGCTATAGCGAATCAAGGTCGATCCCACATGGAACCAATTGTGGGTCATTTATATACAAACAATTAATCATTCATGTCAAGCACACAGAGGCGGTCTACGACCAACAAAAGACAAGAAAGATAAAGACTGACTCGACACAACACAACGTAATTAACCTCCCCAATTATTATGTTATCATTTGGATCTAGAGATTCTATATAATTAAACTAGACTCAATAACTATTAATCCGATTCGTATTTCTTTTACATTGGCTACGAGAGTCATCCCGTAAACTAGATCTAGCTCCGGGTAGGCCATCTAGATCAGTATGCTACATTACGTGACTTTGCTTTTTAGGCCTCCATCTCATATAACTCGCACGCTTACAAAACTGGGGATGCCGATATTAACCGTATTCCTCACCTAGGCAACATTCCTGTGGTTAGGCGTACTTCCTAGGCGATCGAATCAGTCTCTGTCCCATTAACATTTACTTTTTAGGTCTCCTGTTAATATAAGATGTACGTATAACTAGGTGCTAGCAATTCCCAAATATAGAACAGATCTAGATCTCGCTGAAAGTCCCGGAAGATCAATTCATGAGCCGACCTAGGAGCACTATATTGGTATTTCCTAATAATACGCTAATTAAAACAGACGAGCAACGTAGCCGTAGCCATACCTACTAAGATAAGAAATTATAGGTGGACAATCACACCATAAAGACGTGGCTAGATTGACGCGGCGACCAACTAAATCTTAGCGTTTCTCTACACATAACGGATAAAATAGAAATTCATAAAGTAATTATATAGATCTACTAGAAACACGATTATTGATCAAAGTAAAGTCATACATAGATCACGAGACATAGGCATGGGCGTGTGGTCCTTATAGACGCGTTAGGATAATTCCAAGCTAATCCGGATGCTGAATGGGACTCCCCCCCAGCGAACTGGCCTCTTGCTGACAGCGAGTCCATCAACTTTTGATTGGCTCGCTGGCTCTTGTCATTCCTTACTCCTCTTTTCGCGCTGATCCGGTATTTATCCTCAATGCACTCCGAATTTTCTTCGATCTATCTTGAGATTTAATTCATCCATTTGTAATTATCCTCCAATTTATCTCAATCTACAAAATAAATATTTATCCCAAAATAAATCATATAAAAACGGATAAATACCAATTTATATTTTATAAATCACAAAACATTAAATAATCATTATACACATGTGATTTAACATAAAATATATATTATTTGGCTCGATTTAAGGATAATGTTGATGACTTCTACGGGTATAATTTGACCGTCATCAACTACCCCTCACTTAGACTTTGATCGTCCCGAACAAAGCATCGATATGTCATTCCCCAAGACAACATTTTTCATGGTCAAATCATACTTACGCTAGAAACCCGAGTCAACTCATACCGGTCATGCTCATAAGGTATCCATTATTCACTACTCTCTATGAATCGAAGTGATGTGTGCATGTGCATTCAGTTTTATATAATCGTGGCAAGATTAGAGTTTATGCTAACTTCGCAATCTCAACCTACCAACATCAGTATTCCCACTTCTTAAGCCTCGCATGGGTAAAGACATGGTGCAATAAGCAAGATCGTTATATAAGAGGTTTTTGGACTTGGAGCCCGAGAAAAATACTCGAAGCCTCTTAATGTTGAATTTTTTTTGCATTTTCATAATTTCAAGCATTAACACATCTCAAGAAAGAAACTTGCTTTAAAAGTAAATTATGCATTGCAAGAATCCTCTTTCACGGATTGGTCAATAGCATTGAATATTACCACAAGCGTGAAGCTACTTTGGTAATGTTACTACAAGCCCAGTGTTTAACGCTTTGTTAAAACACAGATAAATCTCAAGCTTATTACTCCGCTTTAATGGCCAGAATATATGAATACATCAGCAGATAAATATCGACACTAAGTTCCAATAACCAATCATCTACGCAATGTACACATAATTTCTTCAGTTATTATAATTCGTGCGGTAAAAATCGATTCAAAGATTGAGTAATCGAATAATAAATAACTACTTGCAACAATCGGCATTAATATCCTTAAATTTACATTCACATAAGTATAAAATGATCACGTACTCATGCAACTTGGTTCCTTCTCTACTAATTCCATGTATAAGAACTCACAATTCTAAGGGTACGAGATAATTAATTTTGGCATTTGTTCAAATTTTCAATTTTTCACCGTTTCATTCAATTTTCAATTATAGCACATGATAGCTAAGTCTCCTACCCCCCACTTAAACATGGCATTGTCCCCAATGACAAAGAAAAATGAGAACTTTAAGAAAAAAGACTTAGCTCTAGAAACGGCTCTCAAGTAAAGGTAGACTATCGGAGTAATCCAAGAACGTCGAGGAACTTCTAGGAATATAAGTAAACCGGAGATTGAACACGAAGTTCTATCGCTGCAAAATAAGTCTTCAACAAAGCTCGAAACTCGTTACAGCGTTAGCTCCAAAAAAATAATAATCGAAAAAAGGGACAGTAAAAGGAATACATTAAACCTTAAACATTATTAAGTCCATAAAACGATTACATTTTTGAAACATTGAAATTATTAAACCCGACTTGGTTTTAGTACAACATTATGATTCAGAAATCTTACAACAGACTCGATACAAAGGAAAATATACTAAATAGAAAGAAAAATAAGCAAGCAACTAAAGATTGTAGTCTTCATCTATAACCTCCACCGCTTAAATATTCTTAAAACCGGGTGGAGAAGACATAGATCAAAAAGCATTACCCCATATGGGAAGACACGAGGTTGACTGGATCAACCATGTATTCAATCCAGTGTAAAAAAGAAACTTGGTAAGGTATAACATATTCAATGTGACTTATTGGTAAAAGATAGGATCAGAAACTCGGCGCAGACGCTTCACGTTTTGAATGGATATCAACAACTTAGGGAGATGTAGCTTCTCATCGAAATTACTAATCACCCAATTTATCACGTAGAAGGTCTCAACGTCATCAACAAGGTCGGATAGGTGTGATGGTATAGAACAAAACTCATCATCTATAAATGCCGGAATAGCGGAAAAGTGTAAAATTTAAAACTTCCGGTAGAAAGATAAGTTGTAGGTTGATCGAACCTAAAACTTTTAAAATCTAGCTAGGTTCAGAGCTACACGTACCCCAGCTAGGATCATGAAAACCAAAATGATAAAAGATAATCTTTAAAACTTAGCAATATTTCAAATACCGCAACACAAAGGTATTTTGTAAACAAAATGGAGGTTGAGAGTATGATGGGATTAGAAAAAGATATACACAAGGATAGTAAGAAAGATAAAGGGTGGGTAAGAAAATGTGTTTTGGGTGGGTTGAAAATTTTTTAAGGGATTGGGATTGGGTGGTAGAGTGAAACAGATAGAAAGAAAGAGAGGCGATGAAAGAATGGTTAGAAATGTGAACTATTGGGGCAGATTGGTGAGAGAATAGAAAGGTTGAAGGGTGAAAAGTTACAAAGGAAAGGATAAGGGTGGTTGCAGAACGAATTGCACACATCTTTGGATTTTCACTCGGATCGCCATTCTAAAAAGTTTTGGGAGTTGACCAAAAAGCGTTCTTGTTCGCACCAATCATTCTCTGTTACATTTTCAGTAATTCTCAAGATCTCTTAATGCTTCCATCTTAAGGTTGATTGCGAAATTTCCTTTTCATTAGCAATTTCTCGACTCTCCTAAGAAACTCTATTTCACGTGGCCTATATTGAGTAAAAAAGTTTTGCACATCCTTAGCCTAATGGCCATCGGAACACGGAAAAATAAAAAACCTCAACATATGTCATATTACTCTTATTTGACTCAAAGAAAATAAAACCTAAAAAGAAATCCTGAGGGTTTTAAAGAAGTAGTTCTGAGTTTAAAGTCCTCAGCTCGACTTTCCAAAAGTTATCCTTGTCAGTCATCCTTCTTGGATCGCCAGATATTGACCCCTTGAGCTCTATATGAGGTAGGCTCGTCACTTTTGCGGAGTAATATCCTTCCCTTGGTTGTGAGACCTAGGAAACGACATTTATCCATACCATTTATACAAAGCTCTTACCTCGGCTCTCGCTTTAGGACCTAGTGAATTCTAAGAAGATTTAGTCCTAGGGACCCATTTTAATCATATCCTCTATAATGATGCTTCATTATGCTCTCTCAAAACTCAACGTCTTCTTTAGATTGAGAATTCTTAAAAACTACAAAAATTGTTGCTCCCATGGCCAGTAGAAGAAATCTCATGCATAGGACAATGAGATTTTGACAGAACTACGAGGAACTCTTTATTCACTGCTTCCTTCAACTACTACATGTTTCCTTACACCCTCTAGATGAGACGGATTTGGGGCAGAACCTTCGGCACTAATAAAATTAATCTTATAAACTCACTCCGGGCTATTATTCATACTCAGGTTCATGTATAGGCTAACTTATGCTCAAAAAACCAAAAGATAGTAAAACATTATCAAAAAAGGTAGTACCTTGCCTTCAACATTATACCACGAAGAATTTAAGCCTTAAAATTTTATTTTTTTTCGGTTTCGGAGCCATCTTGGTGCTTTTAAGGTATTGCTTCCATCGCTTTTCCCATCATAGATTCGTAGCTCCACATGTTGCTGGGTTATTTGCTCAGCGCCCGCGAAAAATTACTGACTCGGATTATTGTTTCTGTTGGGTATACAGCACTCTCCCCGCCTGTGTGCATTCGACCCAATGCGCTATGAAGGTGTGTAATAAGGAAATAAAGTAGCACCTTTACTAACACCAATTGGTTTCAGTACAACGGTAAGTGCTTGATCTTAAAACTGGTAGCAGAGCAGGTCATGGGTTCGAATCCCGGCAACAGCATTCTGTGGTAAACCACGGTTGAGTGGGTAGCAGGTGCTGGGGGGAGATTGTTGGGTATACAACACTCTGCCCGCCTGTGTGCATTCGACCCATGGCGCTGTGAAGGTGTGGTATAAGGAAATAAAGTAGCACCATTACTAACACCAATTGGTTTTAGTACAACGGTAAGCGCTTGATCCTAAAAACTGGTAGCAGAGCAGGTCATGGGTTCGAATCCCGGTAATAGCATTCTGTGTTAAACCAGGGTTGAGTGGGTAGCAGGTGCTGGGGGGAGATTGTTGGGTATACAGCACTCTGCCCGCCCGTGTGCATTCGACCCATGGCGCTGTGAAGGTGTGGTATAAGGAAATAAAGAAGCACCTTTACTAACACCAATTGGTTTTAGTACAACGGTAAACGCTTGATCCTAAAAGCGGTAGCAGCAGGTCATGGGTTCGAATCCCGAAACAAAGATTCTCGTGGTAAACCACGGTTGAGTGGGTAGCAGGTTCTGGGGGGGAGATTGTTGGGTATACAAAGACTCGCCCTACTGTGTGCATTCGACCCATGGTCTTTGTGAAGGTGTGGTATAAGGAAATAAAGTAGCACCTTTACTAACACCAATTGGTTTTAGTACAACGGTAAGCGCTTGATCCTAAAAAGCGGTAGCAGAGTAGGTCATGGGTTGAATCCCGTAACAAAGATTCGGTGTTAAACCATGGTTGAGTGGGTAGCTGGTCTTGGGGGGAGATTGTTGGGTATACAACAATCTGCCCGCCTGTGTGCATTCGACCCATGGCGCTGTGAAGGTGTGGTATAAGGAAATAAAGTAGCACCTTTACTAACACCAATTGGTTTTAGTACAACGGTAAGCGCTTGATCCTAAAAACTGGTAGCAGAGCAGATCATGGGTTCGAATCCCGGCAACAGCATTCTGTGGTAAACCATGGTTGAGTGGGTAGCAGGTGCTGGGGGGGAGATTGTTGGGTATACAGCACTCTGCCCGCCCGTGTGCATTCGACCCATGGCGCTGTGAAGGTGTGGGATAAGAAAATAAAGAAGCACCTTTACTAACACCAATTGGTTTTAGTACAACGGTAAACGCTTGATCCTAAAAACTGGTAGCAGAGCAGGTCATGGGTTCGAATCCCGGCAACAACATTCTGTGGTAAACCACGGTTGAGTGGAGTAGCAGTCTTTGGGGAGATTGTTGGGTATATAAAGACTCGCCCGCTTTGTGTGCATTCGACCACGGCGCCGTGAAGGTGTGGTATAAGGAAATAAAGTAGCACCATTACTAACACCAATTGGTTTGAGTACAACGGTAAGCGCTTGATCCTAAAAACTGGTAGCAGAGCAGGTCATGGGTTCGAATCCCGGTAATAGCATTCTGTGTTAAACCAGGGTTGAGTGGGTAGCAGGTGCTGGGGGGGAGATTGTTAGGTATACAACAATCTGCCCGCCTGTGTGCATTCGACCCATGGCGCTGTGAAGGTGTGGTATAAGGAAATAAAGTAGCACCTTTACTAACACCAATTGGTTTTAGTACAACGGTAAGCGCTTGATCCTAAAAACTGGTAGCAGAGCAGGTCATGGGTTCGAATCCCGGCAACAACATTCTGTGGTAAACCATGGTTGAGTGGGTAGCAGGTGCTGGGGGGAGATTGTTGGGTATACAGCACTCTGCCCGCCCGTGTGCATTCGACCCATGGCGCTGTGAAGGTGTGGTATAAGGAAATAAAGAAGCACCTTTACTAACACCAATTGGTTTTAGTACAACGGTAAACGCTTGATCCTAAAAACTGGTAGCAGAGCAGGTCATGGGTTCAATCCCGGCAACAAAGATTCGTGGTAAACCACGGTTGAGTGGGTAGCGAGTTTCGGGGGAGATTGTTGGGTATACAAAGACTCGCCCGCTGTGTGCATTCGACCCATGGTGCTGTGAAGGTGTGGTATAAGGAAATAAAGTAGCACCTTTACTAACACCAATTGGTTTTAGTACAACGGTAAGCGCTTGATCCTAAAAACTGGTAGCAGAGTAGGTCATGGGTTCGAATCCCGGTAACAGCATTCTGTGTTAAACCATGGTTGAGTGGGTAGCAGGTGCTGGGGGGGAGATTGTTGGGTATACAACAATCTGCCCGCCTGTGTGCATTCGACCCATGGCGCTGTGAAGGTGTGGTATAAGGAAATAAAGTAGCACCTTTACTAACACCAATTGGTTTTAGTACAACGGTAAGCGCTTGATCCTAAAAGCGGTAGCGAGAGCGGATCATGGGTTCGAATCCCGGCAACAGCGACGTCGTGGTAAACCATGGTTGAGTGGGTAGCAGTCTTTGGGGAGATTGTTGGATATACAGCACTCTTCCCGCCCGTGTGCATTCGACCCATGGCGCTGTGAAGGTGTGGGATAAGAAAATAAAGAAGCACCTTTACTAACACCAATTGGTTTTAGTACAACGGTAAACGCTTGATCCTAAAAACTGGTAGCAGAGCAGGTCATGGGTTCGAATCCGGCAACAACATTCTCGTGGTAAACCACGGTTGAATGGGTAGCAGTCTTTGGGAGATTGTTGGGTATACAGACACTCGCCCTGTGTGCATTCGACCCATGGCGTTTGTGAAGGTGCAGTATAAGGAAATAAAGTAGCACCTTTACTAACACCAATTGGTTTTAGTACAACGGTAAGCGCTTGATCCAAAAAGCGGTAGCGAGAGCAGGTCATGGGTTCGAATCCCGTAATAAAGATTCTCGTGTTAAACCATGGTTGAGTGGGTAGCAAAGTGCTAGGGGAGATTGTTGGGTATACAAAGACACTCGCCCGCTGTGTGCATTCGACCCATAGCTGCTGTGTGTGGTGTGGTATAAGGAAATAAAGTAGCACATTTACTAACACCAATTGGTTTTAGTACAACGGTAAGCGCTTGATCCTAAAAACTGGTATCGGAGCAGTGTTTCTGTTCTGAAGTAATCCTACTTGTTGTGCTTGTGAAAATACTTTGAAACCTTTTCAAATCACTGATTTTCAAAGACTTGCATCATGGATAACAACCAGTATGCTAGAACTATGCGGATGTGTTCTCTAGATAGATTTGATGAATATAAACGTCGAATGCAGGCTTACCTTGCTGCAACTCATGATGAAATGATGGATGTGCTAATGAGATGGACCACTTTGGAGATTACCAAGTCGAATAGTGGGTGATGTGATGAGTACATTCCAAAACCAAAAGAGAATGGAATGTCAAGATAGAAAGAGAGCAAACCTCAACAATATTGCTATTGATATCATTTATAAAACCTTGGATAGCAATATGTACATGAAGGTTAAAGATTGCAAAACAAAGAAAGGAACTTTGGGACAAGTGACAAGACTGTGAAGGCACTGATGCAATCAAGAAGAATAAAATCAGTGTGGCCAAAAAGAGGTTTCAAAAGTTCAAAATGCTACCAAATGAAACCATTGAGCAAATGGAGTCAAGAAATAAACTCAAAAATCTTGGAATCATTACCTGACAAAGAAGTTTGGGAGATGAAAGTCACTACAATAGAAGAAATGAGAAAGCTACATGAAGTGGATAACTTCAAATTATTCTCAGATCTTAAAGCTTGTGAATTCAGCAAGAGATTGGTTCCTACCACTGAAAAAGAGGAACCAAAGACAACTGCATTGGCTGCTAAACATCAAGAAGAGACATCAGGAGCTCAAGATGATCTGCTGGATGAAATGCAAGAGCAGATTGCCCTACTAAGCAAGAAGATCAGGATGATGAAGACTAGAAAAAGTTCTCCAAGGAATTTCACTAAGAAATTCAGTGAAAAGAAGAAAGATGATTCAAGGAAAGACAATGACTACTTGTGTTTACAATGAAAGAAGCCAGAACACTTCAAACCATACTGTCCTGAGTATACAGCACTCAGTTCTTCAAATCTCTGCTCCTGTCTATCCAGTTGAGTTCTTAACTGTTTCATGTCATTCCTGACAGTCCTCAACTCATTCAAAACTTCTACTGGCACTCCACTAGCCATTCTTCCATCAGTAGCTTCATCAGCAGGCTCTTCTACATTATATTGTTGCCTCTGATTGCTGATCACCACAGCAAAACACATATCCCTTCCAGCAGGGTGAGGTCCTTGGTACTCCTCCAAGATAGGATCAATAGCAGGTTCTTCATTCACTGGTTCATCATCAGTAGATCCTTCAATTTGAAATTCTTCATCACTGTAATCATAGTCCAGCAGCTGTTCTTCCTCATCAACAACAGCAGCCTGCAGACTATCTTTCCCTACAGTGGCCTTGTCTCCAGTAGGCTCCACTATAGCAGCCTCTTCAACAACAGCAGGGGTTTCTTCCAAACCCAAAGATTGTTCCAACCTTTGTCCAGGTGCTATTTGTAACTCAGCAACCTGTACCTCCTGTTCCAACCTTTGCTCAGGTGCTGTTTGAACCTCAGCAACCTGAACCTCCACTTCAATTCTTGGATCTAGTACAATTTGTGCCACAATAACCTGATCAGGGAATACATCCATGTTTTCTTTTTGAAATTCACTGATATCAGGTATCCTTCTTATAAAATTTGCACTCTTGGTTAAAGTGTCCTCAGTGTCAATGCAATCTTGATATTGAATTGAATTCTCTGAACTGGCACTAGGTTCACTGTGGTCAGTAACCCTCTCATCATCCAAATCTACATTTTGCTGATCTTCCGGTTGTTCAGTAGGTTCAACAACAAACATATCATCAATCTCACCAACCATCTTGTTTGCACCAATCTCTATTCCCTCATTGATTTGTGCCTCAATATCATCTATGGTGAGATTTTCCAAATCCTCATCCATTTGTCCAAACTTCGTGTCTCTCAAGAGATCGACCAAAGATCATGGATCGTTTCCACTCTAGGTTCATTAATCATTGTAGTCCCACTGGTTCCTCCTGGACCTGATAGATAATTACCACCAGAATCAGATGATGATGATGAATCATCACTATCATCTCTGGGGTCTCTAAACTTGATACCCTCTTCTTTCTGTTGATCTTCAAAAATATCCATCAATCTTGATTGCAGCATAGTGGTATCAACTAGATCCAACAAATTCTCCACTCTCAACTTTTCAAAAGCTCATTCTTCAAAGTCTGTCATAGGTTCTGCAGCAGGCTTTTGTCTCTTGTAAAATCCAAACTTCCATTGAAAATAATCAGCCACCTACTGAAGTTTGGGATCAAAAAAATCATCCTTCTTCTTTTTCTCATGCCTCTCAAATGGCATTGTTGGTTTTTCGGGAGCGGCCAGAGCTTGATGACCTCCAAAGGTCCCAACAAGTAAACTCAAAGTATCTTCAATAGATGCATGAAGGTCGATGAGGTCGCTCAGATTGTATATTAGTCCCAACTACCTCCATCTCGCACCACACTTTCTTCCACGACTTATATGCTCATCGCCAAGGTTAACAAAGAGATCGTTTCTTCCCTAAACTATTGCAGAATTGCGGTGGTCTTGTACTAATTCCTCCACTTCCACAGCAGTGTATACTCGATGAGTCTCATTGTGGTTCTTCAACATGTTGCTCAACAACAACTTGGGTAGATTCAGAAGGCTCAACAGCCTTAGCAGGTGAGGATTCTCTAACTTCAACAGCAGGTTCAGTTTCTGTTGTCTGCTGTGACTCTACAGCAGGTTGCTCAATAACAACCTCTGCATCCTCATTAGGCTTGATAATTGTTAATGGTTCAACATCAATAGCCTCTCCTTGTACTTCCACTTCATCTTCTACTTCTTCTTCTTCTCTTTGAGCCTCCAAAATTTTCAATTGTTTCCCCTTTACATGTTTCTTTTTATGGATAATTTCTTTCATTCTCTTGGAAAGTGGCTCATCATCAATTTCAATCACAGTAGACTTTCTCTTTCTACTGGCTTCTTTCTGTTGCTCCTTCAAAATTTCAGCAACAGTCTTCTTCTCAACTACAGTAGGGTCAGTAGCTTCAACATCAATTGGACCTCAGTGAGACTCGGTGATCGTGTCTTTGTTTTCTCTCTTGTTCTTTTAGGCTTTAACATTTCTGTTATCTTCCTTGTGTCAGTAGCCTTTCTTTTCTCAGTACCCTTCTTTGGTGCAGCAGGTTTGACAGTTTTCTTAGAAGTTTGCTTGACCTGCTCACCACCAGCATCACCATTATCTCCACCATTATCACTATCAGCAGCCTCAGCAACACCTTCTTCATCATCATCCAAACCAGGGATATGATAATCAATCTCTTTCTTGTATCTGGATTGGTTTATCTTCTCAGGTGCAACATCAGGAATTTCCAAATGATTCGGCAGGGCCTGAACCATTAATCCTAAGGGTAAGGCCTTGGATTTCCTTTTTCCTTCTCTTTCTTCTTTTGCAACTTTCTTCATGTAATGGATAAAGTATCCAGCCCAATCAAATTTCATACTTCTGCAAATAATCATCAGCAGCTCTATCTTGGGTCCTGATAGAGTATTCATACTTCCAACAAGGCCTAAGATATTCTTAGCAATGATTTTGCTCAGCAGATTGTATTCAAAACCAATATGTTTCACATTGATGCCTGGAATTGATTTGATGGCTTCATTGGTTTTGATTTTGTCAACAAAATAAGTTTTTGACAATCCCATTTCCTCAGGATTTACAGGAGCATCTATTACTTCATCAAAACCAAAAACTTCCCTCAGTAGGGTTGATGAAATTTCAATTTATTGAGCATTTACAGTTGTTTTGAATGCTTCTCTTCCTTCTCTTATCACAATATTCTTCCAAAAACTGACAACATTTGTGTATGAGATTGTTTCCAATCGTAAGTTAAGTACATTCTCCAAGCCTTCATATCTCCTTATTCTTCGACCAATGTTGATTGCTAGTTCAGTTTGGTTAGCATCAACAACAAAGCCTCTTACACTTTGTCTTGTTCCAATCTAGACATCAACCTTTTCCGCCATTGATATAAGAAAAAGATGAAGAAAAGAATTTCTCAAATCTGTGTTCACACAGTGTAAATACAGAGAATATCAATATGAGATTTTGTAGTAGCCTCTATGTAATAGTCTGTGTATATATAGGCAAATGCAGTTGAAACTGTCAGAACGTGTACTGTTACATTTAACCATGATTAATTTGAGTGAATGCTAACTTGACACGTGGCCCATTACTTTCTCCATAACGTTTGTAACCGTTAGATCGTGTAACTGTGGTTATAATTGATAGAATAAATATCCTGCCAATTGCTCTTTGACTTCAGTAAGTTTGATTCCTTCTTGTTTTGTTCAATTGATAATACAAGATGAAGTTTAATACCAATGACTGATCTGTCAAGTGAGCTCACCCAACATGACAAAGACCAATCCCCTTGGCAACCTCATTTGCTCAATTGTCTAAACATAAGTACAAGGAATTGTTGATACCAATGACTAATCTGCTAAGTGAGCTCACCCAACATAGCAAAGACTAATCCCCTTGGTGAATTCCAGTACATTGCTGATTATCAGTCAACTTTAATAATTCCAAGTTCAGTCCTTAGTTTAGCAAATCTTTCACTATCCAAAGGTTTAGTGGAAATATCAGCAAGATGATCTTCAGTAGGGATGTACAGAACCACCACATCCTTCTTTTCAACATGATCTCTTATAAAATGATGTCTCACATCAATGTGCTTGCTTCTTGAGTGCAAAATAGGATTTTCTGTGATAGCAATTGCACTTGTGTTGTCACACATAATTGGAATTTCTTTTTCTTCAATTTCATAATCCCTTAATTGTTGTCTTAACCAAAGTATCATGGCACAAAGAACTTCCAAAGAAAGAATGTATTCAAACTTTCAACAAAGTGGAAGTTGATATAGAATTTTGTTTCATGTTGAACCAGAAAACCAGTCTATTTCCCATTAACTGACAGGTTCCTGTGGTGCTTTTCCTATCAATCTTGCATCCAGCATAATCAGAATCTGAGTAGGATATAACTTTGAAGCTTCCATCCTTGGAATAACATATCCCTACTCCCAAAGTCTCCTTTAGATATTTGAGAACTCTTTTGACTGCTCCTAAGTGACTTTCTTTAGGTTTAGATTGAAATCTTGCACAAACACCAACAGCAAAGGATATATCAGGTCTGCTGGTAGTAAGGTACAGCAGACTGCCTGTCATCCTTCTGTATAGGGTCTGATCAACATCTTTGCCTTCTTTATCTTCATCCAATCTGATATTTGTACTCATTGGAGTTGATATCTTGGTGTTGTTTTCCATACCAAACTTCTTCAGTAACTCCTTGGTATACTTGGTTTGATGAATGAAGATTCCATCTTTCATCTGTTTAACTTGCAATCCCAAAAAGTAGTTCATTTCTCCCATCATACTCATTTGGAATTTACTCTTCATTAGATTTGCAAACTTCTCACATAACAATTCATTTTCAGAACCAAAGATTATGTCATCAACATAAATCTATACCAGCAGGGTGCTGTCTTTTTCATTGATTCTGAAAAGTGTCTTCTCAATGGTGCCTTTTGTAAAACCATTGTCCACCAAGAATTGAGATTGAGTCTCATACCATGCTCTTGGTGCTTGTTTCAAACCATAAAGTGCTTTGTTGAGTCTATACACTTTATCTTCTTGATCTTTAACTTCAAATCCAGGAGGTTGCTGAACATACACTTCCTCCTCTAGAATGCCATTCAAAAATGCACTTTTGACATCCATTTGATATACCTTGAAGTTTTTATATGCAGCATGTGCCAAGAATAATCTGATAGCTTCCAATCTTGCAACAGGTGCATAAGTTTCATCAAAATCTATTCCTTCTGCTTGAGAATAGCCTTTTGCAACTAGTTTGGCCTTATTCCTTACAATGGTTCCAGATTCATCAACTTTGTTTCTGTATACCCATTTAGTACCAATGATATTCGCATGATTAGGCCTTTCAACTAGTGTCCAAACTTGATTTCTTTCAAATTCATTTAATTCTTCTTGCATAGCAATTATCCAATATGGATCTGAAATTGCTTCTTCAACAACTTTAGGTTCAACTTGAGATAGAAAACAAGTAAACATTGCTTCTAATTGTCTTCTAGTCCTCACACCTTGCTGTACATTGCCAATAACTTGTTCAGCAGGGTGATTCCTTAACCATTGTAGATTCTGGTTAGATTGATTTTCAGGAACCTCATATTCAGTAGGGTCTGCTATTGCTTCTTCAACAGGGGGTTCAGCAGATCCTTGAATTGCTTCAGTTGTTGCATCAGTAGTATCACCAACAGGGTGTTCAGCAGGGGCAGAATCAGAAACTTTTAAGTCATTAAACCTTTCCAAAACTTCAACACAATCTGGATCAGTGACTTGTAGGTTCTCAGCAGGTTCACAACCTTCATCTTCCATACCAGTGAACTTAGGTTCATCAAACACAACATGGATTGTTTCTTCATGTTTTAATGACCTCTTGTTCAGTACCCTGAATGCCTTGCAGACTAAAGAATATCCCAAGAAAATTCCTTCATCTGATTTTGGTTGGAATGTCTTCAAATGTTCCTTATGATTCAAGATAAAACACTTGCTTCCAAATTCATGGAAATAGGAAATGTTAGGTTTTCTTCCATTCCAAATCTCATAAGGTGTCCTCAGCAGCTTCTTGTTCACTGAGGTTCTGTTTTGTGTATAGCATGTTGTATTAACTGCTTCAGCCCAATACCTTTCAGGTAGCAATGCTTCACAAATCATTGTCCTTCCTGCTTCTTTTAAAGTCCTGTTTCTTCTTTCAGCAACCCCATTTTGTTGAGGTGTACCAGCAGCAGCAAGTTGATGTAGTACACCATTACATTCACAAGTATTCTCTTATAACTTTATTGAGAAACTCGGCACTTTGTCTGTCGATTTTTACTCATTGTTAAACTTTTCTCATTTCTGTAATCTCTTCAAAAGATCAGGCATCTTTTTGAGTGTCTCACTTTTCTTGTTCATAAATACCATCCAAGTGTACCTTGAATAATCATCCACAGCCACTAAGGTGTATTTCTTTCCTGTAACACTTGTTGGTGTAACTGGTCCAAATAGATCCATATGCATCAGCTCCAAGACTCTATTAGTTGATTGCTTAGTCTTTGATTTGAAGCTTGACTTTGTTTGTTTACCTTGCGGAAAAGCATCACATATTGTATCCTTTTTGAATGTGATCTCAGGTAAACCAATCACCAGTTTCTTCTTCACCAACTGATTGATGTCATCAAAATTCAAGTGATTCAACTTTTTGTGCCATAACCAATTGAGTTCTGACTTGGTATGCACAATTAGACAGGTTTCTGGAACTGCAGTAGACCAATCCACAACATACATGTTTTGTTGTCTTCTACCAGCCAATACAACTTGATCACCTCTTTCACTAATGACAATACATTGTTTTTGCCAAAAGTGACCTTGTATCCCATGTCACGAATTGTGTCCTTGCTCAAAGCAAGTTGTAGTCCGCTTCTTCCACATATGCAACATTCTTGATTGTAAGTCCATTCCTCACAAGTGTGCCATATCCTCTTGTATATCCAGTGTATTCTTGTTGCCAAAATTCACCCTTGGACCATCCTTTGCCACATAGTTTGACAAGCGGTGCTTATTCTTTGTCATATGTCCTGGAACATCCCATCACAAAGTACTGGACACCCTACAAAACAAAGTTAATACATTTTAGGTACCCAAACCTGTTTGGGTCCATAATGGTCGATGCTAAGCATGACCCCAGGATGTTTCCATAAGGTCTTCTCCTAAAAGTGTCATACTTTGGTTCATACATGTATTCTACACATCCATAGGTTCTAACAGTTGGTTGTGTAGGATTCACATATGTTTTCTAGCCTTTTGGTTTATAATTCTGTTTGAAGTGATTTTTGTTGTTAGAAGCATTAGCATAACCATTAGTTTGTTGTCTGTTAGAAGAGAAATTTCTATAGTATGGAGTCTCTTTGAGGTCCCCGCCGAGGTCTTGTATAAGCCCTCTGCTGAGTCCTTTGCTAATTCCATTGCTTAGGTTTTACCGTAGCAGCATGGTTATTCTTGCTGTTTCTAGCATTAGATGCAGGAATATTCCAATCATCATCAGTAGGGAACAATCTACCTTTCCCCCCGAGATAAGTATCCTAGAATGATTAACATTTTTGGGTTTAGGATTCTTATCCTTGAAATATTTCTGGTTTTTACCTTTCTGTGGTCCAATGAGACATGGTAGCAGTGTCTCGCTATCAAGAGGTCTAGAAGGCACTGGCTGATCCTATTTTTTGATTTATTCTTTTTATTAGGAGCTGTTGACTTCTTTGACTTCTAATTTTGCTTCCTTGAAGCTTTCTCAGTAGGTTTTACTGCCTCAGCAACCTTACTAGGAGTTGGATCTTGTGCAGGCACAAACTTAGGACCAATTCGGTACTAGGTTGAGAACCTTCACTGGATCCACTCTTTTGGATTGTTGAGTTCCAAATCCAAGCCCTGTTCTATCACCATAAGGCTTTCCAGATTTGTATGCGGAGAGGAACAAGATGGTTCAAAGCAGATTCGAAGCTCTTTGGATGTTTCAAATGGCTTATCTTGATTCTCGTCCAACATCTTTTCTTTACCTTTGAGAACCCTTAATTCAACATTCAATCTTTCAACTTCTACTTGAAGAGCTTCTTTTTCAAGCCTTCACAATCTCATAACCTGATTGTATTTTCCTCGGTTGATTGAGGATGGCATCCAAAGCTTCTTCATTGTAAGAGTTTCTAGGATTTGAACCACAAGTTGATTCACAATCACTTTAGCAGGAGTGTTAATTGATCTGATTGTATACCTCCTCTGTTTCATCCATATTAGCCATTAATGCATAGTCTTCCATATCAAGAGACTAATCTTTGTGTCATCCGATTCATTTCCTTCGATTCCATTTCATACCCTCGATTCATCTTCAAGAACCATAGCCTTCTTGCCATGTCTTATTTGTTGACTCTTAGTCTTCGATAGATCCGACAATCAGTCCGAAATGTCCAGGTTTTTTGCGATTGAAGCAAAGATAAGCATGTTCCTTACTTTGTTTTAACTCGGATGCGATACCAGTTTGAAGTGTCCTGGCTTCTTGCATTGGAAACACAAGTAGTCATTGTCTTTCCTTGAATCATCTTTCTTATTTTCACCGAATTTCTTAGTGAAATTCCTTGGAGAACTTTTTCCAGTGTTCATCATCCTGATCTTCTTGCTCAGTAGGGCAATCTGCTCTTGCATTTCATCCAGCAGATCATCTTGAGCTCCTGATATCTCTTCTTGATGTTTAGCAGCCAATGCAGCTTGTCTTTGGTTCCTCTTTTTGATGGTAGGAACCAATCTCTTGTTTGAATTCATAAGCTTTAAGATCTCGAGAATAATTTGAAGGTATCCTCTTCATGTAGCTTTTCATGTCTTCTATTGCGGTGACTTTCATCTCCCAAACTTCTTTGTCAGGTAATTCTTCCAAGATTTTTGAGTTTATTTCTTCTTCTGAATAACTTACACTCAGTAGAGTAATTTCATCTAGGATAGCATTAAATCTTGACTCCATTTGCTCAATGGTTTCATTTGGTAGCATTTTGAACTTTTGAAACCTCTTTTTGGCCACACTAATTTTATTCTTCTTTATTGCATCAGTGCCTTCACAGATTAACTGTATCTTGTCCCAAAGTTCCTTTGTTGTTTTGCAATCTTTAACCTTCATGTACATATTGCTATCCAAGGTTCTATAAATGATATCAATAGCAATATTGTTGAGGTTTGCTCTCTTTCTATCTTCAACATTCCATTCTCTTTTTGGTTTTGGAATGTACTCTGTCACATCACCCACTGTTACTGACTTGGTAATCTCCAGTGGTCCATCTGTCAGCACATCCATCATTTCATCATGAGTTGCAGCAAGGTAAGCCTGCATTCGTTGCTTATATTCATCAAATCTATCTAGAGAACACATCCGCATAGTTCTAGCATACTGGTTGTTATCCATGATGCAAGTCTTTGAAAATTAGTGATTTGAAAAGGTTTCAAAGTATTTTCAAAAGCGCAACAAGTAGGATTACTTCAGAACAGAAGCACTGCTCCGATACCAGTTTTTAGGATAAAGGGCTTACCGTTGTACTAAAATCAATTGGTGTTAGTAAAGGTGCTACTTTATTTCCTTATACCACACCTTCACAGCGCCATGAGTCGAATGCACACAGGCGGGCAGAGTGCTGTATACCCAACAATCTCCCCCCCAGCACCTGCTACCCACTCAACCATGGTTTAACACAGAATGCTGTTACCGGGATTCGAACCCATGACCTGCTCTGCTACCAGTTTTTAGGATCAAGCACTTACCGTTGTACTAAAACCAATTGGTGTTAGTAAAGGTGCTACTTTATTTCCTTATACCACACCTTCACAGCGCCATGGGTCGAATGTACACAGGCGGGCAGAGTGTTGTATACCCAACAATCTCCCCCCAGCACCTGCTACCCACTCAACCGTGGTTTACCACAGAATGCTGTTGCCGGGATTCGAACCCATGACCTGCTCTACTACCAGTTTCTAGGATCAAGCGCTTACCGTTGTACTAAAACCAATTGGCGTTAGTAAAGGTGCTACTTTATTTCCTTATACCACACCTTCACAGCGCCATGGGCCGAATGCACACAGGCGGGCAGAGTGTTGTATACCCAACAGTTTCCCTGGTTTATACAAACAGAAGAAAAACAAAAAACAAACAGACCGTAGACTGACTTTAACATGGTTTTCCATGCAGCTATCAGACCTACGGATTAAACATACGGAGATAAATGCAGACACGCGAAGTCCCGTAAAGCAGAACCAGGCTCATTTGGCGGAGAGGCGATCTCACCGAGAGCGAAACCAGTTGTTCCAGATTCTAGAATTTTTACACAGAGCAGACAACCAGAGGGACTCAAAAACGTAAAAACAGACTCTAAAACAGAAAACTCGACATGAATAAAAAAATTATTTATATATAAAATTGACCGTTGGTTCCCCGGCAACGGCGCCAAAAACTTGATAGACGTGATGAGTCAAGTGATAATAAAATACTTGACCACCATAAACCAATACTAGCAAGAGGACTAGGTCCATCGTAGTATAGCTATAGCGAATCAAGGTCGATCCCACAGGGAACCAATTGTGGGTCATTTATATACAAAAAATTAATCATTCATGTCAAGCACACAGAGGCGGTCTACGACCAACAAAAGACAAGAAAGATAAAGACTGACTCGACACAACACAACGTAATTAACCTCCATAATTATTATGTTATCGATTGGATCTAGAGATTCTATATAATTAAACTAAACTCAATAACTGTTAATCTGATTTGTATTTCTTTTATATTGGCTACGGGAGTCATCCCCTAAACTAGATCTAGCTCCGGGTAGGCCATCTAGATCACTATGCTACATTACGTGACTTCGCTTTTTAGGCCTCCATCTCATATAACTCGCACGCTTACAAAACTAGGGATGCCGATATTAACCGTATTCCTCACCTAGGCAACATTCCTGTGGTTAGGTGTACTTCCTAGGCGATCGCATCAGTCTCTTTCCCATTAACATTTACTTTTTAGGTCTCCTGGTAATCTACGATGTACGTATAACTAGGTGCTAGCAATTCCCAAATACATAACAGATCTAGATCTCGCTGAAAGTCCCAGAAGATCAATTCATGAGCTGACCTAGGAGCACTATATTGGTATTTCCTAATAATACGCTAATTAAAACAGACGAGCAACGTAGCCACAGCCATACCTACTAAGATAAGAAATTCTAGGTGGACAATCACACCATAAAGACGTGGCTAGATTGACGCGGCGAACAACTAAATCTTAGCGTTTCTCTATACGTAACGAATAAAATAGAAATTCATAAAGTAATTATATAGATCTACTAGAGACACGATTATTGATCCAAGTAAAGTCATACATAGATCACGAGACATAGACGTGGGCGTGAGGATCCTTATAGACGAGGAATCCCTACTGCCTCACGTCATAATCCTAGATCTACATCATTTAACTAAGAACAAACAATCTCAAACGATAAACAATAATCGGGGACTTAATTATAAAGAACTAAGAAGAAATAAAAACAAGAACTTACATTATTGCAGAACTTGTATAAAAACCACTCTGAGGAAAACTGAGAACTTTATTATAATTCGAGAGAAGTGTCTAAGGTGTGTTTTTGCTAATGAACTAGAACAAGTATATATAGGAGTAAAAATCGAGTTAGGATAAGCCTTAACCGATCTAAATTAGGTTTCCTAAATCCAAATGAAGTCTAAAAACGCGTTAGGATAATTCCAAGCTAATCCGGATGCTGAATGGGACTCGCCCCCAGCGAACTGGCCTCTTGCTGCCAGTGAGTCCATCAACTCTTGATTGGCTCACTGGCTCTTGTCATTCCTTACTCCTCTTTTCGCGCTGATCCGGTATTTATCCTCAATGCACTCCGAATATTCTTCGATCTATCTTGAGATTTAATTCATCCATTTGTAATTATCCTCCAATTTATCTCAATCTACAAAATAAATATTTATCCCAAAATAAATCATATAAAAACGGATAAATACCAATTTATATTTTATAAATCACAAAACATTAAATAATAATTATACACATGTGATTTAACATAAAATATATATTATTTGCCTCGATTTAAGGATAATGTTGATGACTTCTACGGGTACAATTTGACCGTCATCAATACCTTGGTTGGTTTTTCCTAAACACATGATGCATTGCATGAAATGGTTTCTTTTTATATTTTGGAGATGCAATATTCCAATCATCCTCAGAAGGTTAAAGTCTTCCCTTACCTTTATGAAATCCTTTGCCTTTGCTGGGCTGGATTGATGATTTATTTTGCTGTTTCACTACACTAGGTTTTGACTTCACCGGTGCAGGATGAATTGTTGAAACTATGGTTTGTCCTTTTCTGAATTTTGGTCCATGCTTGGTCCTTGATTCAAAATTATTTTGTCCATTGCTTCTACTTTCATCCTGACTGTTGTAGCCAAGACCAGATCTAGATCCAAACCTATTTGGAGGTTTGTAAGCTGGTGCAGTTTATGATTCAGTGGAGTTCTTAACTGGTAGGGATATTTTCTCAGCTGGTCGCTCAACATCAGATGAGTGATTATTTGCTGTTTGTTGATCAGCTGGGGAAATTTCCTTGCTAGTTTGTTCAGCTTTTATTTCATCCAGTTCTTTCTTTAATATTTTATTTTCCTTTCTCAGATTCTCACATTCTTGTTCCAGAATTTCATGATTTACTTGAATTCTTCAAATTTGTTCATGAGATTTTGAATCAGATTTGCAGAATCTAAGGGGAGAGTAGAAGATTGTGCAGTGTCAGATGTGGATGCATTAGATGATGAGTATGAGCTTGATGTTACCTTAGTTTCACTAGATTCTTTAGCCATAAGACATAGATAGGCTTTTTCATTGTCTGAGCTATCAGCTTCATCATCATCAGAGTCATTTTCAGAAGATTCTTCACTCTTTTCACTATAGTTTCAGCTTTGAGTGCCTTCTTTCTTTTTCTCTTCTCAGTTGTCTTGTACTTCTTCTTATCCTCATCTTTGTCTTTTTCTTCAGGGCAATCAGCCTTGAAGTGGCCTTTCTTCTTACAGTTGAAGGCATCTGTTTTCATCATCTTTCTTCTTCATGTCTTTGCTTGTGCTTGACTACTTGTTTGATGATGATCCTTCTTTGAATTGCTTCTTCTTCCTAAACCTGTCAAAATGTTTGACCAATAAAGATACATGTTCCTTCAGCTCATATGTTTCTTTCCTGCTTGAGTCAGCTGTTTTGCTTTGCTTAGGTGCAATTAGTTTACTGGCCTTGTGTGCCTCTGCTGGTACACTGTCTTCACCGTTCAATTCAAATTCATGAGCTTTTAATTGAGACATCAAGGTCAAGGTGTCAGTGTTTGCAAGGTATGTTGTTCCCCTAAGTACTGATGTGATAATCTTTCATCTTTCAGGTAGACCTCTCAATATCTTTAGACAGACTTCCTTCTGAGGGTATGTATGTCCAAGTTGTTGCAGTTCACTGACTATGCTTGAAAATCTGTTATCCATTTGATCAATGGATTCACCACTCTTCATTTTGAAGTTTTCAAATTTCTGTTTTGCAATAGATTATTTATTTTCCTTGACTGCTTCCGATCCTTCATTGATCAGTGCCAATTTGTCCCACTTTTTTTTTGCTGTTTTGCAATCTTTGATCCTCATGAAGATGTTGCTATCCAAAGTCTTCAAGATTATATCTTTTGCAAAAAAATCTAGGTTTGCTCTTCTTCTGTCATCCTTGGTCCAATCCTTTTTTATTTTGTCTATTATGATTGGGCCATCCTTGATTACATCCAGCATCTCCTCATGAGTTGCTGCAAGATGTGACAACATTCTTATTTTATATTCATCAAAATTATTAACATTAAATACAAGTACCTTAGACATAAAGTTTGAGGAATCCATAAGTACAAATAATATATATATATATATATATATATATATATATATATATATATATATATATATATATATAGAAAGCAAAGATTTGAAAACTACTTTGAAAATATGTGATCTTCTTGTTACCAAAAATTAGGTCTGAACAGGTTCTGATACTAGGAACACTTCTCCGATACCAATTGTTGGTCCCAGAGAAGGGTAAAGCTATAGTCAGGGGGTAAATGACTACAGTGGAGTTTCAAAAACTTTTCTTATGTTTAAAAGCTTTTGGGCAGCAGATAAATCCCTTCTTTACATGTTGGTTCAAAGTAGATTATGTAATAGCAGATATAGAGTATGCAATGAAATAAAGTGCTGTAAAGTAAATTGCTGAAAGTAAATTGACACAAAGGCTTATACTGGTTCAGGGTAGTGTAATCCTTTAATCTACTCTTCTCCTGTGATGATTTGAGGAATTCACTATTGTTTTCACAGATACAATAGCCTGATTGTCCTTGGCTACACAAGCTTCACAATCTTCAAGACTATCACTCCCTGACTTCAAAAGCTTTAGTGACTCAGTCTCTATCACTGCTCCTTGAGAACAAATCCTTCAGCAGCTATCACAAACACAACTCCTTCCCAGATGGCTCTGATTCAGTTGCTTGACTGATGTGAATTAGATTCAAAAATGTTGTTGATCAATCTCAATGCTTAATGTGGAATTGTAGCTCTTAGTTTTGAGTTGATCACTAGATGATTCTTTTTAGTGCAGATAGAAGGCTTTCCAATTTGACAGAATTTTTGCTTGTTCCCTTTCAGATTCAATCGTTATTTTTCTTGTCTGTCAATGCCTTCTATTTATAGCCTTGATAATCCTTGATTTGAATTTATGTCCGTTGGCTATTTAATGTGGAGAATAATCCTTGATTTTATTCTTGATTCCCCCTTAATTATATTCTCCTTGATTTTAGTGATCGGATTTTTCTTCAACGTTTATCACAAAATCCATCCTTGATTGATCCTCAATCGAACATGCATTTAATGCTTGATTCTGCATCAATTGAAATCTGAGTAAGTAATGTCTACTTGACCGTTCCTTAAACGGTTAAGTAATCCTTCTACCTTAGCTGTTTGATTCTTCCTTCACCGCTCTATCTTTACTCAACCGATAGTTACTTTACTCTGCCGGTTCACTGTCTTGTTGTTTTCTTTGATCTTTCAGAAACTTCTTTGTACTTCACTGATCCTTGATTTGGGTGAGATCAGTGTACACCATATTTAATAATGTAATTCATCATTTGAATTAAACTTGGACTTATCCAAGGTCATCACAGACTTCCTTCGTTATAAGTCAGACCATAATGTCTTCATGCTTCTCTGCTGGTACTTCGCTGGCTTCACTTCACCGAATATCTGTTTCACTTGGCCATCCTACCAACTATTACAGTACTTGTCTGACTCAACTTATACAACATGTCAGACTCTAAGTAAAACTTATACAACAATTCTAACTTATCTCAGGCTTGTTATAACAGCTAGTATGGCCATCATCAAAACATAATAAAATGTTCCTAACAGGTAGTTTAGTTCTCATTAACATCGGTCTAGAAATCAATTGTAATCTTTTAATGCAAGATTCAGCTGGACCGTTTTGAGTGTGATAAATGAGCTACTGGATGTTCCACAGTAATTCCAATAGACATACAATAATTAACAAACGCATGTGATGAATATTCTACAGCATTATCCAGACGAATACTTTTAATCGGAAAGTCTGGAAATTGTGCTCGTAGGGGAATTATTTATGCAAGACACTTTGCAAATGCCATGTTACGAGTCGAGTGATACATTCTACCATCTACTGGATGCATCGATAAGAACCATAAAATATATAAATTGTCCACTTGATGGATGAATAGGTCCACATATATCACCTTGAATTCATTCTAAGAATGCTGGTGATTCTGATGCCACCTTCACAAAAGATGGTTTCATAATCATTTTTCCTTGAGAAGGCCATGTGAATTCTCAATTATATTTCTCATCATATTCGATCCAGGATGTCCCAGACAATCATGCCATATTTTATAAACACTAGAATCATTAAACTTCTGGTTTGTTATATGGTATGTTCAATCGCACTGATTTTAGTGTAATATATTCCCGAAGAAAAACATGGAAGTTTTTCCAGTACATGTTTCTTTCCGGAAACATTTCTTGTTATACACAGATATTCAATATCTGTGTCATTCTTTGTTTCAATATGGTATCCGTTTCGGCGGATATCTGATGGGAACCAACTTTACTGTACATTTCTGTACAGTTTAACCCACGGTTATCATATTTCTAGCATGGTTCGGGTGAGTTTAGACCCTATAGTGTTAATGAGGTTTTCTTTGCACGGTGAGTAACTGTCGGTTTTTCCGTAAACTCGGCCTACTTTTAGCACTTTTTACTCATTTCCCGAGCACCCATAGTTTGCGGGGTTATGCGTTTGCCTGTTGTTTCCATATTTATGCAGGATTTGGGTGAGTTGGGAACCCAGAAAGCGATGATTTATGAGATTAGACATGTCCGAGGCAAGAAACGAAGGCTGAGTATGAAGAAAGTGAAGTTTTGGAAGTCAAGGCACCTATCCGTACGGACAAAACTCTGTCCGTACGGACAGCCCTCAACCTGGATCAAAATGTTAAACTGAAAATTAGCCGTAAGGATACTCACTTTATCCGTACGGACAGAATGAAGAAGCAGAGAGACATCCGGACGGATAGTAATACGTCCGTACGGACAGACACTGGGAACATAAAACAAAAGGTTTGGTCGGAGATTTATCCGTACGGACAACCTTCTAGCCGTACGGACAACCTGGAGGATCAAGAACCATCCGTACGGATAGCTTGATATCCGTACGGATGAGATGAATTTTTCCCTAGCCTATAAAAGGGCGGCTCAAACGTTTTATTTGGCAAACTTTTACGATTTTAGTTAGTTGTAGCCTCTTCTGGGCGATTTCCTTCGTCCGGAAGCGTAGAATTAAGTTCCATATACCGTTGTTCTCATCTTTCGATCCTCTTTTACACTAAATACATTACAACATCAATCCGTTACGTCTCAATTGTCAAGATTTGATTTTTTGTGAGTACACTTTGGTATTTCATCAATCTTCAATAAAGTGGGTATGTTTTCTTGTTCTTTTATCGTTTATATCATGAATTCCTTTACCAATTATTGTTTCAATCCGATAATGAATAGCTAAATCAATTGTACGACCGAATTATGTGAAAGCGGATGAAACGCCATTAGGAAGATGAACCGGGAGGTAGTGTAGCACATAATGAAACGTTCTAATCGATAATTCATATCACGAAACCTGTTTTAATCGTAATCGATGCTAGCTTGATCACCTAGTCATTCATCATCACACACACCATAGCTTATAAATGTATGTTGCGGCTAAGTGTGGGAACCGGGGTTTCGGTACCGTAGACGTTTTGGCTTAAAAGGTAGTTTGACACCTACCTGTGCACTAGATTGACACTCCAGTCATTAAGTCCATTCCAATACAGGGTTTTTATCGTTAGGACAAGGAAGGTAGAGCACACTCCCGGGGTAGTTTTTTTGAGGGTAGAGAAATCCGCTGGATCGTAGTTCGGCTGTACCTACATTAAACGCAAAAGAAACCGATTAGTATAATCTTTAATTTACGCATTAGTATAAACTTTTCACCAACTTGGTTGACCTGAACTGAGTGGTAAGTCAGTGGTGGTACTCAAAGCCAATCTCTGTGGGTTCGACCTCGGACTCCTCAAGCACTATCTACGATCGATCCGGTCCACTGCCGGTTAGAAAGTAGATTTTGCTAAGGTTTCGAGTTTTTACTTGATTAACCGGGTTGCAAAAATCCTCTTATCAATATCCTTAAAACATAATAGATTTCTTCGGGCTTTTGGAGAAAACAGTGTGTGATCAATAGTAAATTTTGTTCCTTCGGGGAGAAATGTAACAGCTCTTCCAGATCCTTCTGTCATTTTTGAATTGCCACAGATTGTGTTAACATTTATCTTTTCTTTCTTCAGGGAAGAAAAGTATTTTCATGTTTAAATATGGTATGTGTAGTGGCATTGTCAATCAACCAAACATCTTTATTGATATCCAACACACCATCTGTATACATATCTTCTTCAAGAAGATAACAAAAGTACAACATTCAAAAAAACACACCAACAAAAGGAAACTACTATGTTACAAGGAAACGAAAAGAAAACTACTATATTACAGGAAAGCATTAGACTAATCTAAATATTTTCTTGATCATTTGACCCTTCGGGGATCATCAAGAAACTATCCATATCCAAGTTCATCATATCATCATCAACATCAGCATTAGCATCAACATAAGTATCATCATCTTCAAGATGATCACGGTATACAAGATTCTCCTCACGATCTTCAATTGGTTTTTTCAATGATGCTTGATAGAGTCGGACAAGGTGTTCCGCTGTACGACAGGTATGGGACCAATGACCTTCCATTCCACAACAGAAGCATTTATCATCATTAACTTTCTTTTCATTGTGTTTCCTATCATCCATCATCTGGGGACCATTTTGTTTCTTACCATGATCGACATCGTTATGATATGGCATATGTCTTCCACGACTGCATCCACGACACGGCCACGACCACGTCCACAACCACAATCAAAATTTGAATACTGGGCCACATTCACTTCAGGGAATGGGCTAACACCAGTCGATCGGAACTCGTGATTTTTCAACAAAAGCTGATTATTCTGTTCTGCCACAAGGAAGCATGCTATAAGCTCAGAATATTTTTAACCCCTTTTCTCGATATTGCTGCTCCAGGATCATATTTGAGATATGAAATGTGGAATATGTCTTCTGCAGCATATCCTCATCAGTTACTTTATCGCCATGTAATTTTAACTGAGAGGTGATTTTAAACATGGCTGAATTAAACTTGGTCACGTTTTTAAAATCGTGCAGCCGTAGATTAAGCCAATCAAATCTGACACCAGGATGAACCGACAACTTCAGGTGGTCGTATTTATCCTTTAAATTATGTCACAATTTAGAAGGATCTTTTACCATAAGGTATTCATTTTTCAACCCATCTGTAAGATGATGTCGAAGGAAGATCATGGCTTTGGCACCGCTTTGGCTGGACTCATCATTGTCCTTAATAATAGTATTGACAAGCCCCATAGATTCCAGATGGTTCTCAACGTCCATCGTCCACAATAGATAATTTCTTCCGGAAATATCTAGTGGTACAAATTATTGCCTCAATATGTTAGCCATAACATAAACAAACGAAAATAGATTGACTAAGATTACCTCCACGCTCTGTTAACGTTTTCCGAGTAATTTTCTGGATGCCTTACTCAGCACCGGTAGAGACGCGTGCTGATAACGTGTTATATTATATCTATAATATATTATATGTTTTAGACCGTATAGAAGTAAAAGATATCAGTACTCAAAGAAACTCAAGGCAAAGTGAATATAACTTTAATCTTGAAAGTAAGTCACTTTTATTACTCCACTTGCATGCATATATATACATACACGAGAAGAAAGAGTTGGCAAGTCCTTATGACCCCATGTGATTGTTAGGGCTCCCCAAACGCCAATCACGTGATTATCATAGCTTACAGATAATTATTTCGGATAATTATCTAACGTGGTATCGTTTACACATGATATATCACACATGTTTCTATGGTGTAAATACATCCGTCGATTACACCATATGTTGATGTCGATACTTATCCACTTTATCGTGCTGAGTTTAAGACTTAGATATTAAGTAAACTAGTCGCAGGCTAGTATTTTACATGGAGAAGATGGACATTCACACGTTACGTGTTACTAGTAAATTGCACGTGCATCCGCACGTGTTTTATTCAAATGAAACATTTTTAAAATTTTATAAATAACAATATTAATCAAATAATAATTTATTAAGTATTTATTTCACAGAAAATATAAATATTCTAGTATCAATAATTATACAAAATGGTCTTATGTATTTTTGTTAGTATTTTGAATTTATAAATGCATGTGCTCGATACATTTAGCACACTTTTAAATATAATAGCATTCTGAATTTACAAATCTGTGTATTTAATATAAATTGAGAATATGTTTCTCATAATTATCTAGTAAACCTGTGGTCATTTACAAAAAAATAAAATTCAACTTTTGCGGAATTCTTACTCTAAACAACTCATTTGGATAAATGCATGCAATAAGCATAGCAGATGGGTTTCATGTACATATAATTTTATATGTTTATTATATCTTATGAATATACTTTAGTAATTGTAAAGTAATATTTGTTAAACAAAGGTCTATTTTAGATAATGATCAGTATATTTTAAACATTTGATGTGTGTATCTAAGATTCAATTTAATTAGTATTTTAGGAAGATTGATGAAACCATATATACAATTTTATTGTAGGTCGTAAATGGTTAGAAATATATTTTAGTCATTATAACTATATCATTCAATTATAACTGGGGAAGTTCTCAATACCATGCATATCAATCCAACATATCTCCCCGCATAATAAATGCGTTCATATTTAACAGATGGATTATGCAGCCTGGTACTACTGTTCGTCCTCAATTTTATTTGTCATAATATCTTTAGATTAGACATGATCGACTCATCTTAAATGCTCTTATTTCTTCTCTTTCTCAAAATATCATTTCGTTTATCACTCAAGCAAAGACTTCTCATGAGGCATGAACTACTTTATATGATATATATGCAAAGCCATCCCATGGCCGAATAGAATAAATTAAACAATACCCCAAATCTATGCAAAGAGGTTTTCAAACAATTTCTAATTATCTTAATGTTGTAAAAACTAAAGCTGATGAATTAGCCGACGGATCCGGATGATCTTGGGAATCTTATTTCTAACTATTTGGGCGATGACTATAAAGAGTTGGCTAGGGATGTTCAATCACGTGACACCCTTATTGATTTTGAAGAGCTCCATGAAAAGCTAATTAATTATTAGACTCTTCCGTCTAAGATGCAAACGGTCGCCTTTTCTGGTCTTGCTACAACTCATTCGGCTGTATGACATCCCTCTCTCAGCGCTAGTTTGTTTCCACGTCCTATTATTCTTAATTCTTAAGAACATGCACAAAATACTTTCTCTGATGCAGTTTGCTCGAGTTTCGCCCTAAAAAACTTACTTGGGTATTTCCAGTGCTAAGTGCAAAGGACATTGAGAGGAATGGTATAGTTCTTACCATGTTCAACCTCTTAAAAAAAAATCTCATTTGTCTAGCCCTTCAACATTGCGTCCTTCTAACACATTTGGATGCTTCGTCATCTTCTACATGGCTTCTTCATAATGGTGCAATGGATCATGTTACCACTCATCTGAGTGATTTGGCATTACACACGCCATATTCTGGCTCTGAAGACATAATGGATGGTGCTGGAAATAACATTTCCATCACACACATAGGTTATATTTTTCTCTCTATGCCTTCAACTTATTTACATTGAAGTTGCTCGTGAGAAGGGAAACCACTATATTATTATTATATTATGCCGAAGTTGTTGACTTCCTTATGCATCCAGACAAAGGTCTTATGTTTGACGGTGTCTGAAGTCGTCTGGGTTACAATTGAATTGATATTCATGTAAATGAACCTCCGGGTGATGATCCGAACAACTTTTCGAGTGGATTTGAGAGTGGGCCTACAAAATACACAATAATGTGAGGGGTCTTGAAACTTGCCTCCAGGGGGACACTCTGATGCTCAAGTCATATTTGAACGGAAGAATTTCTATTGAGATAGTACGCGGGGATGTATAGCAAGCGTATAATATGAATACAGTGTAATTGAGGATGATGATCTTTTACATAACTCTCCCTCACGGGGAGTGAATTATGATGCATTGAAGTCGCGGTCAATGGAGTGTACCAAGTATTGATGTAATGAAGCTTGTTATGGAGCAGTTATGGATCGGGCTATAACGGAACGTAAATTTCAAAGCCATCATTACAGCAGTTACTATCGTGGAGTAATGTCTGCGTGAAGTCTGGAACGCTTATTGAAGAGAATATAACCGTTTCATGAGGTCGAGGATGAACTGTATTGTATAGAGCATAAATGACCGAGGTGACCTGTACGACGCCGGTAATTTCAAAACCGAGACGTCTTGCATCTTTCCGGCTATAAGTACAGAAGGGGACATGCGCCATGTTAGACAAATGATGGAATGAATCATGTAGATTAATGATATAAGGGTGGCCCATGTTGTACTAAAGATAGATGTCTACGTGTACGGTGACTGATCTCACCCATGTCGATGTTCGTTGTGTTCCCATCATGTCTCGTAATTTATTATCTATTTCTTAGCTTTGTCATGTCCATAATTTTTCTTTTGAATTCTTACTCTCTAAATTTATTTGAGGGATTTTCAGACCAGTACTCTTATGATGTGTCGTGACCAATTAAAAACGAATTGTATGGATGGACAAACTCCCCCCTTCTAGCTTTTCGCTGTGAATAAAACATCAATGAGTGCTTGGCATCATCGTCTTTGTCACCCAGCTACTCCCATTCTTCAAGCTATTCTTTCCAAAATGATTTAGAAGTTGCCACCACAATTGCTTCTTCCTATTGTTTTTATTGTTTAGAGAATAAAAGTTACAAACTTTCTTTTGCTACTTCTATTTTATGTTTTTCCAACACCTAGAGATTATTTTCACTGACATTTGGACATCCCGAATTGTGTCGTGTGATGGTTTGAAATATTACATAATTTTGTTGATAATTTTTCGATGGATACATGGTTCTATCTATTTATTCGTAAATATGGTGTGATTGGTGTTTTTATAGCTTTTAAGGCTCTTGTTCAAAAATTCTGATACTAGTACTAAAATTATGCCGATTTTGGGGGCGAATACATAGCCTTATAAAGTTATATAACACAAGAAGGTATAACTCATCAAAACACATTCATGAGCACAATGTATTTTTCTTTTTCTTTCTGAGAGACGCATCTTCATCTTATCTTCATTCGCACATCTTTTATCAATCTCATTTACAAATATTTGACCATGTGTTATATTTAATGAGATATTTTATTAGGGATAGACATTTTTAAGGGAAATATATAGAGAAGAAACACAATCGCATAATTGCTTCTTCATATTGTTTTTCTTGTTTAGAGAATAAAAGTCACAAACTTTCTTTTGCTACTTCTATTTTATGTTTTTCCAACACCTAGAGATTATTTTCACTGACATTTGGACATCCCCAATTATGTCGTGTGATGGTTTGAAATATTACATAATTTTGTTGATAATTTTTTCGAATTATACATGGTTCTATCTATTTATTCGTAAATATGGTGTGATTGGTGTTTTTATAGCTTTTAAGGCTCTTGTTCAAAAATTCTGATACTACTACTAAAGTTATACCGATTTTGGGGGCGAATACATAGCCTTAAAAAGTTATATAACACAAGAATGTATAACTCATCAAAACACATTCATGAGCACAATGTTTTTTTTCTTTTTCTTTCTGAGAGACGCATCTTCATCTTATCTTCATTCGCACACATTTTATCAATCCCATTTACAAATATTTGACCATGTGTTATATTTAATGAGAAATTGTATTAGGGATAGACATTTTAATATATAGAGAAGAAACACAATCGCACTTATATTATTTTTCTATTTCTATAAGTTGATAATGACTAATACATTATCCATCTAGATCAACACACTAATTATCTATGTTATTTAATACCAATCAATGATTATTATATTAAATGAATCAAATTAGTTGGGAGAAAAACTTTTTAATTAGGGGAAGGACACTCGTAAAGGTTTACACTCAAAGCTCTATATGATTTACACACTCAACATCGTCTCACCACACGTTTTTAGAACATTAATTAATAACACCAATGTAGAAAATTATCCGTTCACAAATACAAAATTGCTTTTTCTTAAAACATTATTGCACTGACGTTGGTGTTCAACAAGGAATACTAGTGGAAAGTCGTGGACTGGTGCAAATGTTTTTTTATATATATTTTTGTTTTTCTAATATTTTAATTAATTAATGATGATTAATCAATCAAGGATTTTGATGATTTTGATTATTTATGTTTTTATATTTTTAATTTTGTTTTTCTATATTTATTTAATTAATAATCAATCAAGGATTTTAATAATTTTTGTTTTTATATTTTTATTTAAAACTAATCAATTAAGAATCTTGTTTGATTTTGTATATAAATTTAGATTTTTGTTCAGAAGGACAAAATTCAAAAAATTGGGATAGAAGAAGCGTAATTTACTCGTGACAAAAAAGAATAAATATGATGTAACAAATGTGGAATAAATTAAATATAAGAACAATTGTAAACACAAAGAACATTAACACGTGAAAGAACAATTTTAATGTATCAATTGAGATTTTTGTCCTTTATAATCATGAAAATGTTATTTTTTCCTTCCGCACTCCATTTATTAATTTTTTTTTTGTCGTCTTGTGAACCTTCCCTATAAATTTTGATGGGTTTTCGGTTTTAAGGTTATATTTTAAGTATTTATGGTTATATTTTAATTGATTAATCATCAAGAATGATATTAATAACTAAACATTGATTTAATTAAAAATAAACGAAATTTAAAATATATATAAAAATCATCAAGATATTTGATTAATTATTGACTAATTAATAAATTAATCATTATCAATTAATACGAAAATATTAATCATCGTCTCACCACACATTTTTAGAATATTAGAGATGTGTTTTAAATTGATTTTCAACCATGGATATTGATTGATTTTTTCTTTTAATCTTATATTTTGTTTTTGTATTTGATTTTCAATCAAGGATATTGATTGATATTTTTTAATATTTATTTCGTTTTTGTATTTGTATATTAATCAAGCATCTTGATTGATTTTTTTTATTATTATTATTTTTGCATTTTTATATTTTTAATTGATTGTTTTTTGGTTCTTTGGTTTTATTTTAATTATGATTATGCTTATTTAATTTGACTGATTTTATTTTTTATGTTTCTATTTGGTTTTCAATCAAGGATCTTGATTGATTCTTTTTAAATTTTATTTCGTTTTTGTATTTGTATATTAATCAAGGATCTTGATTGATTTTTTTTTTATTTCGTTTTTTATTTTTCATTAATTATTTTTCGGTTTTATTGTTTTATTTTAATAATGATAATTAATTAATTTAAATTAGGGAGAAACACGTTTTAGGAAGAAACACTTTTTGGAGGAAACACACTCACACTTTTAGAATGGTAGAGATAGAGATAGAGATAGAGATAGAGATAAAGATATTTATAACACAAGTTATAACACATAATATTTTTAACAAAATTAACTTTTTATTTCTTTCTTTCATTCTATTTTTTTTTTTTGTAAAGTAGGAGAGAGAATATTTTATTTGTTTTTTTATTGTTCACAACGTGGCTATTTTTTTTTCCCGAAACGAAAGAAATTTTATTAAGAAGGACAATGTTACAACGACGGTTATCCATCATCACAGAAAGACGATAACCACACGGGAACTGAAACACACGCAAAATGCACAACCTCTCCAAAGCCTTAATGTCTTCTATAATTTGCAAAAAATTTGTCTTAATAGACATCCTGCCAGTCGTCATATCCACCAGCTCTTTAGCATCTGCCTTGATAATTAAACTTCTCCAACCTCGTTGTAAGGCCTTTATCATCACCCATCGAATGACTTCCGGCTCTGCTATACTTGAAGAAAGGAGATGGTGTTGCGCTTTTCCCCATACTTTCAAAATCCTTCCATTGCTGTCCAATACAATTGCACCCAGTCCAGCTCCAGCCTTGCGATCTGATGATATCCAAGAAGCGTCCACTTGAATCTGCAAATGGAAGATGTAAGAAAAAGGATCTGTAACGTTAACAATCTGCGTTCAAGTATTGACACCACACTTAAAGTTAGCTTGATGATACTCAAACCAATCACACAAAGCCTGCTTTATAATATCTGGAACAAAATGATTGGGAGAGTTGAAGATTTTCCCATTTTTGTGTTTCCATAAGTGCCATAAAATATATGCAGTTAGACAAATTATTTTTAAGGAAAAAATTATTTTTAAGACTGATGATATCCGATCCGAACTACGTCACGTGTCATCTTTGTAGGGCATGTAATAAATGATTAGCCCATAATCTTAGGGCTTTAAGGGCCAGGGGCCCCAGAAACCGATATATGGGCAGGTCGTTAACCCCAGGTGGGAGATCAGTATAAATTCCTCCTCCAGCCACCGCAGGTCGGCTTAGGTCTGGCGAAGAGGAATTGATCCGACCCGAACTACACCACGTGTGATGTGATCCGTCCCGAGACATTTTATTTGTTTTGTTTATTTTAGTTTTCGGTGTTTTAATGAATAAAACGGCCTTAGCCCGTGTCAAAAGTTGCCTATATGTTAGTATATCGGCCAGGTGTTTATTTTTAGCAAATAAAAGTCATTTGGGCTCATTAGGGTTGAGTTAGGATTGTTACAAAAAAGTGGCGAAAATTACATTGTAATTTATCCCACATCGGTTAGAGATTGTCGATCTTTTGGTTGTAAGCTATATAAGGCAAACACTAGCTTTTAATTCAACAGACAATTATTATGATATAAAATTTGGCTTTTTAGCTTTTATTGAAGTCTTCTTGACTTTGATTTATCACTTGCGAGTGAGTGTTCTCTTCGTTGTAGAGAATCACAAAAATCACATGCGTGTGAGAATTTTCTTTGTCGTAGAAAGTTCAACCCTTTGAGGATTTACCAGCATTGTGAGCATTTGTTGGGCGTTCTTTGCCTACGATTTAGTTGGATTACTAGGTCTAGGATCATTGGCTCGTCATTGTTCCCCTTAGTTACTTCCTGGGCAAAACATCGGATCTGATTCCAACCGGAATCACATCAGTTGGTAGCAGAGCTCAGCAACTTCGGTGAGCAAATATCCCATTTATTTTCTATCTTTCTTTTCGCCTTATTATTCCCAAAAAAAAAAATATTTGTTATTGTTTTCCTTTAATTTCGTCCCCTCCCCAGCCATAAATCTTTCAAACCTTCAAAACTTCATTCTAAGAACCCTAATTTGTTTTCCAGACCCGTTTTTATATCAGTTCGTTTTAAACCCTAAACACCTCCAAAAATTCTGAATTTTTTACCACATCTCCATCACATCTCTATCTACATTTGTTGTCTTTAGACCCAATCCAAATTCGACGCATATCTAACGTAAAACTGCCGATCAATACAAACAATCAGTCCAGAAAAACTGCAACCGTCAATCGTCGATCGTTTTAGATTTCTGTGCTTTAAACGACTCGAAATTGCCTGAAATTTTGTGACCTTATAGTAAATTATCCGATCTACAACTTTTATCTTTTGAGTTTTCCCAAATTCGCTGTAGTTTAAACGTAATTGGCACCATAAGACACTGCTATCAATCAGGAGAATTCTGATAGATTGCACTAGTTTCTGAAAAACGATTGTTTGAGGGACTTATAGAACTCAAAAAAATCTGAAATTTTGAGATCCTTTAGAAAAATCTCTGTTCTACAAAGTTTGTCTTTTGAGTTTTCCCAGATTCGTATTATTTTGGTCATTAAATACGTGGGTTTCACACCAGGGTGTGAAAATTTTCACACCTGTGTAATTCTGCTGTCGAAAAGTTTCTTTACGATTGAGCATAAGGGTGAGTGCAAACACATGAGTTTGTGAGGTCATTTATTTTGAGACGATGACAGAAAGAGATGATAGTGTGCAAGGTCAAGTTGAATGTGATTTTTTTCGTACACGTTGTTTGATTGGTGAAAGGCTATGCTCTATGATTATTGAACCTGATTGTTGTGCTAACTTAGTTAGTACGTATGTGATCAGTAAATTATCCATTCCTACTATACCCCATCCTCAACCGTATAAGTTGCAGTGGCTAAATGATGTTGGTGAAATGCGGGTTACCCAACAGGCCTTAATCTCCTTCAATCTTGGTAAAATCGATGGTGTAGTTTTATGTGATGTAGTCCCCATGCACGTCAGCCATATATTACTTGGACGACCTTGGCAGTTTGACAGAAGAGTTACTTATGATGGGTATGCAAATAGCTACACTTTGCGCCATAAGGGTAAAAACTTTAAGCTCATTGCGTTATCCCCTGAAGAGGCTCACAAAGATAAGGTTCGGTTCGCTAAAAACTTTGAGGGGCATGTAATGGAGGAAGATGCTCGTTTGAAACTTGAAACTGAAAAAGCAAAAGAATTGGTGGCACAGAAAAACGACGAGGTTGTTCACATTCGAGAGGAGGAGATGAAAAACGAGGAAAGTGAGAGTGTGGTGGAGGTGAATGAACCTGACTTAGTGGGTGAGAAAGTAGAGATATCTGAAGAGTCAATTGTTAAGGATCACATGGACGAGATAGTTGACGTTGAAGAGGCATCCGTTGAAGCACCTATTGAGAGTAGTGAAGAGTATACTGAGGTTCTTGCTGCACCATCCGAGGTTCCCGGTTTATCTTTGCAGGTAGTTTGTGGTGCGAAGCCGGCGCATCGTTTGGTTGATCCTTTTGCTGCATGTGTTGATGCGGCTCCGATATTGCATTGCTCTAGTTATATTGCTGCCACACCATGTTTCGTCCACAGTTTCATCAGGCCACAATTTTGTTCTTCTATCCCATTGTGGAAGCACATGTCGTCCTTTTCGCATCAGGTTGATTTGAGGTTTTCACTTCGTCGCATATTTGATCCCGGCATAGCATTGATGTTTCTTGTGGGTTGTTCCGGATTGATTTCTGATGCTGACTTCTATGACGTCCTATTGATTCGAGGACGAATCCTTTCCAACCGGGAGGGAATGATGTGATCCGTCCCGAGACATTTTATTTGTTTTGTTTATTTTAGTTTTCGGTGTTTTAATGAATAAAACGGCCTTAGGCCCGTGTCAAAAGTTGCCCATATGTTAGTATATTGGGCCAGGTGTTTATTTTTAGCAAATAAAAGTCATTTGGGCTCATTAGGGTTGAGTTAGGATTGTTACAAAAAAAAGTGGCGAAAATTACATTGTAATTTATCCCACATCGGTTAGGAGATTGTCAGTCTTTTGGTTGTAAGCCTATATAAGGCAAACACTAGCTTTTAATTCAACAGACAATTATTATGATATAAAATTTGGCTTTTTAGCTTTTATTGAAGTCTTCTTGACTTTGATTTATCACTTGCGAGTGAGTGTTCTCTTCGTTGTAGAGAATCACAAAAATCACATGCGTGTGAGAATTTTCTTTGTCGTAGAAAGTTCAACCCTTTGAGGATTTACCAGCATTGTGAGCATTTGTTGGGCGTTCTCTGCCTACGATTTAGTTGGATTACTAGGTCTAGGATCATTGGCTCGTCATTGTTCCCCTTAGTTACTTCCTGGGCAAAACATCGGATCTGATTCCAACCGGAATCACATCAACGTGTCATCTTTGTAGGGCATATAATAAATGATTAGCCCTTAATCTTAGGGCTTTAAGGGCCAGGGGCCCCAGAAACCGATATATGGTCAGGTCGTTAACCCCAGGTGGGAGATCAGTATAAATTCCTCCTCCAGCCACCGTAGGTCGGCTTAGGTCTGGCGGAGAGGAATTGCCCAGTTCGGTCATAATGGCTTTGGGGGCTGAGCGCAGTTCGCCCCGATCTACCTGGCTGTTATTCCACGTGGGGGGTAACTAAAAGTAGGTAAGGAAAGAAATCTTAGTCATAAAGACTCCAATCCTGACATTAAATATGTCTATAATTATCTCTAAGGTATAGGGATTAATACATGTATATCCTTAGGTAATAATAATAAATTATAATACTTGCAGAGCAGAATTAGCAGCGAGAGGCCACCTATATAAGCAACCCTAAGGAACTAAGAAAGACTTGATTCAAATTCAACCATTGGATACGTAGGCAACTTTTGAGAAATAACTTAAGAGCTCAGTCTAAAACAAATTGACAAATTCGTCTCACCATTCATAAATCAGGGTTTCTAGGGTTTAAGATCTTTATCCTAATGGATATTGACCCGTATTGAATAATCGACGATTTCCAGCATCATCAAAAGGCGCTAGAAGGAGGGTCTTCTGCTGATAACAGATCGAAACAACCCCAGAATCCTTACAAGCAACTATGGCACCACCAAAAAACACAGGGAAAAAGACTGCAGATCCAAAGGATCCAAATCAACAGGGTGGAACAGCTTCAACCACCCATGGAGAAGCCTAGAAACGGGCAAATACTATTGAAGATCAGCCTGACCCAGTTCTTCAAGATCCAGCCAACCAGGCGTTGATTGAAGCCTTAAAGAATTTGGACAATTCCACTATAAAGGAAATTCTGGACGAAACCCTCTAAGGAAGGGACCCTCCAGAGGTTCCAGAGACAAATCTCCAGCAACAGGCTCCTAAAAAGCCAGAGATCGTAGAGTCAAGTGCCCCCACAGAATACGAGAATACACGTCAACCTAACGATACGGCTAAAGCCGAATTGGACGCTCTGCTCGGAAAACGATCAGACGAACTGCTTTGTGCGTCGCCGTTCACCGCGCACATCGATAACTATCCCCGACCCGCGGGCTTTAAGATCCCTAAGATCGACCCTTACGATGGATCTAAGGATCCTTATGATTATATGCATCAATACATCTCGCATATGAACTTGTACAACGCCTCATATGAAATGAAGTGCAAAGCCTTTCCTGCACTGTTAACAGGAAGAGCCAGAGAGTGGTTTAGTAAGATTCCTCCCAGGTCGATCTCCGACTTTGGGACCTTAATTCGGAAGTTCGTCCATGCTTTCATTGCAGCTCGTCCATTCCAGAGCAATCAGTCTCACCTGCTAACTTTGAAACAAAAGCATGATGAGTCAGGGTTGCACTTTATCAAACGTTTTAATAAAGAATCTGCACAGGTACAGGACGTTGATGATCGACTGCTGGTCGCCTCTTTCGTGGCAGGACTGCGAGAGGGACGGCGCACGCGAAGCTGAACAGTAAACTCCCTCGGACAATGGAAGAATGTCTGGACGTGGCCTATAAGCATTGTCAGGGAGAAGAAGCGAACCTACTAAAAAGAGAGACGGAAAGGGGTGAAGGTAAGAAGAACAAGTCTGAAGATAAGTCCGATAAGAAAAGAAAATCAGTTTGGGATCGAGTAACTGAACCCATCTCTGATTGACTGGGAAAGAAGGGAGCTCTGCATGACAGAGACTTCATCCCTTTGAATAGATCTCGCGAGCAGGTCCTCGCAATTATGCAAAGAAAAGGCATAGCCAAGACTCCACCCCTGATGAGGGGACCCAGAGAAAGAAGAAACCCCAACAAATATTGCAAATATCACCAGGACGTTGGGCACGATTCAGAACAGTGCACAGATTTCATACGGGATATTGACGCCGCAGTAATGGAAGGGAAGCTTGATGAGGTCATAGATCGGTCTCATCAGGACGAACCATGGGGTCGACGTGAGTTTAAGCGTCAGAATAACAACGACAGAGATCAGTGAGAAGAATATCGGAGAAGAAGGGATCATTCCCCAGATCCTGATGGTCACGTGGATAACCGCCCTGCGAATACGATCAATACGATCTCAGGAGGGCCGAACAGCTCAAGAGCATCTGAAGATACGAGTAGTAGCAGGTCTACTGCCCCTACCTCCACGAACAAAAGGCAAAGAATGTCGGGAGAAGTAGTGTATGGTCCAAGAGATTCACTACCATTAGTGGTTAAAAATGAAAGATTGGTAATAGAAGCGGTGATCAGTAAAAACCGAACAAAGAGAATATGCGTAGACACTGGCAGTGCTGTGAACGTCCTTTACTACAATGTGTTTAGAGTGATCAAATTGAAGGACACCGACCTGACTCCTGTTTTAGCTCCTCTGTTCGGATTTGCCGGACCCCTAATTCATCCGCTAGGAGTGATCAAACTCCTCACTACCTTTGGAGAAGGAACCAAGGGCAGGACCCTAATGGTAGATTATGTAGTGGTGAAGGCACCATCCGCGTACAATATGATCATTGGAAGACTAGCACTTATCGATCTCCGGGCAATCATCTCACCAGCTCACGTCAGCATGAAAATTCCAACAAGTGAAGGTTTGATAGAGATCAAAGGGGATGTAGAAACAGCCAGGAGCTGTTAGAATGCGATGATAAATGGGAAAATGATGGTCCAACAGGTCAGTGTCGAAGAACTGCTTCCTGAAGATGAAGATAACTGGTCCTCTGAAGATCAAACAGAAGCTGTTCGTGTTGAAATAGTGTCCTAAACCCAATCGGGTTGGACTGGATCCGACCGGGTCGGATCATTTCTACTATTTCTTTATGTTTATACATATATCAAATGGCTTTTCTGTTGTGATATATATATATATGTTCTTTTAAATAACCAATTATGAATTGTTATATGATAACGTCCTTAGTATTAAACTGTGGTAGAGAAACCATGATAGGTGATTATGGTTGATGAGATCCCTAATCACTTTAATAGTTTGATACTTAAATGTCTCTAGGTGATGTACTATTAAGCGGGGCTTTGATAGTATAAGCAAAGCTAGCACGTGATAGATGTCTTACATGTCTTTGAGGGACGGGGATAGCTCTCGTCTATCGAAGTGTAGAGACACTTGGACTGTACGTGGACGTGTATTAGTGAATGAATACGTTAGACTGACCCACTTACACTGTTAAGTGTCATACTATGTGGCGGTTGTGTAATTATCCTTTGGACCGGAGTCTTCATGGCATCACGGTGTGGATTGTCATGCTTTGACACTATTGAGGTTTCCTCTAGCCACGGGGCGATCATGCGGTAGTGATTGGGTGTGATACTGAAGCATGCGGAGTATACATGTTTGGTCGTCTGGGAATCGCGTACCCTATCAGTAGGGGTGAATATCTGAAAGGGCCTTCTTATAAGGAATGTCTTACTCTCGTGAATCTTTGCAAAGTGGAAGTAAATGAGTTACTTCATGAGAGCATGATATCCAGATTATAAGATACGGTCGTTGATGTTTGACACTCGACAAACGACCGTATGGATATTATTACAGCGATAGGATTGTATGTTACACGGTAACTGTTTCGCATGAAAGGTAGTAGTCATTGCATTTGACTCTTCCGATGATTGGGGGTCACGGTGTGTTGCTATACGCTATCCCGTGATCGTTAGGCATGAAGGGCATTTTTGTAATTTTCACTTTGTGTCTACGGCCAACATATTCGGAAGCCTATCGGGTCACACACATTTGAACATCTAGCCGGATTAAAATGTGGTTATAGCGATAACCAAATAAGAAAAGAATTTATCTCTTACTATAAAGGTTATAGTGGTAAATTAATATGCTGGTATTTATTTATTATGAATAAATATATTTACAAGATATTTATTATGTTGATTAATTAAATATACATATGATGTATGTATGTATGTCGAAATTATATGTGTATATGATACACATGTATTTTGCAAATTGATTAATCATAGTATTATATTAATTGATTAAACATATATATATTTGGATATATATATGTGGCGCCACTTTCTAAGTACATAAGATGTATTTGGATTGTGCACATTGATTAATAAAATAAATAGTATTATTATATATTAATATTGGATATTAATGACTATAGATTTGCACACATGTGTAAATTGATTTATGATAATAAGATAAATATAGTCAATATAAGATATTGACAATATATTGGAAATATTTAATATAAGATACCGAATATTAATGAGATAAATCAATTAAATATATTTTCCTTATTTTACTAGTAAAAGGTTTTCTTCCTCTCTACTCTACTAGGGGGCGCCCCATTCACTATAAATAGGAGGTGGGTGTCAAGCTCCTTTGTACATCACAACTCCAAGAGCTAATAGTTCTTGTGAAAAATAGAGAGCTTTCTAGAAAGAGATTTATGAGAGAGAAAAGGCCGGTCTAGCAACCGGATTTTTCTAGTAGCAATCCAATGGTGGATTCTGGCGGGTTGTTCGTGTGGACTAGCGGTAGAGGCCGAACGCTTGAGCGGCTCCATGCATCGCTGCTCTGCTTAGACGGTCAACGCATCGATCTTTTAGATCAAGCAAGGTAACCACCGTCTTTAGCTTATTTGTTTATTGCTTAAACGAAGTCGATATTGGGTTAAAGGAAATCAAATTTATGAATTCTGCTGAGTTCCCGCGTAGATTTCCAAACAGTTCGTTTATGGAACGGGCAGGAGGACTCGATAGGAAGTGTAGGGGCATGGATCCCAGCCCCGCACAAGGAATCTTTGATAAGTCTCTTAAGAGAGTATAGGGATGTGTTCGCATGGAAAGCGGAAGATATGCCAGGTTTATCGCCTGAACTGGCAGTTCATAGGTTGAACATAGATCCGAGCAGATAGCCTGTTCGCCAAAAGAAAAGACATTTTGCACCAGAACGCATCTCAGCAATTAAGCAAAAGGTAACAAAATTGTTGCAGGCCAAAATCATTAAAGAAGTTATATACCCTGAATGGCTAGCAAACCCTATACTAGTCAAGAAGCCATATGGGAGTTAGAGGATGTGTGGGGATTTCACGGACCTCAACAAGGCATGTCCCAAATACTGTTATGCCCTACCCAAGATCGACCGTCTGGTGGATTCAACAGTGGGGTATGAAGTATTCGCATTTTTAGATGCATACAGAGGCTACCATCAAATTGTGATGAACCCAGAGGATGCAGAGAAGACTGCCTTTATAACAGAGTTTGGGACGTACTGCTACGTCACCATGCCCTTTGGACTAAAGAATGCAGGAGCGACATATCAGAGGGCCGTAAATACAATTTTTTTATCAAATAGGAAAACGCATGAAGGTATACGTGGATGACCTCCTGATCAAGATCCGGTCTCTTGATCAATATCTGAGTGATGTCAGGGAAGTATTAGAGTTCTGAGGAAAACTCAGATGAGACTTAACCCAAGGAAATGCACATTTGGGGTTAGATCGGGGAAGTTCCTAGGGTACATGATATCCAGAGACGGGATTAGAGAAAACCTGGATAAGATTGATGCATTGAAGACTATGTCTCCGTCAAAGAATATCAAAGAAGTACACCGCTTAACAGGAGGAATAGCAGCTTTGAACAGGTTCTTATCGAGATCAGCACAACGTGCCCTGCCTTTTTTCAAGATTTGAGAAGAGCAAGTCCTTTTCAGTGGGATGATGAAAGTCAGAAGGCCTTTGAAGAACTGAAAGTGTATTTAGCCGAACTGCCCACCTTAACCGCTCCTCAGGTAGGAGAACCACTATTTGTATATCCAACAGTGTGTAAAGAAGCGCTGAGCGCAGTACTGGTTAAAGAACTGGGCGGACAACAGATACCGGTTTTCTTTGTGAGCAAGTCACTCAATGGACCAGAGGTCAGATATACAAATGCGGAAAAGATGGCGTTGGCATTAGTACATGCCTCAAGAAAATTAAGGCCTTACTTCCAGGCGCATCCGATTATTGTAATCACCGATCAGCCGCTAAGGAAAATTTTAGGACGACCAGAAACCTCAGGCAAGTTAGCGAATTAAATGGGTCTTTGATATAGCATAGTATGACATTGATTTCCATCCCCGAACTGCCATCAAAGCACAGGACCGATAGGATTTCTTGGCTGAAGGGATTGCTGTTCATCTGGACAACGATCAGCCAAAAAAAGGCGGAGAAGAAATGGAATTTGTATGTTGATGGTATAGCGAGTAAAGACGGAGCAGGGGCAGGTCTCCTACTTGTTAGCCCAAAATGGGAAGAATTTCCTTACGCCTTAAGATTTGGTTTCAAGGCTACTAATAATGAAGCTGAGTACGAAGCCTTAATTACGATGCTTAAATTGGCGAACAAGCTTGGGGCAGACGATCTGTAGGTATACAGCAACTCTCAGCTCGTTGTAAACCACATAAACGGGGAATATGAGGCTAAAGAGGAGCCCATGAAGAAGTACTTATCAACGGCTAGAACTCTGCTAGATAAGTTTCAACAAGTCCAGGTTGACAAAATACATCGATCTGAGAACAGAAGAGCAGATGCCTTGTCAAAAACTGGCCTCAAACTTTCTATCAGAGAAAAAGGTGCTGGTAGAGTGATAAGTATAGATTTCGCAATCCGGCTCGATCAAATACAATTTATAGAAACTCAAAACCTTAGGCAAAACTCACTTTCTAACCGGCAGTAGACCGGGTCGATCGTAGGTAGTGTGTTCAGAGTTCGAGGTCGATTCCACAGGGAGATTGAATCGAATATAAAACTTGTGTTAAAATCAGAGGGCAAAGAGTATATGAACAAGACAAAAGATCGAAGCTTTTACTATTACACGACATAAACAAGGATCTGAATCAAGACTTTTATCCGGAGTAAATTTAATCAAACTAATGATCTACACAATCAAAACCATATTGAGAGAAAACAAATCGACATCAGGAAACTCACAATAATGAAGATCAAAACTTTGTAGATCAAGACTTTTGAATCCCAAATCAGCAAAAGATATCAACCTTTAATTCATACAATGATCCCAGGCACGAACTCCACCAAGCCATCGATCGAATATTGTATTCTACTCTATATACAAAAATCTAAACTAAGAAATTGAAATACGGAGCCTAGTCCAGAGCTCTAATCCGACTATTTAGATGTCAACCTGTCATAACAACCGCTTGAAAGGCGGTTTGGGTTGAGCACCTAAGCCGGCCTCAAACTCAGTCCAAGCCAATAAAAATCAGAATATCTGTTTTCTTAGGTTTAGATGCTCTTAAATAGGCAAAAATCGCGACTTTGACCTAGTTGGGCCGACCAACTCGGCCCATTTGATATGTCTTCAGTAAATCAGTAATAACTTTCTATGTAGAGCTCCGATTTGAACAATTCAAGATGAGTTGGAAATCTCGTTCAATTATCTACAACTTTCATGCAGAAGACTTCACCAAAAAATTCTTCCACGATGGGTCAAAATAAATATTAATGGACAGGTACGCCGAATCTGATGCTGTCGGGGCCAAACGCCAGTTTGCCTAAAAATCCAACTTTATGTATCAAATGCTAATTCTATGAAAGCCAGTTTGACCTGTCCAAACGCCAGTTTGGCCTAAGCTTGATTCAAACGCCAGTTTGAGTAGGGAAAATGCCAGTTTGAGGTGATTTGAACGCCAAACTTGACTTTTCCTTGCTTTCATGCTACTTTCATGCCATGGACAAGTTCCTCATTCCAAAACATCGCCTTCTGGGTTCTCGAGTCACCTAAGTCCTGCAATAACATGTACGAACAAACACCAAGCATAATTCTGCAAGACAAAAGTGCTCGGAAAAGAGTTAAATATCGTTAAAAAGGCAGAGTTTACTATCGATGTGACAGTTTAACGCCCCGTGCGTATAACTCTCGATATTACTCTTAAACAAGTCTAAATCTACCCAAAACATGCCACTAAAGTAATAACCGGGGCAGATTCACATACAAAAGTGCAGTGAAGTTGACTCCCATCAACTACCCCACACTTAGCCTTCGCTCGTCCTCGAGTAAACAGGCGTATTAAAAGAGACCAAGGGATCAACTTCACAAACACGTATAAAAACACTCACATTGCCAAGGTAAAAGATAAGTAAAACAGTGAATGCAAACATCTTGACTCAATCGTTATCAGACAAACGGAATGTGTATGTGTGAAAATTAGCTTCCAAGTCATAGACCAAATCACCGGTTCGGATTACAGACGCTTCGCTATCACGACTACACTAAAGCTCATTTTAATAACATCTCTATTGATCGGGACCAACCAAGGCTAAACACGGTCAAGCAGGACTTGAAGGGTTATAATGTTAAGCTCGGGACGGGGTTAATCGAAAGGAAATTTGGAAGTGGAACAGAGAAAGTACGAGTGAACCTAATCATCAAAAAATCTCTCGTCATCAAAACTATGCAAAACCACTAAACTCCTCCACAAAGCACTGAGTAATATCAACAAACGACTCCCAACACTCCAACATCATATATATAATCATAACACTTCTTCTTCAACCTCAACTCTTTTTCCTTTCTGTTTCCAACTTCTTCTTTTTTTCAATTCAACTCTTTTCATTTTTTTTCTTCAATTTATTCAATTTCTTTTGTTTTTTTTTCTTTTTCAAGCCAAACCAACCTCATCAATAAATAAATCGAGATCCTCCCCTTCATATGTATTAGCTCATATCACTAACTCCTCTTCGAAACACATACCTCTCACCACCCCACACTTGCGTCAGAAAGTGTGTCTAAAGTAACAACTACGTACACTCATAGGGTAATCAAAGAAACGTGACCAATAATAAAGCTCAGGGTTAGGGATAATATAGGATACGTAACCAAACGGCTAAATGTCGGACGGTGGTCAGACCATCCTATTCAAGGCTTAGAGGGGGTACGAGGGTATAATGTTAGGATTTTGGCTTTTGCCTCTGGTCGGATCAAAGAGGCGCCAGGACTGTCATCCCGTGTTTAACCAAGGTCAATCCTTCTATTTCGCCTCGAAGTTACAAAATGGGATCTAGGCAGTCAGAGTGTGCTCAATTCTACCATAATCGTTCACTAGATCCTAAGGCCCATGAAATGGAAGCTAAACGTGCAAAAGAACTTCCGTTTATAAGATAAACCTAGCGTCTTGCTATAAACATTCAGTATCTCGCTAAGTCGTTTACCAAGTGAATGTGAAGTTTAAACATGCAAACAGACGTTAAAACCTTGGAAAATTTTAAAATCTGACTCGAAAACGGACACATACTAAGTATATTACTGAACTGGCACATTTAAACATACAACTCAAACCAAGCTAAGTCTACCACCCCACACTTTGAATGAAACATTGTCCTCAGTGTGTGTATGAAAGAGAAAGAAGACTTAGCTTTAGACCCGGTAGAAAGGCGTGAATGAATCTTGTGACATCTTCTTATAAGCGCATCCCATATACCTAAAGTCAAATAGACAGAAAACAACGCAAACACATGCACGGGACGTGGTCCACGTGCCAAAAGTATACAACAGATACACTGGGGATATAAAATAAAGAAGCCATGCCACATCAGTAGACTCGAAACACAAATAATCACTCAACATGGACCGCAATAGATGGAAAAATAACCATAAAGGTAAAAGAATAGAACATCTATGCATATCATATAAAGGCCACAGAGGGTCACATTAAAACATCCATGTCAAGTAGTGAAAGCATGTATCACAATCAAATACTCCTCACTATATTCATCGTGAAATCCTCTAGACACACCTAAGCTTGCTTTATTCCAAAAAGTTCTTTTTTTCTTTTCTTTTTTAACGGCAACCTTGGGTTTTTATTTTTTTATTTTAAAAAAAATCCCCTCACACACACGATATTTTAAACCCCTCAAAAAGTCATGGTAGCCGCCTAAGCCCCAGTTCTAGCCGGACTTACAAGATATCAACCTCCGAAGAGGCTAAGTACCAAAGTCGTATTCAATCCGAGTTCAAGCCAATATCACTTCAGCATCCCATGGCTACTATCGAAATATAAATAAAACAAGATGATAAAAACCTAGGCCCAAGTGCTAGGACAACCTACACGATATCAACTTAACATAACAACCCCATAAAGGGATTGGGTTGAGTACCTACACGATATATTTTTTTTTCTTTTTCTTCTCTCTTGACCTAACACAATTTTTTGATATCGACTTTTAAACAATCTCCCCGGCAACGGCGCCAATTTGATAAGTAAAGATTTCGCAATCCGGCTTGATCAAATACAATTTATAGAAACTCGAAACCTTAGGCAAAAATCACTTTCTAACCGGTAGTGGACCGGGTCGATCGTAGGTAGTGCGTTCAGAGTCCGAGGTCGATTCCACAGGGAGATTGAATCGAATATAAAACTTGTGTTAAAATCAGAGGGCAAAGAGTATATGAACAAGACAAAAGATCGAAGCTTTTACTATTACACGGCATAAACAAGAATCTGAATCAAGACTTTAATCCAGAGTAAATTTCATCAAACTAATGATCTACACAATCAAAACCATATTGAGAGAAAACAAATCGAAATCAGGAAACTCACAATAATGAAGATCAAAACATTGTAGATCAAGACTTTTGAATCACAAATCAGCAAAAGATATCAACCTTTAATTCATACAATGATCCCAGGCACGAACTCCACCAAGCTATCGATCGAATATTGTATTCTACTCGATATACAAAAATCTAAACTAAGAAATTGAAATACGGAGCCTAGTCCAGAGCTCTAATCCGACTATTTAGAAGTCAACATGTCATAAGAACCGCCGAAGCGGCTGGGTTGAGCACCTAAGCCGGCCTCAAACTCAGTCCAAGCCAATAAAAATCAAAATATCTATTTTCTTAGGTTTAGATGCTCTTAAATAGGCAAAAATCGCGACTTTGACCTAGTTGGGCCGACCAACTCGGCCCATTTGACCTGTCTTCAGTAAATCAGCAATAACTTTTTGTGTAGAGCTCCGATTTGAGCGATTCAAGATGCGTTGGAAAGCTCGTTCAATTCCCTACAAATTTCCTGAAGACAACTTGACCACAAAGATTAATGGACAGGTATGGTGAATCTGATGCTGTCGGGGCTAAACGCCAGTTTGCATCCTTGCAAACACCAGTTTGCCTAAAAATACAACTTTCTGTATCAAATGCTAATTCTATGAACGCCAGTTTGACCTGTCCAAACGCCAGTTTGGCCTAAGCTTGATTCAAACGCCAATTTGGGTAGGGCAAACGCTAGTTTGAGGTGATTTAAACGCCAAACTTGACTTTTCCTTGTTTCCATGCTACTTTCATGCCATGGACAAGTTCCTCATTCCAAAACATCACCTTCCAGGTTCTCGAGTCACCTAAGTCCTGCAATAACATGTACGAACAAACACCACGCATAATTCCATAAGACAAAAGTGCTCGGAAAAGAGTTAAATATCGTTAAAAAGGCGGAGTTTACTATCGATAAGACAGTTTAACTCCCCGTGCGTATAACTCTCGATATTACTCTTAAACAGGTCTAAATCTACCCAAAACATGCCACTAAAGTAATAACCGGGGCAGATTCACATACAAAAGTGCAGTGAAGTTGACTCCCATCATAGAGCTTTTTTGGGAGAAAAGCTATGAACAGCAAGTTGTCCAGCCAATCAGACAGGCCCTTACGTGTATGGATCCAATCGTGTCGTATCTCAGAAATAACGTCTTTCCCCAAGACAAGATTCAGGCCAAGAAGATGAAACTCTTAGCGACCAGATATTCGCTGTTCGAAGAAGTACTCTATCGTAGGTCGTATATTGCACCGTGGCTTAGATGTGTAACAAGTGAAGAAGGGAACTACCTTCTCAGAGAGATACACTTGGGCATTTGTAGAAATCATCCTAGAGCACGGACCTTAGCAAGGAAGTGCAGGTTGTTCGGTTATTATTGGCCAACAATATTGGTGGATGCTAAAGACTTGGTGGAAGAATGCAAATCATGCTAGGTGCATGATAACTTGTCACATCAGCCATCCCAAGACATGATCCCGGTAGTATCCCCTTGTCCTTTCGACCAGTGGGGGGTAGATCTAGTGCGGCCACTCCCAAGAGATCCAGGCAATGTCCGATTCTTGAACGTAGCAGTGGACTATTTCACTAAGTGGGTTGAGGCTGAACCGCTAGCTACCATAACAGGGAAATAGATACAAAAATTCTTGTGGAAGAGCATAGTGTGCAGGTATGGAATACCGAAAACCTTAATTTCAGACAATGGGACTCAATTTGAAGATAGAATTGTCAGAGAATGGTGTGACGAGTTGCACATAACCCAACACTTCACCTCAGTGGGTTATCCCCAAGCTAATGGGCAGGTCGAACAGACCAACAGGCAGATCAAGACGGGGCTGATGAAAAGCCCAGAGGAAGAAGGAGAAAATTGGACCGAGCACTTGCCTAATATCTTATGGGGGTACAGAACAACACCCAACTCGGCCACCGGAGAAACTCCCTTCAGTCTGGCCTATGGCTGTGAAGCAGTGATTCCAGCTGAGATCGGCCTATCATCGCCACGAATAGCGCTCTACTCGGAAGATCAACAGTTAATCGAGCTCAGACACTCCAAAGATGACTTGGAAGAAGCTCGGAATGTGGCCTTCATAAGAATGGAAAGATATAAGCAGCGAATCTCTCAGTACTACAATTCTCGAGTTAAACACTCATACTTCAAAGAAGGGGATCTAGTGCTCATAAAGAATGAGGTTAGCAGACAACTACCTCAGGGGAAACTTGATCCGAAACTGGGAAGGCCCGTACAAAGTGGTCAAAGTGCATAGGTAAGGAGCCTACCAACTAGCTGATGCAAGTGGCAGAATAGTACCACGCAGCTGGAATGCCTCCAATCTAAGAAAATTCTATGTCTAGAACAAGTTTCAGGCTTTATATAAGTATTACTTACTTTTTATGTCTCAATAAGATGTATTTGAACATCAGATATTAAAGGAATATTTCTCTTGCATTATTTGCTTGTGATTGATTATAACTAAGCCGCAGGTCGGTCTCAACGAAAGTTTGCAACGGACAAACTCAAAGAACTGGACTGCAGGTCGGTCTCAGAAGAGTCAGCATGGCAGACCCAAAAAACTAAACCGCAGGTCGGACTCAGAAATAGTTTGCAAAGGACAAACTCAAATAACTGATCCGCAGGTCGGACTCAGAAAATGAACTGATTCGCAGGTAGGTCTCAGAAAATGTTTGCAAAGGACAAACTCAAATAACTGATTTGCAGGTCGGACTCAGATAACGAACTGATCCGCAGGTCGGACTCAGAAAAAGTTTGCAAAGGACAAACTAAAATAACTGATCCGCAGTTCGGACTCAGAAAATGAACTGATCCGCAGGTTGGACTCAGAAAATGTTTGCAAAGGACAAACTCAAATAACTGATCCGCAGTCGACTCGTAAAACGAATCGAACGCGGTCGGTATCGAAAAATTCTGCAGATGAGACCCCTAATAATCAAGCGCAGTCGGTATCGTAAAAGTTGCAGAACACTTTAAATCTACAGGACAGACTCAATGAAAAATTCAGACGAAAGACGAACTCGAATAATCCGAACTGAGCTGCAAAGAAGACTCAGAAACTTTGGGTAATCCAGGTTAATTAAAAACTCAGACGATCAGCATTGAAAGACTCAAATCAAAAGACAGTTCATAAGTCTACTAGGCAGACGATCAGATCTAAGATACTTCGACAGTTTGAATAATCAAACTGTCCAAGTCTGCAGGACAGACGATCAGCGCTTACACTGAAGAGCATCATTTAAAAAGCAAAACTTTGTAATGAATTTTCTTCAGGGGGTAAAGGGGCCCTAGCTATGCTCAAAACAAAAAGCAATGACAAAATCAAAAGCCAAAAGCAATAATAAAAGATGGCTAAAACGCCAAAAAAGGAAATGTTGATTACAGAACAAGTAGGCACAAATTGTGAGGAATAAAACGCAACAGTTGGAAATTATTACAGAAATTTCAACAAAGTTCATTCAAAACAGCAAAGGCATAAATCTAAGAGTTGGCAGCAGAGTCTTGTTGCTGATCTAGAGGTGGACTAGGGCGTGGAGTGGAAGACATACTGGCATGTTGAGCAGCGGGTCTGCGGCCGTACTTCACGGCCAAATCTTTGCCAGCCTGAAACTCCCTAAGCCTTGCCTCATATACTTGAGTACAACCTGCCTTGCAAAGCCTCCCATGTTGAAGATCAGAAATGACCGGTGAGGAACTCGCTCTTAGCCTCGATTACGCCTTGATGTATACCTTGGCTTAAAATGGAGCCAAGCAAAAACTTTAAAGCCCCAGTGAATTGGGCAGAGCTCTTGTACTCGTGTATAGATTGAGCAATCCGAGCAAGCATCTCAGCTTCAAGTCCTTCACGCTCAGCACAGAGTTTTACCAGTGCCTTCTCCTGTGCAGCGCTAGGAGTGCGCCGTTCTTTCAGCTCAGCCTGCTGAGCTTGCACAAGCTTCTCCAGATTAGCGATCTGGGCATCCTTGGACAGAGAATCGTCCTTATGTTTGTTGTGACAGGAAGAAATGTCAGCAATTCGCTTCTCCAGAGAAGCCTTCTGGGTAGAGAAATCGTTGAGCCTATGCAAGACCTCCTTTCCGGCCTTAACGACCTGGAAACAACAATAGTCAAAGGCAAACAGGGTCAGTACGATCCAAGGATAACAAAGGGAAAATCGAGAAAAAATAGAAGGGATAAAACTTAAGATAGAAGCCAGATCCCTATCCGGCAGATCTGCCAAAAACTCAACTGAAGAAGAAGAGGCCCCCTCAGTGGCATCCTGACCAGACCTGACCCTCTTTCGCCCAGATCAAGAGCATTGTCGGGCCTGCCCTCCATGATCAGACACATCCAAGATGACCAGACTATCATCCCTCTGATCGGTAGGTGATAGGAGTCAATTTTACTGTACTTTGGTGTGCAGCTTAACCCCTATTTATCACTTTATTGGCATGTTTTGGGTAGTTATAGACCTGTTTGAGAGTAATATCGAGAGTTGTATGCACGGTGAGTTAAACTGTCACATCAATAGTAAACTCCGCCTTTTTGACGATGTTTAACTCTTTTCCGAGCACTTTTGTCTAGCGGAATTACGCGTCGTGTTTGTTCGTTTATGTTATTGCAGGACTTAGGTGACTCGAGAACCCGGAAGGCGATGTTTTGGGATGAGAAGCTTGGTCGTGGCATGAAAGTAGCATGAAAATGGAAGAAAAGCCAAGTTTGGAGTGAGATCAAGGCAAACTGGCGTTTGCCTTATCCCAAACTGGCGTTTGCATCAAACCTAGGCCAAACTGGCGTTTGGACATTGCAAACTGGCATTCAGAGAGTTAAAACTTGATTCAGAAAGTTAGAGTCTTGGCTAGCCGAGCGTCCAAATGACCCACAAACGCACGTTTGGGTGGGTTCAGCACGATTCAAGAAGCTAATATAACACAAACGGGCGTCCAGGGTATAGTGACGAGCGTTTTCCCTATGACTTGAATCATCAAACGAGCGTTCAAGATGAGGCAAACGCTGGTTCACCAAAGATGAAACCCTAATATCATCAAGATTCCCAGGCAAACTAGCGTTTTCCAAGACACAAACAGGCGTTCAAGACCGACAGTAGCAGATTTTTGACCTACACTATAAATACGCAGCTCATTCAGCCCCTAATCATCTTTGGCCGACTTTAGATTTTTCTTAGACGATTTAGGGGTGATTTTAGTGTAGTTTGATCACCTCTTAATCATTTGATTCCACAGATTACTCCCTTTGATTCTATACACTTGTTATAGCTTAGATTTACATTCCAAAAACAAAAGATTCGACTTTTGGATCGCATTTCTCTTTGGTATTTTCTGGATCATATTTTCTGCAAGTTATATGTTAATGACTTCTCTTTTATTTATTGTCTTTAGTTTGATTTCAATTTCTATTTCATTTATTAGCATAATCATGAGTAGCTAATCCGTTGTGTAGTCGAATTATGTGAAAGTGAGTGAAAACCCTAAGGGGATGAGATTGGGAGTTGTGTAGTGCGTAATTAATGTTTTAACGATTAATCCACGTCCTAAAACTTATTTTAACATCTTTGAATTAGATTGATCATCTAGTTCACTGTCACACACATCGAACTTATAGATGTATTTTGCGGTGAGATGTGGGAAAAGGGGTTTTAGGATCGTTGCATAGATTCGGCCTAGTTGTTAGGTCCGTGTCCAATACAGAGGTTTGTCATTGTTGTTCGAGCAACTCTAGAGCTTAATCATGTTAGGATAATCGGTTTTCTAAAGGGAGAGTCGGTTAGCTTCACATAGGGTGGTTAGATCGAGTTGTTCAGTATAATAACTAGAATTAGGAGTTGGAACCCGTGGATGTCGTTAAGCTGCATTGGATAAGTAGGTCGGTTAAGACACGCTCCCGGTCAAGTCCTTCCTTAGGGGTAAAAGTTGCTCGTGGGATCATAGTTCGGCTATACCTTTTAATAACTAGAAGTAAACACCGGTAGTATAATCTTTATTTCTGCATTAGTATAATATCTTCCCACCATATTTTGGCTTGAACTAAGTTCGACGTCAGCTTTGGTACTTAGACATTACTCCCTGTGGATTCGACCTTGTGACCACTATACTCCCGTTGACCCGATACTCTGTCGGTGAAAGTTAGCGGTTAAGTATTTTGCTATCAAGAATTTTGGCACTGTTGCCGGGGAGTAACGTTTAATATCTTTTAAGTTGACCGAAATCTTGGGCTTAGGTTGTTTTTATTTTGTTTTCTTGTTGTTTCTTGTTTGTCGGTGAATGACCCAAAGCTCTAAAGAACCTCTCATCGAGCAAATTCAAGAAATTGAAGCTTACACATGTCATAGAAACAGTCAGTGCCGAGGAGAGATCATGATCGCTAGTCTGAATCCCCTATTTGAGGAAGAAAGGGTAGTGGAAAGCTCACTTTCGGAATCCTCAGATGAAATGGAGGATTCACCAAATCATAGAGATGGCAAAGAGCCCTTAATCGAACATAATGTACAAGGGCAAACCTCAGATATTACTGGTGGTAACGCAACACTACCATTGCATACTCCACCAAGGACCCCTCGTCATGAACCGTTTAGAGAGGACAACACAGTGTTGCGTCAGTTGATAACCCTATAGTTTAATCAGAGGACAAGGATTGGACAGCACAGGAGAGGACAAAATGCTCATAATACTCAGAACTTTGGACCCGAATTAGACCAAGAAACTGTGAATCGAGTGCTGCAGATGCTAGAGAATCAAGGAAATCAACAGGGGTTCCAAAACCCATATAATCAGCAACCACCTTTGCAGCAGTATTATCAACAGCAACAACAGCAGAATTATCAGCCACAGAGGGCTCAGCAGGTGCAATGACCGAGAGTCTGCCGTGATTATGTGACTAACCCACAGGAAGTCACGGGGCATGATCCAATTCGGGTACCTCCTATTAATGCCAACAACATGGATATAAAGCAGAATATTTTGAACATGTTGGGGGAACATGCCTTGTTCCATGGGAAGTCAACTGAGACCCGAACAGCTTTCTGGATCATTTTCTCCAAAATTATGGGACGATGAGATATAATGGGGTTAGCGACGAGGCAATAAAGCTGATAGTCTTCCCGTTTGCACTGAGAGGAGCTGCTAAGGAATTGTACGATTCATTACCTAATGATTCGTTACATACATGGGCGGATGTAGTGAAAGTGTTTTTGAGGAAGCATTTTCCTTCGGCAAAGATTTTAGATCAGAAAGAAGAAATCTCTTCATTTGATGGTCTCGAGGGAGAGACACTAAAAGAGACATATGAGAGGTTTAGGGGTCTACTGAAGAGATGCCCTCCACACGATCTTCCACTGTTGAGCAAGTCATTATACTATTCAGGGCCTTAGAACCATTGGACCAAAACAAGGTGAACGCCGCCAGTGGCGGAGATATCATGAATCTGCCGCCAGAACAAGCTATGAGACAGATTGAGAATGCGGCAGATAGAGAAGGACAGTGGGGGTCTAGTAGAAAGAAGAAGAAAGCCCCAATGGAAAGTGTAAAGTCGCTGAAAGAGGAACTCGATCGAGAATCTTCCATGCATGAAAAGATGCAAGAAATGGTGCTAAAGATGGACCAAATGGAGTTGGAAAGAAAGAAAGCACAGCAATGCCAACTTTGTGGAGGTGGACATTCTGCCATGGAATGTACATCATCGAAAAAGCCCACTTATCGACAACAATTACCACCTACTCCAGCACAACAACAATTTGGAAACGAGAATGATCAGCAAAAGATGAATGTGTATGCAATGGGGTAGATGAGTATGAATCAGCAAGAGTTTGGCCAGCAGCAGTGGAATCAGAATTTCGACAATCAGCAAGGGCCGCAACTGGATTATGGTATGGGTGATGATTCACAACAATATGATGTAAGCTATGTTGGACAAGGGAATCAGGGGCAGTGTAATCAGAATCAGCAGAATAAAGGTTGGAATCAGGGGCAGAATCAGAACTGGAATCGTAACAATAATCAGAACCAAGGATACTATCAGAATCCCCAGAATCAGAGTTCATACCAGAATCAGAACCAAGGATACTATCAGAATAATCGAGAATCGGCAATCTCGGTCCACAAGGCCAACGACAACAAAGAAGGGCGGGTGGGGCGAGAATCAAGGATGGAATCGAATCGGGGCCAACAAAATAATCGAGAATCAATAAGCGAGCGGCCCTTGAGAAATAATAATTTCGGCACCTATCGAAGATCCGAATGCTCATCCGCACTTTTGAGCAATCAAAATAATCGTGATCAAACAATTTTGGTGTTGAAGACGCCCATTTGAGATACTCCTGGAAAGACTAGATAGAATTTGTTTTTGAGTTAAACAAAAATTTGTAGAGCAAAAAGTGGCCACCCATTACGCCATTCGAACTTGAGACCCAAGTAGGTCAAATAAGCGACACTCTGAAGACAAATCTGAGTGGTGGGCTTCCGAGCAACACTGAGAGAAACCCAAGAGGTGTGAATGATGTGTTCACACGAAGTGGTAAAGAGGTTGGGCCGATAAGAAGAAGAAATTATGGGCAGCGGCGAGAAGGATGAGAAAAGAAGGTAGTTGACCGTGAAGGGGCTATGTATGGTGAAGTCGAGATTGAAGATTTGGAAACTGGCGGTGTCGAGAAGGAAATGGCGGCAATGAGGAAAGAGTTGGAAGCCACGAAAAAGGAATTGGCGGAGGCAAACAAGAAAGCGTTGGAAGGGGCAGAACCGAAGAAAGACTATGTGGTCTTGGACATCAAGGAAGAAGAGCCCTCGCCGCCTAAAGAAAAAGGTAATTAAGAAAAACAGAATTCCTCTTCCTCCCCCTGATTTTGATGTTAATACTTTACCTTATCCTCCTAAGGGACCCAGAAAGGACATACTGACCCAAGGTCAGGCGAAATTTCTGAGTCTCTTAAGAAAGGTATTTCGAGCATTCCCCCATATTTTAAATTTTTGAAAGGAATTTTGTCGAGTAAGGAGATGATGCAACAGATGGTGTATTTGAGTGAGGAATGTTCTGCAATCTTTGAGAATAGGATACCCCCCAAGATGCAGGATAGAGGTAGCTTTACCATCCCAATTACCATTGGAGAGACAATGTTAAAAAAAATTTTATGTGATCTAGGGGCTTCTGTGAGCCTGATGCCTAGAGGAGTTTATGAGAAGTTGGGATTGGGTAAGTTAGAACCAACAAGGATGACCCTACAGATGGCAGATAGGTCTGTTTGGAAACCTATGGGGATAGCTGAAGATGTGTTAGTGCAGGTTGACAAGTTTGTATTCCCCGTTGACTTTGTGGTCTTAGATATGGATATGGATGCCAAAACAACGCTTTTGTTAGGTCGGCCTTTCTTTAATACAGGAGAGACCTTGATAGATGTTAAAAGGGGGGAGATCATACTACGAGTCGGCAAAGAGAGTGTGTCCATAAATGTTTACAATGCAATGAAGCACCCTGACAATGAAAAGAGTGATTGTTTTTCTATTGATGCTATATATCCTTGTATTTTGGAGCACACTTGATAACGGTCATTTTACGCCCGTTATTCTATGGTTTTTATCCCCGATTCTAGTTTGAAAGAGCTATAATATAGCAATAATTAGTCGTAATATGCTGAATTTACTTATGCCAAGGGTTACGATTCATTATTGTGTATTTAAAGGTTTTATTGTATTATTTGATGTTCTGAGACCGTCTTTTATGCTAAATTTGCAAAGTGGGCTATTTGAGGAAGCGAAGGAGGGAATTCGGAGAAGGTTCAATGGATTGCGAGACATGTTCAAAGCGGCCCAAGACAAAAACAAGAGGAAGCCCAGAAGGGCAGAAGGTTCGGTCGACCGAGCCTATGCATTCGATCGACCGAGTGTCCACACGGGCCAATGAAGTCCAATGCATCTTTTGAGGCGATTAGGGTTCGATAATATCGGCATTTAAGTCGGCCTTCTTAAGTCGGCTATAGCTCTATATAAACACAAGTCCTTTGTATTTCTTGAAAAAAAAGAGGGGAGACCAATACCAATTCATTCATATATACATGCAAGCAAATAAGAATTCATTAATTTGTGGTGAAGGTCTTTGGGGTGCAATCATGTGAGCCCTAGTTTCTCTTCTTGTTTTCTTTTAGTAATTAATTTCCCAATTATGCTTTGATTGTTTGAGTAGTTATTCATAGCTAGATGATGTAGATCTGGGCTATGACGTTAGGGAGGTGGTGATGCCTTGTCTATGAGGATCTCATACCCTACGTCCTCTACCTAAGATTTATGGATCAATCTACGTGTTTAATTTACGTGTATTTAGGTTAATTTATATAATGTCCTGACGAATCACTATATAATCCGATTCGTATGAGAAACGCTGAGAAATATATTCAGGGGTGTAATCTGGGGAGTGGTGTCACTCGGTCGACCGAGCCTATGCATTCGGTCGACCGAGAGCCTCTAACCCAGCTTCATCTGATAATCGATCACGTCTTTATGATTAGATTAGCTTAATTGAATCACATATCTCGGTAGGTATGGCTATGGCTACGTTACTCGCTTGATTTAATTAAAAGCGTGTAAAAGGAAATACCGATATAAAACTCTTAGGTAGGCTTATGAATTGATCTTCACGGACGTTCGGCGTTATCTAGGAAGGTTTATATTAGGAATTGCGCGCACGCACTTATTTATATCGTAGATCGTAAACTAGCATGAGATTATAACTTGGTAATTGTTAGTTGGACGAGAGTTTGAGTGATCGTTTAGGAAGTACGCCTAACCATAGGAATGTTGCCTAGACGAGGTGTACGGTTAATATCGGCATCCTTAGAGCCGTAAGCGTGTGAGTTATATGAGATGGAGGCACTTTAAAGGCGAAGTCACGTAACAATATCACAGTGATCTAGTGACCTACCGGTGCTACGTCAAGTTTTAGAGGATGACTCCCGTAGCCAATATGGATAGATGTGAACGGATTAATAGTTGATAAGTCTCTCTATTATATAAATTGTCTAGATCCAAATGATTACGGTTATAATTGGGCAGTTAATTACGTTATTTGTTTACATTGTTATTTGTTTATACGTTTGAGTGTGTCGTTCTTTTTCTTTCGTATCCTATGTTGGTCATAGACCGTCTTTGTCAAACGAAATAAATAAGTTGACTGTTTAAGTTAGGATCCACAAATTGATTCTCTGTGGGATCGACCTCGACTCTATCTAGCTATACTGCGGTTGAACCTAGTTCACTTGCTAGTGGTTATTTAGGCATCGAGTTAATAATTTAACTTGACCTCAATCAAGTTTTTGGCGCCGTTGCCGGGGAATCAATGGTCCAATTTCTTAAATAATTTACTGAAATATTTCGTTTGTCCCGTTTTTCAATTTAAAAAAAAAAAGAAAAAAGGGGGGTCTAATTGACCGAATCTGTACGTTCGGTCGACCGAACGTTATCACTCGGTCGACCGAGCCCATTTTTTTTTTTGTTTTATATTTTCTAACAGCTATCTTCCCCCTGTGATTCTGTTTTTTCTCAGTTAGTAGGTTATAAGCCTAGCAGCAATATGAGTAATCATACTGCCTGTTAGTTCAATAACCGTTTGTTGTTTTTCTTATGATGCAGTTAATCGGAAGGAATCACTCAAGCGAACTGTTTAGCAAAATGTCATCACATCAGTCTTCTGAGGCTCGAGGAGAAGAAGTCTTGGTCTTTGAGAACCAAAACCACACCAAGAAAGCCATTGACACCTAAACTCAATGAGAGAATAGCGAAGATGAAGGCAAGAATTCAAGAAGCTAAGAAGTCAAAAGAGTCTAAAGAAGCTTACATATACGAGAGGTATGTCCAAGTTAAATCTGAAGAGATTTCTTGATTGGACTCGAGGATATGACTACATGCATCACATGTCGGATATAGAATCGATTACGAGGTTAGCATAGACCTAAATCGCCTATATAGTCGTCATCCCGGATATGCGGCGCATATTGAGAATGAAGCTCGGTTGATGCCGAAACTAGATGACCCGAGGAGCATTTATGGTAGAGGTTACCTTAGAAGGAACATGCCTAGGTTTGGCTTTGATAGATTCGGCTCGAGTCGAGCATTTTCGAAGAGTCTTTGCGATAGAAACCTAATCCTTACCCCACAAATACTCCGTTGCAAGTTAGGTTTGCGAGATAGGACCGGAAACGATCTTGTGCGGAAATATGAATAATATGATCATCGGCATAGGACGGCTCGAGTTTAAGATAGATATAGGTGTTATGGGTATGAGCGAGCACCCTCCTTTGCCCGATCATTTTAGGGAGAGCCTTTATCAATACATCTAGAGCCCTAATTCGTATGTCCAGGCGTGAGATCACACTTTTCGATGCTAAGGGTTCTGAGACCTATGGGACAAGGAATCCAGATTTCCCAATTCCGGTGAGCGTGAATGTATAGGAAGTGGTAGTTCGAAACCAGATTTGATCCCGGACTCAGAAAAAAGTGCTGATGACAAGATAGAAGAAAAAGATGAGACCCTTACAGTCCTGAGTCGTGAGAAAGCTGTCAAGCCAAGCTGCATTCTAGAGAATCAAAATTCTGAAGGCCTGCTTTTCTCCAAACCCAAGGATAGAAGGAAGCGAGCAAAGAAACGAACTCGTAGAGTTCGTGCTAGAGAGAGCTCATCTAGTTCTGAGACAATCACGAAAGTTGGAGTTTGCTTGGATGGACAGTTCGACTGTCTTTTCATTGGACTCACACCCCGCGGAAAGGCACTCGTGCAAAAGAACGGCAAGACATTTTAATGAGAGGCTAACCGGGTGAAAACTGGCAAGCCAAAGATTCGTCAGAAAGTGATGATTTTTGGAAAGTCGAGCTACTGACTTAAACTGTAGAACTATTTCGATTTTTCGTTATTTTATTTCATTTTTTTTCTTAAAAAATAAAAATAAAAGTAGCATGAAACGATAAGAAGTTTTTTTTTTATTTTTGCCGTGTTCCGAAGACTGCTAAGTTAAGGATGTGCAAAAAATCTTTTTTTTTATTCGAATCGTTTTTACGTGAAGTAGGGTGTAGTAACCGAGTCTTTGTAAGAAAATGTTGATTAGCGAAATAAAAATGCGTTATTTTAAAAATGCTATAGGCCAGATTGTTTGATATTTTTTTTATTTTATTTATGAAAAGAATAAGATTTTTGTGGTTGAGACAACTGGTCGGTTGGGATAATTTTTGCGGTAGGAATTGAAAAAGTGAAATAATAGTTTTGACATGGTTATATGTTGTAGTTAATTTCCGGTGTGTCAAAATTAAATGGTCAACACCATTTATTTCTACATATCCCCATTCACCTTTCCCTCTTCCCAATTACTTTATTCTTTCAATTTAAACTTTCAAATTCCACCTTTACACCTTATCAATCCCCAACCATTCTTATCCACCAATCACATTCCACTTTTCAATTTCCCTTTTTCTATTTAACCCATTCATCCTCTTCTCCATTTTATTCCACCAAAATTCTACACCTACATTTTCCCCAAATCCTTGTAGAAATCAAATGGAAATATTTTGCAAATTTTCATCCATTACACCATTTCACTTTCTTTTCATCTTTTAATCGCAAGGCAGCTGTCCAAAATTTTTCTGATCGGCCAATTCGATCCATCGAGAGGATCAGGGCGAAGCGAGGCAACCACCAGTCCGGTCGACGTTCAGCACTCGGTCAACCGAGTGATTACTCTCGGTCAACCGAGTCTTCTCCGCCGCCGCCCGTCATTTCTTTGTGCTAAGTGTCGTCGAGAATGCCACCAAGAAGACACAGAGCCGCCCAATTTGTGGCAGTTGAAGGCGACATACCATTAATCAACGGGGTACCACAATTCGCGAGTCGGGAGGTATATTCTTCATTTATTAATCATTTCTCAAATGCCCCTGTACATCGAGCTCGAGGACTGGATTTGGATAATTGTGGAGACGAGCTATTAGAATTAGTTGAACGTTATCAGTGGCGAGATGTCGTAGCGCCCCCCGGCTGAGTCAACGTCAATTGGGTAAGGGAATTTTATGCTTACTTACGCGTACATCCCGACACCAATATTGCTACTATTAAGGACGACCGATTGTAATTTCTCGGGAGCGTTTAATGCTTATTTTGGTGCGGATATCTCGGAGGACGGGCGGAGTATATGGTGACATTTGACGGGTCCGGCGCTTGGTTGGTGGATGTTGGTGCCTATCTGGGGATAGAATGGACTATAGGAGAGGTTGCCCGCACATTTGCGGAACCCGATTTCAGGAGATGGGAGGACAAATACCTTCATCGGCTTATCCGTTCTAATCTCTGTCCGGCCAAGCATGTATCTACGGTCTACTATGCCCATGCCACTCTGCTTTATTGGTAATACATGGGATGGCCCGTGAACGTGGGGGCTTTGATATGCAAAGAAATGACAGACGATGCTCTCAAGCCTCGGCACACCTTACCTTTTGGTTCACTGATTACTACATTCTGTGAGGGAGCCGAGTGCCCAGTGTTAGGCAGCGATTCCTATGTGGAGCCAATGCCTATCTTATCTTTAGATTCTGTGGCACCACCTATCGTTCACGGCCACGATCAAGACCAAGCAGAGGAGCCAGGGGACGATGCTGACGAAGCTGGCCTGAGCAATTTGCAACTAGCACCATTCAATCCTACTTATGGGCCTTATGCTCCCAATGATCCAAGATTTTGGGATTAAGCATTTGTATTTCCGTATTTGCATTTCCTAGGATTAACGCGTTTTTTTTTATTTTGACTCGGTTCTACTAATGTGTCGTGTTATATAAAGTAGGTTTCACTACTTCCTAAATTCGAACTCATGTAATGTTTTGGACTTAATGAAATATATTGACATGTAATCATTAATTTATGGACTTGAAAATGTTTAAGGAATTTGTTATCCCTTTTATGGTCCCTTTTTCTGATTATTACTGTTTGGGCTAATCCTGTAACGAGTTTCAAGCTTTGTTTAAGATGCATGTTGCAGTGATTATTCTTCTGCCTTGCTAGCGGCCAATGCCTGTGCCTGTTCGACTTTGCCGAATTCCCAAGACTTGTTCAACTTCCACGCTTATCCAGAGCTAAGTTCCTTTTCGTAGTTTTTCTTTTTTTTTCTTTTCGATTTTTATACATTGAGGACAATGCATGGTTTAAGTGGGGGGGTACGAGTCACTTAGCTCATATAAGTTTCCACATATCAAAGAAAGAATAAAATGTGTGAACTTTTAATATTTTTTTTTTCGTTACCTTAGAATCACATTTACCTTGGTGAGTTCCGGATAATTATATCTAATAAGAAATAAACCATGTTTCATGAGTACGTGGTCACTTTATACTTTTGTGATTTATTGATTAGTAAACTTAATGATATTCATATTGTCCATTGCGAGTAGTTGTTTATTATTCAATTATTCGATAAATGAATCGAGTTATACTACGCTTATTATAAAAATGAAAATTTTATATGTACATTGCGTAGATAATTGGTTATGCTTACCTAGTGTCAAATTTATCGTCTGATGTGTCCTTAAAATTCTAGCCACAAAAGCTGAGTAATAAGCTTGAGACGCACCTGTGTTTGATAATACTAAGACACTGGGCTTGTAGTAAGTTACCAAAGTAGCCTCGCGCTTGTGGTAATATTTGATGCTATATTTGATCTGAGATAGGGGGATACGAAAAAGTTCTCTCCCATGAGATTGGTAGTATTCGAAGATATGGAAAATTGAAAAAATTTAACTTCTATAGAGGCTTTGAGTTTTTTTTCTCGGTCTCCAAGTCCAAAAACCCAATAGATACGCTCTTGCTTATTGCTCTAGTGCTTCAAAAGGCTAAAGAAATGGGAATACTGATGTTGATACGTTAAGACGGCAAAGTTTGCATAAACTCTAATCTTGCTACGAATATCTAAAACTTAATGCACATGCACACACCACTTCGATTCATGATGAATAGTGGATAATGGATATCTGATGAGCATAGAGGGTATGAATTGATTCGAGTTTCTTGTGTCAGTATACTGTGACCATGGGAAAATAGTTTATGGGGAATAACTTATTGAGATTTTGATCGGGACGATCAAAGGCTAAGTGGGGGGTAGTTGATAACGGTCATTTTACGCCCGTTATTCTATGGTTTTTATCCCCGATTCTAGTTTGAAAGAGCTATAATATAGCAATAATTAGTCGTAATATGCTGAATTTACTTATGCCAAGGGTTACGATTCATTATTGTGTATTTAAAGGTTTTATTGTATTATTTGATGTTCTGAGACCGTGTTTTATGCTAAATTTGCAGTGGGCTATTTGAGGAAGCGAGAAAGGAGGGAATTCGGAGAAGGTTCAATGGATTGCGAGACATGTTCAAAGTGGCCCAAGACAAAAACAAGAGGAAGCCCAGAAGACAGAAGGTTCGGTCGACCGAGTGTCCACGAAGCCCAGCAGAAGTCCAATGCATCTTTTGAGGTGGTTAGGGTTCGATAATATCGGCATTTAAGTCGGTCTTCTTATGTCGGCAATAGCTCTATATAAACACAAGTCCTTTGTATTTCTTGAAAAAAAAAGAGGGGAGACCAATACCAATTCATTCATATATACATGCAAGCAAATAAGAATTCATTAGGCTGGTGAAGGTGCTGGGGGTGCAATCATGTGAGCCCTAGTTTCTCTTCTTGTTTTCTTTTAGTAATTAATTTCCCAATTATGCTTTGATTGTTTGAGTAGTTATTCATAGCTAGATGATGTAGATCTGGGCTATGACGTTAGGGAGGTGACGATGCCTTGTCTATAAGGATCTCATGCCCTACGTCCTCTACCTAAGATTTATGGATGAATCTACGTGTTTAATTTACGTGTATTTAGGTTAATTTATATAATGTCCTGACGAATCACTATATAATCCGATTCGTATGAGAAACGCTGAGAAATATATTCAGGGGTGTAATCTGGGGAGTGGTGTCACTCGGTCAACCGAGCCTATGCATTCGGTCGACCGAGAGCCTCTAACCCTGCTTCATCCGTTAATCAGTCACGTCTTTATGATTAGATTAGCTTAATCGAATCTGTTATCTCATTAGGTATGGCTATGGCTACGTTACTCGCTTGATTTAATTAAAACGTGTAAAAGGGAAATACCGATATAAAACTCTTAGGTAGGCTTATGAATTGATCTTCACGGACGTTCAGCGTTATCTAGGAAGGTTTATATTAGGGAATTGCGCGCACCTTGTTTATACGTAGATCGTAAACTAGCATGAGATTATAACTTGGTAATTGTTAGTTGGACGAGAGTTTGAGTGATCGTTTAGGAAGTACGCCTAACCATAGGAATGTTGCCCTAGACGAGGTGTACGGTTAATATCGGCATCCTTAGAGCCGTAATCGTGTGAGTTATATGAGATGGAGGCACTTAAAAGCGAAGTCACGTAACAATATCACGATTATCTAGTGACCTACCGGTGCTACGTCAAGTTTTAGAGGATGACTCCGTAGCCAATATGGATAGATGTGAGCGGATTAATAGTTGATAAGTCTTTCTGTTATATAAATTGTCTAGATCCAAATGATTACGGTTATAATTGGGCAGTTAATTACGTTATTTGTTTACATTGTTATTTGTTTATACGTTTGAGTGTGTCGTTCTTTTTCTTTCGTATCCTATGTTGGTCATAGACCGTCTTTGTCAAACGAAATAAATAAGTTGACTGTTTAAGTTAGGATCCACATATTGATTCTCTGTGGGATCGACCTCGACTCTATCTAGCTATACTGCGGTTGAACCTAGTTCACTTGCTAGTGGTTATTTAGGCATCGAGTTAACTTGACCTCAATCAACACTAACCTGCAGGGATACCAAGAGCCGATGGAGGAATGCTTGAAGAAGTCAAGCACCGCAGAGGATGACGATCCGAGAATGAGAGTTCAAGTATATCATTTGGAGGCAACTCCTTATGTCGATGCAGGATGGAACAAGAAGCTAGAGATCGGTTTGACTGGCAAGCTACCGAAGCCGTCAATCGAGGAACCACCCACTGATCTGGAGCTGAAGACACTTCCTGAGCATTTAAAGTATGTATTTTTAGAACCGGATGAATTACTTCCTCTTATTATTTCGTCTGCACTAACCGTTTTGCAGGAAGCAAAGTTGATTCACGTTCTGAAGAAACATAAAAAGGCTTTCGGATGGAAGATGGTCGACATAAAAGGGATTAGTGCTGATTATTAGTAATATCATCCGCAACGGAAGCGATTTAAGGATCTAGATCTATAAAATACACGTAATAAAATAACTAGATCTACATCTACAAGGGGGGTTGTAGAACATACCTCTTGGATCTCAAAATCCAAGTAGAAGAGCCGCAATAGAAATTACAAACGAAGATGTGAAGAGCACCACGATCTTCCGTACGTGTGATCCAAGCAACTCCCGGTGAAAGGAAATCCTCGTCTCGAATCCTTCCGATATGCTACCCGGAAAAATCTCCAAGATTTTTCCCCAACCCTCTTGGCCGAAATTTCTTCCTCCTCTCTAAGAGGTAGAACTCGAAAATATTGTGTGTCTAAGGCTTGGGAGAACTCTCTTTATATAGGAGAGTAAAACTTAGCCTCCAAGGATTTAATAATTAATACAAAATCAATTATAATAATCCTATTAAATAAAAGATAATCCCATAATATTCTAGAACAAATCTAGAATAATATTTATCTTTATTTCTTACCATAAATATTTATCCAATAAATATTTTGTGCACATGTCTTATTATTTATTGAGAGAACAAATCTCCCAATAATTAATGACAAAATGTGGCGCCACCTTATACCCTAGGTATAAAGGCTTCCACACATTTCACACACTTGGGCCAAGATTATGAAAAATGTCTTTTTCATATATTTAATTATTTAGCCCAACTAATTTAATAGTCCACTAAACAATTAATTCACATATCGTTTTAATAAAGTCCAACAAGAACCAAATTAATATTATCAGGATTCGACGTCTGAGAATAGCTATGCTATATTAGGAGGCACGTCGGGGACCATGGACTAATAATCAGTGGCTCCGATAAATCAAATAAATAATTATCTTACGAACAGAATAATTATATTCGATAAATCAATCACAGGAATATGCCACCATAATCCCATGACTGCACTCCTCCGATTATGAGATTATATTTATCTCCTCACGAGAATAATAATAAGCGTCCATTGATATAATCATTACATATGGATTAATCCTCCACAGACTGTTCATTCTAAATCGGGAAGTTACCGTTAACCCTTTTCAGAACCTCTTATCCTTATTTACCATTAACCCCTAGTGATCAATTAATTCATACAACTCACTGGTAGCTAATCAGTGTAATATGAACTCCATGGATCGATCAGTTTCTAGGATTAACAAATAAAGAATCGTCTATCTACTTCCATAAATGGAAGGAATGGATTACATATCTGTGATAACACGGACTACTCACTCAATCGATTACAATGCCAAGATGGGGTAATTCGGACCATTGGACTCGGTGTAATCCTTAACCGTCAAGTCAAACTTCATATGCGATTCAAGCGGTTGGATCGTGATCACCTCGAGATTAAGATATATCCATAAATATGATCATCCATTGATTCGATAAGACTTCTCGATTCACGGAATTATATCGTGAACTCTAATCAAATCGGTCCAAATACTATATGATATATCTATCATATATAAATGCCCCACTAGGTTCTCTTAACCGAAAGTCCGGATAAGACAATCACACCTATTGTGTTCTGGGCGCATTAATAGCACGTTAAAGGAGAGACCCGATACTCTCGATTAACTTCACTACGGGCTAATTGTATTTTAAGTACATCTTCACTAACTCAATCCTCCCGTGTATATACCATACACTGAGTTAAGTGATTATATAAACGATATACTTTAGGGTTTTCTGTAGTGTATATACTATTGTCACATCGGTGAATATGAGAATAATAAATATGAATAATAATGTCAATTCATTTATTAAATAAAACAATTACAAAAATTGTCTTTCGGGCATAACACCTAACAATCTCCCACTTGCACGAAAGCATGTGATTAATTGTTTTAGAGCACACCCTATTATTTAAAATACAACAAACTACATCTCCCACTTGCTCTAAAGCAATGGAGACCCATCCCGTATTCTAGTACCCATTAAGCATATCATAACCATTTTGATTCCAAAGTACACTCCGAGTATGCCGTCGTAGGATAGGTCGGTGACTCGGGAAGTACCTACATCTAAATGTCATGGGTCTTAATGATTAGTCATGTTGTCGGGCTCGAGGCGATCCGTAGAATCAAAGCGTTACGGTCCATCTAATCATGTGGTACTGAGTAAACATCTGAGCCGAGATCGACTTAACGATCATCCTCAATCGACTTAAAGTCAAAATCGATTGTATCACACATATCCAAGTTCACACATGAATATGTCTCGCATATTATTCCTCGTTCTCTTCAAGATACTAAAGGACATACTAAACTTGCTTTGTTAACCACCAAATCTAAGATTCGATCAAAGTTGACGTTCAATAACGACGACCATCTCTTACTAGAAAGAGAATCTATCCCATTTCTCTTGATCAGAGAGTCATTCACGAGGTATAGGGTAGAACTTCCTCGTTGAATGTTGCATATACAGATGCATCATCTTAACTAATAAGATGGATGGGAAACGATGGATCGATTCTAATGAATTCGACCGAGTCAAACTCTTAAGAATGTTGTCCAAATGTATGCATTGCGAGAGAATTGTGGCATTGTCGATTTCGACTTCGAGATAACACACCCATGTTGATTCCAAGCTAGTGCAAGTGTTATCCTTCACAAACACTAATATATGTATATATTCACTCATTGTACTAAAATTGATATCCGGTCTACAATGCAGACTTATCAATATTACGGTCAAATCCACATATTGTAGAAATATATGACTTCCAATGACCGAGAGGTTTGCTTTTTATCCACAAAGGACATAAGCCTTGACAGTCATCCTGTCATAAGTTCAAAAGGCAATACCCTTTTGTTCCGAATGAATCCAGACTCCATTTTTTTGGCAAGAAGGTCTCAGGGAATCACCCCTATTTTCTGCTTTTGAACGAAATCAAGCAATACTAAGTGGTAAGAGAGTTCAAGTTCTGATTAACTCTCTACTTCTTAGGGAATTACCCCTAGACCACTCAAGCTTTGCTCTGGAAGATGAACTTTCCTATTCATTCTACTCTTTTCCGTGTAGATCCAATTACTCCCACTGGGCCTGAGACACTCAGGTGGTTCTATAAGAGTATGAACAGCTCTGGAGTACCAAACTCCATTCACAGGGTTATGGCTTGTAAACCAACCTCTATTATCAGAATCCTATACTGCTCACAAAAGAGCCATAGGTCATTTATCGATCCTCAGACTACAAAGTCTTCAGAACCCGTAACGGGTAATGGATAAACCATACTCCCAATACTTACTGGGTGGATCGAAATTCTGATTTAGTTTAGTAGTATTTAGTGTTATCACCAACAACCGATGTTGGATGTGGTCTGATTTTAATCAGTTAGTAACTACCTTGAGTAAACGTACTTCAAGGTTCAAGGTTTTTCTGATCATGGATTCTATTAGAAAGGATGCAACAGTATAACTGTCCCTTCCCGATTTCAAGAATCCTATATCTAACCTTTATACTCAATAGGTTAAAAGATATATCACGAATGGTCATTGACCGAACGTATGCGTGAAATTCCCAGTCTTACCTTCAAGCACCGTGTGCTAAATGCTTATATTTATGGAAGCGGGGTGAACCGAATCCACACCTTATCCGTAAATTCCAAAGCATATTCTAGGTAGAATTCTCGGTCTTACATTTCAATGTAAACCGTTATTTCGCTTCCAATATCTTTATTGAGTTAAGCAGTATATTGTAGCACATCTAAAACTATGTAAAGTAATTCAATGGTTTCTCCCTTAGTGAAAGCATTTCACTATGAGGCAGGCCGAGCATCAGTCCCTAGGACTATGAATGGCCTATTCCGAGTATAGAATACTCTATCTCTGTTATAAACAGAGAAACCTCAAAATATTTTGGATAAACTTACCGGAGTGTTTGAATAGTTATCAGACAAGAAGTCACTACTCGGAAGCTCCTACTAGCTTGTATCTTTCACCAGACCCCGAAGGTCGTCATGAACAAGCTATGTTACTTCTTTATAACCATTATCCTTTCCCGATTGAAAGGAAACTTAGTCATTGAACCTTTGAGACAATATAACCAGACTGGAGAAAGGAATCACCCTTGAGCCGTCTTGAGTCTTGTCTTTTAGGGACTATGCACTAACTATGGAATATGAAGAAGCGTTTATCTAAATATAGAAACCAATTGCTTTTAATAGTTCTTAAGATGTGTTTTATATACATATTTCAATGATTCTAAGTGGTTTTGACTTTATCAAACAAAAGTCGAGTCTTGGATTAAATCATTTTACAAATGGTATATTCACTTTCTATACGACAAACAAATCATCGTAATATAAGGTAAATCCATTCGTTCCAACGAATCTTAAACAGAAAATAAATCTTCCGTGATATCCAAGGGTTGAATCCGAGATTCATTTCCTTATATCACTCCCACTATTCTAGCTAAAATTAACTTCCCGTTGTTTACTCTTTTAATCGTTAAATGCACTGCTACCTTGTTCTTCCAAAGAACTTAGCTCGAGAAAATTGCCAAGGATTCATAGGTTGGTGATCCAAAATCACTATCCTTATCCTATGATTTTCAGTTAATTAATTTTTCGGTTTAGCCTTAAAGTTTACTTAGTTTAGATGACTAACACTTTTAGACATATTCTCCCATTCTTGACTTTCCTTGTATGGAAACAGTCTTGAACCAGCGGTTCGTTTGAGTAGACACTACTCTTGAACCGTGGGGTGTCTATTTCGAGTGTTACTCGTCGGGACTTCTCGACCAAGAAAAGGATTAAAAGCTCCTAACAAATCATAACATTAAAGCTCCTACTAGTTTATCGGTTCCAAATACCGTCTAACGAGCAATGCTTTATTTTTATGATTTTCCGATTTTTTCGATTAGAAAATCTTTCGTACATAGTTCTATTGTTTCCAGAAAAACAACAAATCATAGAAACTCCCACTAGTTCTTCGATTCCAAATATCGTCCAACTAGCGACATTTCATGACTTTCCGGTTTTTCAATTAGAACGGTTACGTGTGTAGTCAGGTACACTTTTCTAATGTTCTAGAAAAACAACAAATCATAAAGCTCCCACTAGTTCATCGATTCCAAATATCGTCCAACTAGTAATACTTCATGATTTTCCGATTTTTCAAGAAATTACACAACAGAAGCCTAAGGTCCGACTCATCTTATCATAATCTTTGTTACCCCTCATATGTCTTTAGATGTTAATGGGAACTTTCCATCAATCCTTTAGTGATATTGTTAAAAGACTAGATTTATATATTTAGCTATCTGTTTTATGATATGCATTAATTGCAAGTTTCTTACTGTTATTTTTCTTTTTTAGACGTTTACTAGAGACCAAAATTGAATTTGAGCAGCAGAAGGTTATATATTAGATTTACAGAATCGGCTTGCTGACGCTGAATCTAAAATTATGGAAGGCAAGAAATTACGCAAAAAGTTGCAAAACACAATACCGGTGAGAACATTTTGGTATTGCTCTTGCTATTTGATTTTATTGGGTTCAATTATTTTGGCTCACGGTCCTTTGATAAGGTAAGAATTAAAGGGGAAAGTTAGAGTATTTTGTAGCGTTCGCTCTTTCTTGTATGATGATACAGCACCTGAAGCTAATGTTTCTATCTCCTTTCCTATTTCATGGAATCATTGGGGAGAGGATGATTTAAATCAGAATGGTGTGTATGCATTTTTTCTCATCAACATAACAGTTTATATATGTCCTGCTTTACTTTTATGCTTGGAAAGCATTTTTATAATAGCTCTTCTTTGTTTCAGCAAATGTGCTTATGTTATTTGCAGGTCAAAAGCATTCTTTCACCTTTGACAAAGTTTTCATGCCTAATTCCACTGAAGAAGAAGTGTTCGTTGAAATATCACAGCTTGTACAAAGTGCCCTGGGTGGTTACAAGGTGGAAACATGACCTCCCCATTCTAGTTATTTGTCATTTGTCCGTTTGTTCCCATTAGGATTATTTATGTAGAATGTATACAAATGCCATGTTACTCAAGAGTAACATCCCTTTCATGTTTTCAGCTTAATGAGGTTACAAGCATGCTGTCCCTTGTAAGCATGATGTACTTAGTTTTATCCTCACAAAGGGCCTTATTTTCGATTATTATTTATCTTTATCTGCAATCTTAGAATATGACGGTCAAGTCATTTACAATGAATTTGTGTATTAATATTGTTGCTTTCTTAAATATTTTGAGTCTGTTTTTGCTTACAGTCAAACTGGATCTGGGAAGACATATACGATGATGGGAAAACCTGAAATATCAAATCAGAAAGGGCTGATACGTCGTACATTAGATCAAGTATTTGAGACTAGACAAAGCCTTCAGGCCCAATGATGGAAGTATGATATGCATGTGGGTAGTGTTGGTTTGAGATATGAAATAATACCATGTGTTGATGCTTGGTTAGCTATCTCATTTCTCCCTGTATTCTAGGTTTCTATGCTTGGAATATACAATGAGAACATCATGATCTATTATCATCTAATCGTGTTGGCTCCGACACGTCATGGGGAGAGATTGCCGGAAAGAGTTATTCTAGGGAGGGAAACACTTATGTCTCTAATTTAACCATTATAGATTTTTGCAGTAGTAGGGAGGTGTCTTATCTTTTGGACCTTTGTCACAACATTTTTCTTTTATCCTTCTTCCGATTTTGCATATTCACATCAAGATTTCTAACCATTATAGCAATACTATGTGAGATTTTGTATTTTTATTTGTGGGGTTGGATGGGGCGACACAATATTTTCAGCGAAAAAGAATCATTTTCCCAATACATCCTTCACTTCTGTAGTTTCATAAGACGAAAGTATATCGTATTAAAGGATTAAGTTGTGGGACAGAACTTGAACCCATTAAACGTATTAGCCTAGGCACTAGTTGTAAACGTGTTTTGATTCTAATTTGATCAATCTGCAAAATATGATTACTAGAGTAGCCCAAATGGATGTGAGCATTCTAGTTGTATCTATGCCTGTTGGGTCAATGCCACAGAACAAGAAACACATTTTTCTTGCGCCGGGTGCATTTCTACTAGCATGTAGCTGTCTATAGAGAATTATGTACTTGAATGCTACAGACCTAGTTTTATTTTATGCTTGTGTTGTTTTCTGGTAGGTGTACCATTACTTGTGTCCTTTCCAAATAAAGTTGATGATGGAGCTCTGCGGTATGCGGATTTGCAAGTTGAGCATGTTTTTTCATAGTTTATTTCTTGAGTGAATTTTTAGTGAATTAAACCTTCCTCAACGATTGTCCCTGTGTTCATATTTGAACGATACACATAGGTTGATCGATCAACTGGTGAGGCAGAAGATAATGGTGTAAAGGATGAATACCAGCTGGAGGATCTGGAAGTTGTTTCAGCTGATTACAAGCTAAAAGTTGGAGTGTCCAATTTCAAAAATGCTTGGGAAATCCTGGGTCCAGAGTTTTAACGCGTAGATGATTATGGTCTTGGTCCAAGAGAAAGCTTGTCTGAAGCTGTGAATGCGGTCATTGATCTTCGTGGCACGCAGCCATGTGAGGTTAATCATTACTTGTTCATCCCATCCCCCCTCCTCCCCACTCGTGAATGATATTCTGCTTGCGACTCTGACAAATTAACCTAAAGTAAGTTGATTTTTTTGCCAACTAACTCGCATTTTAAAATCATATGTGGAATATAATTCCGAGGGAAAGTTGCTCGACTTTTGTTAGTTCTCTTTAATACCTTTTGTTTGTACATACTTTCGCAGTCGTCATTTAATTTCTTGACCTAGTAATTACTTCTGGGTTGACTTAGATTTTACCGGTAAAAGCACAATGTTCGGTATACATGACATTCTTTCTATCAGACAAAGATGTTGTGTATATTCTTTCTTGACAAACCTTTTTCAATAACAAAATAAAATGAATTTCATTCATGTAACAAGAAGTCATACAGTACTATGATTAATTGTACATTTATAGTTTTTTTAAACTGAATTGTTTGTTCTGTTAGAGACTTCTATGTTCCATAAAGTTACTTGCAGTGTGGTCTGCCAATTACTTGTTTTTGGTATATTTTTGCAACCAGGAAGTTGGGAAACACATGACAGTGGGTACATGATTCAAAGCAGGAATAATCCCTTTCCAAACATGGCTCTTGCTAAAATGGCTTTTTCGAGGTATCATTGCTATGAACCGAACCATACTTGTATTGGTTGTGCTTTACTTTAAATTTCTTTTTTTAGATAACCATCTCTCTTTAGCATTATATTGTACTGAAGATCCAAATGTTGGGCTTTTTGACACAACAGAGTAATGGATTAAACTATTCACATGCTCTACATTTCCAGCACATTCTGAATATATTTGGATGTCAACCTGGATTTTACACATTCTTGCATCATTATATTTAGTGTTATACTGTTATCTTTGGCTACTTATGCAAGAACCACCCACTGATTCTACATGAAAAGTTTTGTGTGCTATACATTCATGCACGTGTCTTACTGCATGCCTAGATGTTTGGATTAGTTAAATGCAAGACCTTTTATTGCATTTTCTTGACACTAATGTAGATTTAGAACTCTTTCCCGTAATTTTTGAAGGCTTATTTGAACTTTGTTACTTTATAAGAAAAATATGTGGCCTGCCATGTAAACATTCCAGTGTACTCAAAATTTACAATGTTTACTGCGTTGTTTTGTGCATTATATATTTTTCATGTAACTTTCCTTCTTTTATACTATGTTACTTATTGATGTCTTTACAATTTTGCAGAATGCCCCACCAACTAAGCAGATTGAAACTATATTCCAAATAATTTTGGTGTTCTCATTTATATAATTAGATAAGACTTTTAGGTGTAGCATCCTGACGACAAATGTTATCTGAGGTGGAAATGTTCGATCGATGCGGGCATCAGGAAGTGGATATTTTTAAATCCCATGCCACAAAAGGTATGTTATTATATGATATTCTTAAATCCAATGCTTCACAAAGAGGTAATCGCATTGAGGAGAGCTAATCATGAAAATGATCAAAGCCTTAAATACAAGGATTTTTCTTTGCTTTGTGGGAATTTTTTTTTTTAATAGATGTTAGCAAAGAAAGTAGATGCTCTAACAAAGGCATTGGAGGTTGAAGCTAAGAATATGAGAAGTGAGATTGCAAAGATGAATGAGGAGGTTGTTGTTATGTGTGTGGTGAAAGATCAACAATGCAACGAGAAATAGCTTGGGAACTCAAAAGGTCTGCTTACACGCTCTTAATTCCTTCCCAGAACATACAACACTCTTTGATAAATACATTCTTTTCTTTTTATGTTATTTTAGTTTTTTGATAGTGCTATTTAATGCAACAGGTAAAAACTGTAGTTAGTACTTGGTAATGAACATTGTAAACAGAAATGAAGATTTCATGTAAATTTAGCTTGTGATTATTTTTAGTACTGTTCCTATTCTATTTTCATCCTGGTTCATTTTAGTCTAAGAATAATGGATGGACGTTTATTTTTGTTATAATGGACTTATTTAGTGAACGGATTCACGATTAATAATTATCTGTAGTTTGAAGAACGTATGAGAGGCATATGACCTTATAATTATGGGAAGGCTTGCCATTATACCATGATTTAATGAACAGAAAATGACTCTAAAATGAGGTGATTTGTCCGCATTAAACTATTATATAATGAGGGGAAAATGACCCTATAAAGAGGGTATATGTTAATATCAAATCCAGATTTAATGACGGGAAAATGACCTTATAATGAGGAGATTTTCCATTATTAACTTGTTATTTAATGAGGGGAAATAATCCTATAATAAGGGGATGATTTGTTATTAAATACAATGTTTAATGATGGGAATATACCGTCATTGAATATATTATACAATTAAAACGGGAATCGATTCCCCATTATTACCTTTAACGGTAGAGGCGGCAATGAAGGGATATTCCCCGTCATTAAAAGCCTTTAATGACGGGAATTAGGCATTTAATGATTAGAATTCCCCTCATTGAACGCCGATTTTCTTGTAGTGACCATCTTCATAAACAAGAAGAAAGAGACACTCAAAAAGCTGACAGATTTGTTAAGAAGACTCCAAAATGAGAAAGAACTGAAAATCATCAATATCATATCAAATAGAGGCACTGAATTTCTTAATGAAATTATCAGAACCTATTGTGAAGAAAATGGAGTAATGCATCAATTATCTACAGCAGGAACCCCACAACAAAATGGTGTAGCAGAAAGAAGAAACAGAACTCTCAAAGAAGCTGTCAGAACAATGATTGCAGAAGCATGCTTGCCAAAGAGATTTTGGGGTGAAGCAGCAAACACAGCATGCCATACACAAAACAGATCAATCATCAACAAACATCATGGAAAGACTCCATATGAAATATGGAATGGTAAAAAACCTAATATCTCATACTTGCATATGTTTGGATCAAAATGCTTTGTTTTGAACAGGAATCAGCTGCACGCCTTTGATGAAAAGGCTGATGAAGCAATCTTTATGGGATACTCAGACACCAGCAAGGCATTCAGAGTACTCAACAAAAGAACATTGGTGATTGAAGAATCAATACATGTAGTTTTTGATGAACTAAATACAAATGGTTAAAGTCTTCAAGAACAAGAAGAAGAAGCAGCACAAAGACAAGTGTATATGAATACAACTATACCAGCAACTATTCTGCATCACAATTTTGGAAATCAAAATGAGCCACAAGTCAATACAACAGAAGAAGCACCAGAACTTGAAGCTCATGCACATCATGAAACTACAGAAGCACCAAGTGTAGAACAACTTCAACCTGACCTAAACTGGCTAAGAGATCATCCTGAAGAACAAGTTATTGGAGACAGTCACACAGGAGTGAGAACCAGAAGACAACTGGAGCATATGCTAACATGTTTTCTATCACAAGTGGAACCTAAGACAATAGATTATGCAATTCAAGATGCAGACTGGATCACATCCATGCAAGAAGAACTAAATGAATTTGAAAGAAATGAAGTCTTGGAACTTTTTGACAGACCAGATATGGCCAACATCATTGGTACAAAATGGGCATTAAGAAAAAAGATGGATGAGCAAGGAATTGTTGTCAGAAACAAAGCAAGGCTAGTTTCAAAAGGCTATTCTCAAGCAGAAGGAATAGATTATAATGAAACATTTGCACCAGTAGCAAGATTGGAGGCAATCAGACTCTTTCTAGCTTTTGCTGCACACAAAGATTTCAAAGTCTATCAAATGGATGTCAAGAGTGCATTTCTGAATGGACTTTTGGAAGAAGAGGTATATGGGGAGCAGCCTCCGGGTTTCCAACTCAAAGGAAAGGAAGACAAAGTATACAAACTAAAGAAAGCTATTTATGGACTCAAGCACAGCATTTGAGGCACGGTATGAAACACTATCACAATTTCTGATCAAGAATGGATTCAACAAGGGAACCATATATAAAACTATATTCAAACTAAAGGAAGGAACAAGCACATTGCTAGTTCAAATCTATGTTGATGACATCATCTTTGGATCAGAGGATGAAAAGTTATGTGAGAAATTTGCAAACCTGATGAAGAGCAAATTTCAGATGAGCATGATGGGAGAATTAAATTATTTCCTTGGCCTTCAAGTAAAGAAAATGAAGGATGGCATTTTCATTAGTCAAGCCAAGTACACAAAAGACTTAATACACAAGTATGGTATGGATACAAGTGGCACAGCAGATACACCAATGTGTGCAAGAGTCATTCTTGAAAAATATGAAACCAAGGATGTTGATCAGAAAATGTATAGAGGAATCATTGGATCCCTACTATACTTAACTGCAAGTAGACCAAATATATCATTTGCAGTAGGAGTATGTGCAAGATTTCAAACTCAACCAAAAGAATCGCATCTTCTAGCAGCCAAAAAAATAATCAAATACTTGAAAAACACTATTAATGTAGGAATTTGGTATCCAAAAGATGGAGGATTCAAGTTGATATCATATTCAGACTCTGACTATGCTGGATGCAAAATAGATAGAAAAAGCACCTCTGGAACTTGTCAAATGCTAGGCAGCAAACTAGTTTCATGGTTTAGGAAGAAGCAAAACTCCATAACTACATCAACAAAGCAAGAATATATATAGCAGAGAAAGGTTGTTGTGCACAAGTACTTTGGATTAGACAACAGCTAAGGGATTATGGAGTGGAGGAGAAAACAATTCCAATCATGTGTGATAACACAAGTGCAATATCTATTACTAAGAATCCAGTGTTGCATTCAAGAACAAAGCACATTGATGTGAGACATCATTTTATCAGAGATCATGTTGAAAAAGGGGATATCATTCTAAAATACATATCCACTGAAGATCAATTGTCTGACATCTTCACAAAACCACTCAGTCATGAAAGATTTAGCAGGTTGAGAACTGAGTTAGGAATGACTGAAATCGACTAAGTACCAAAGAACGGCTAACTGGAGTAATCGGCTAAGTAACTTCATCAGCTGTTCAAACCTTTGCCGTTACAGGAGATGTAGCAAATAAGGCACTGGTATCCAGCAAAGTTGACTAAACTGATTGTTAGGAACAGGAAGAAAAGCGGCTCAGTGAAAGAGTCATTACATCGGCTAAGTGACCAGCCAAGGCACTCCACCGAAATTTGGAGTCATGGGCAAATAACAGTGTGAACAAAATCTACTTTTTTACACGTGGAGAATAAGGGAGTTATGGAAGATTATCCTGAAGTTGATTACACACGTGGAGATCAATTTATAATTATGGAGGTAATTATATTTTTTTTACAAACGCCTCGATTCCCGGGCTCTATCATTACTTACCACAATCCACTCCCTCACTTCACTCGAATATCGCGATTTACATACACAAAATCACGCCATTACGTCATAAAATCCTTCCACATTCAAACCACGTTCACACTACCCAAATCATCCTATATAAACTACACTTAGAAATTTTCAGAAATCTTTACACCGTTTTGCAAAATTACAAACCCTACTTTTGATTCTCTCTGAAAACTCAAATTATTCTTCTCTAAACATCAATCACTTATCAATGGCTTCATCTTCTACAATCTCTCCCACTGAAAAGTTCTATGAAAAATCAATCATCACTGGTTCGTTTTTCAAACCTGAACACTATCTCTCTTTTTGTGACAATGATGCAAAAGCTCAATGCTTGGTTGATTGTTGTTCAAATCTGGGGTTAATGACCTTCCTAAACCCCCCCAATCACTGGAATATGCTATGAAAATCTGATCGCATTTTGGAAAAATGCCAAGTTTGGGCCCAGCACAAAGAAAACTGAGGTCGATTGCATAAAAAGTTCAATATTTGGGAAGAGGTAGTCATAACGCCTGGACTTCTCAATAGGTTCCTACAACTACCAATAATAGGTCCAGCTAAATTAAAGTTTGTGTAGATTGACATCACGAAATTTTGGCCTGAGATAACCAAAAACCCCAAGAAAAACAGCAAAACATACAATCTCCCTAGATCAATGCTAAAACTTCCGTTTGCTGAATTTACACCGGTCATCACCAAGAATATCGAAGGCAGAAAAGGGTCAATGGAAAACTTAACTGAGTTGCGGATCAAACTGATGGCTATTATCTACGAAGGTACCAAATTCGACTAGGCAACATTTGTATTCAATAGATTGAAGGATCAGATTCAAAAGGAAATTGATTTATCAACTACGGCACCAAGCAAGGGTTTGCAGAAGAAAGGTGATTTCTGGGAGAGGAAATCATATGGGTTCCCTCTTCAACACCTGTTCAACGTATTGAAAGTAAAACCCACAAATTTGCAGCCTCCACACAGGTCCAAGGTAATGTTTACCTACATTAAGGCATCCATGAAACCCAAACCCATTGCTGGAAGCAAAAGAAAACAACCTGAAAGCAGCAGATCAGGAGTGGGACGAAGAACCAGATCCCAGATGACACAAGAGAACACCTCAATGAATGGTACCAGCAACGTGAACGACCCTCTGATAATCAGTGATGATACAACAACAGAAGAAGAAAAACAACAAGAGGAAATCACCTACCTTGAGGAAGGTGATGAAGGATATAGAAATACTTCATCTGAAGACGAAGATATGGATGAGGAAGAAGCTGAGGCAGAGGATGAACATTCTGAAGGTGACCATCTTGAAGCTGATCCGGAAACTATGGAGACATCTGATGATGATCTAACTCTTCAAGAGGTACTTTTCAAGAGCCTCAGCAAAGTTGATGAACAGCCAAGTGAGCCAGCTGATCAAACTCACTTCGTTGAGCTTGTCAACTCCCCCACTATTGACCAAGGGGGAACACCGGCAGAAGAAGATGGAAAAGCAAGCATTCCTCCACAACCTCTCAATGACACTAAGGTTGAAGAGGAAAGAGAGGAAGAACAAGAAACAGTGGAAGAAAGAGAAAAAGAGACAGAAGGTGAACATGAAGAGAAGGAAGAGGAAGATGATGAGGAGAACAACGAGAAAGAGGAAGATGGAGATGAAGAGGAGGTTAATGTGACACCAGAGGGAATTAATCCAGAAAGAATCTTCAACCTGGACATTCAACCTCTCATTGTGGACATGGAAAGGCAATATCACAGTAGGCAAAACCTGAAGACTGCCTTAAGGAGTGGAGCAACCTCTTTCAACCACAAGATTGAAGCCCTCATCAGCCATATCAAGATACAAGATGAGGTCATGGAAAGACAAGGAAACTTGCTTTGCAACCTCCAGCAACTTATTCCTCATCATGTCCAAACCAACCTTGAGTTTCATGCTGAATCGATTGACAACAATCTCAAACCGTTGGTGGACACTTTAAATGCTCACACTCATCAAATTCAGCATCTGAATGAGATAATGGAGCACCCTGGGAAACAACTTGACACCCTTCTGATGACGGTCAAAATATACCCGTAAAAGTCATTAACGTTGTCCTTAAATCGAGCCTAATAATATTTATTTTATATTAAATAACATGCTTATAATTATTATCTTCTATTGTGTAATTTAAAATATATAATTTGGTATTTATCCGTTTTTATTATTTAAATATGATTCACTTTGGGATAAATATTTATTTTGTAGATTGAGATAATTTTGGAGGATAATTGCAAATGGACAAACTAAATTACAAGATAAATCCAAGTAAATCCGGATGCACTAAAGATAAAGATCGGATAAGCACGAAAAGGGGAGTAAGGCATGAAAAGAGCCGGCGAGCCAATCCGAAGAATTGGCGTCGACTGAGGACGCAAAAAGGGGGGCGCATTTTGCCTTTTGTCGGGAGATCGGCCGGGAGTTTTCTCTAATTGTTTTGATATTTTGAAGTATATCTTTAAATCAGCTTGAACCCCTATAAATAGAGCTGTACGAATTTTATTTACACACCTCAGACACTTTTCTCAATTTACACAACTGATAATAAAGTTCTCAGTTTTCCTCAGAATGGTTTTTATACAAGTTCTGCAATAATGTAAGTTATTGTATTTATTTCTTCTTAGTTTTTATAATTAATTCCCCAATTATTATTTATCGTTTGAGTTCGTTCTTCACCGAACGATGTAGATCTAAGGATACGATATGAGACAGTGGGGATTCCTTGTCTATAAGGATCCACACACCCAGATCTGTTATCCGGTAACCTATAGATGACTTTGGTATGGTCGACAATCGTGTTTTAGTAGATCAATATAATTGCTTTATGATTCTCTATTTTATCCGTTACGTATAGAGAAACGCTAAGATTTAGTTTTTCGCCGAGTCAGTCTAGCCACGTCTTTATGGTGTGATTGTCCACCTAGAATTTCTTATCTTAGTAGGTATGGCTACGGCTACGTTGCTCGTCTGTTTTAATTAGCATATGATTAGAAAATACCAATATAAGGCTCCTAGGTCGGCTCATGAATTGATCTTCCGGGACTTTCAGCGAGATCTAGATCTGTTCTGTATTAGGGAATTGTGCACATCTAGTTATACGTAAATCGTAGATTAACATGATACCTAAAAAGTTAGTGTTAATGGGACGGAGACTGATGCGATCGCTTAGGAAGTACGCCTAATCACAGGAATATTGCCTAGGTGAGGAATACGGTTAATATCGGCATCCCTAGTTTTGTAAGCGTGCGAGTTATATGAGATGGAGGCCTAAAAAGCGAAGTCACATAATGTAGCATAGTGATCTAGATGGCCTACCCGGAGCTAGATCTAGTTTAAGGGATGACTCCCGTAGCCAATATAAAAGAGATACGAATCGGGTTAATAGATAGTGAGTCTAGTTTAATTATATAGAATCTCTAGTTCCAAACGATAACATAATAATTGGGGAGGTTAATTACGTTGTCATTGTTGTGTTGTGTCGAGTCGAGTCCTTTATCTTTCTTGTCTCTTGTTGGTCGTAGACCGCTTTGTGTCCTTGATATGAATAATTAATTGTTTGTATATAAATGATCCACAATTGGTTCCCTGTGGGATCGACCTTGATTCGCTATAGCTATACTACGATGGACCGAGTCCTCTTGCTAGTATTGGTTTATGGTGGACAAGTATTTTAATTTAACTTGACTGATCACCTCAATCAAGTTTTTGGTGCCGTTGCCGGGGAGCCAACAGTCAATTTTATATATAAATAATTTTTTATTCATGTCAAGTTTTCTGTTTTAGAGTCTGTTTTTACGTTTTTGAGTCCCTCTGGTTGTCTGCTCTGTGTAAAAATTCCGAATTTTTGGAGCGATTGGCTTCGCTCCAGCCGAGGCGCCTCTCTCGCGCCAAATGAGCCTGGTTTTGTTTTCTGGGACTTCGCATGTCTGTTTATCTCCGTATGTTTAATCCGAAGGTCTGATAGCAGCATGAGAAACCATGTTAAAATCAATCTACGGTCCGTTTTGTTTTTTTTTCTGTTTGCAGAAACCAGGGAAGCAATAATCCGAGTCAGTAATTTTTCGTGGGCGCTGAGAAATAACCCAGCAACATGTGGAGCTATGAATCTGCGATGGGAAAAGCGATGGAAGCAATACCTTTAAAGCACCAAGATGGCTCCAAATTTTTTTAAAGGATTAAATTCTTCGTGGTATAATGTTGAAGGCAAGGTACTACCATTTTTGCTTATGTTTTACTATCTTTTGGGTTTTTTTGAGCATAAGTTAGCCTATACATGAACCTAAGTATGAATCTTAGCCCGGAGTTGGTTTGTAAGATTAATTGTATTAGTTTGGAAGGTTCTGCCCCAAATCTGTCTCATCTAAAGGGTGTAAGGAAACATGTAGTAGTTGAAGGAAGCAGTGAATAAGGAGTTCCTCGTAGTTCTATCAAAATCTCATTGTCCTATGCATGAGATTGCTTCTACTGGCCAGGGGAGCAACAATTTGTGTAGTTTAAGCTTTCGCAATCTAAAGAAGACGTTGAGCTTTGAGAGAGCATAATGAAGCAACATTATAGAGGATGTGATTAAAATGGGTCCCTAGGACTAAATCTTCTTAGAATTCACTAGTTCCTAAAACGTGAGCCGAGGTAAGAGCTTTGTATAAATGGTATGGATAAATGTCGTTTCCTAGGTCTCACAACCAAGGGAAGGATATTAATCCGCAAAAGCGACGAGCCCACCTCATATAGTGCTCAAGGGGTCAACATCTGGCGATCCAAGAAGGATAACTGACAAGGATATAATTTTTGGAAAGTCGAGTTGAGGACTTTAAACTCAGAACTACTTCTTTAAAACCCTTAGGATTTCTATTTAGGATTTTAGGTTTTGCTTTCTTTGAGTCCAATAAGAGTAACATGACATATGTTGAGGTTTTTTACTTTTCCGTGTTCTGATGGCCATTAGGCTAAGGATGTGCAAAACTTTTTTACTCAATATAGGCCACGTGAAATAGAGTTCCGTAGGAGAGTCGAGAAATTGCTAAAGAAAAGGAAATTTAGCAATCAACCTTAAGATGGAAGCATTAAGGAGCTTGAATTACTTGAAAATGTAACAGAGAATGATTGGTGCGAACAAGAACGCTTTTTGGTCAACTCCCAAAACTTTTAGAATGGCGATCCGAGTGAAAATCCAACGTTGTGTGCAATTCGTTCTCCAACTACCCTTATCCTTTCCTTTATACCTTTTAACCCTTCAACCCTTTCTCTCACAATTTCTTACCCATCCATTATCTTTTCTTACCATCCTTCACTTTCTATTTCTAAACCCATCATATTATCAACCTCCATTTTGTTTACATAATACCCTTGTGTTGCGGAATTTGAACATTGCTAAGTTTTAATAATTATCTTTTATCATTTTGGTTTTCATGATCCTAGCTGGGGTAGGTGTAGCTCTGACCCTAGCTAGAGTTTAAAAGTTTTTGCTTCGATCAAAATACAACTTATCTTTCAACCGGAAGTTTTAAATTTCATACTTTTACGCCCCTTCCTGCATTTCTAGATGATGAGTTTTGTTCTAAAAATATCACACCGATCCGACCTTGTTGATGTCGTTGAGAACTTCTACGTGCTGAATTGGGTAATTAGTACTTTTGAGGAGTAGCTACATCTCCCCAAGTTGTTATTCTCCCATTCCAACGAGAAGATTCTTCCCCGAGTGTCTGTTCCTATCTTTTACCAATAGGTCCCATCCAATCTATTATACCTTACCAAGTTTCTCTTAACACTGGATTGAATACATGGTTGATCCAGTCAACTTTGTGTTCTCCACCCGGTTTTAAGAATATTTAAGCGGTGGAGATTATAAATGAAGACTACCATCTTTAGTTGCTTGTTTATTTTTCTTTCTATTTAGTATTTTTCTTTTTGCATCTATATATATCTATTTTCTTATTCGTTTTAGAATTCGTGTCTGAACGAGTCGTTTTAACTCTTTGGTTTTCCTTGTCATGGGTTGTATGGAATAAAGTGGCTTAATCTGTTTTTGGATGTTTTATATCTAATTACTGCCACATTATTTTATAACTTCCATTGACGTGTTATTAACAGTTTTGTGGAGTTTCTGTTTGGTTTGCTTAAACAGGTTTTCACTTGCTTCTCCACGACGTGCTTGGATTACTCCGATGTTTTGCATCTGCTTGAGAGCCGTTTCCAGAGCTAAGTCTTTTACTTAAATTCTCTTTTTTTTTCTTTCTCATTGGGGACATTGACATGTTTAAGTGGGGGGTAGGAGACTTAGCTATGATATGATATGTGTTAAAATTGAATGAAACGGTGAAAAAATGAAAAAATTGAACAAATGCCATATTATTTATCTCGTACCTTTAGAATTGTGAGTTCCTAGCTAAGAATTGATAGGAAAGGAACCAAGTTGCAAGAGTACGTGATCATTTTATACTTATGTGAATGAAAATTTAAGGATATTCATGCTGATTGTTGCAAGTAGTTATTTATTATTCGATTACTCAATTTTGAATCGACTATTATCGCACGAATCATAATAACTGAAGTAATTATGTGTACATTGCGTAGATGATTGGTTATGTGAGCTTAGTGTCGATATTTATCTGCTGATGTATTCCTATCTTGTAGCCATCAAAGCGGAGTAATAAGCTTGAGAATAATCTGTGTTTTGACAAAGCGTTAAACACTGGGCTTGTAGTAACATTACCAAAGTAGCCCTGCGCTTGTGGTAATATTCAATGCTATTGACCAATCCGTGAAAGGGGATTCTTGCAATGCATAATTTACTTTTAAAGCAAGTTTCTTTTTTGAGATGTGTTAATGCTTGAAAATATGAAAATGTGAGAAAAAATTCAACTTTTAAGAGGCTTCGAGTATTTTTTCTCGGTCTGCAAGTCCAAAAACCTCTTAGATAACGCTATTGCTTATTGCACCATGTCTTTACCCATGCGAGGCTTAAGAAGTGAGAATACTGATGTTGGTAGGTTGAGATTGCGAAGTTAGCATAAACTCTAATCTTGCCACGATTATATAAAACTGAATGCACATGCACACATCACTTTGATTCATAGCGAGTAGTGAATAATGGATACCTTATGAGCATGACTGGTGTGAGTTGACTCGGGTTTCTAGCGTAAGTATGATTTGACCATGAAAAATGTTGTCATGGGGAATGACTTATCGATGATTTGTTCAGGACAATCAAAGTCTAAGTGGGAGGTAGTTGATGACGGTCAAATTATACCCGTAAAAGTCATCAACGTTGTCCTTAAATCGAGCCTAATAATGTTTATTTTATATTAAATAACATGCTATTATATTACACTTTCTTTGCATCATTTAAATAATTGTCGTATATTTTCTGGCACAAGCTATTAATTGCCATGAAAGTACGACATTTCTACGACATATTGTTTTATGTCATGAATTGCCGACAATTAACCGACACTCATTATTTATGTCACAAATTCGTGACATTTTTTGTGTCAGTTTAACGTTGTGTTGTACAAAATACGTCACTTTTATGACACTACATAAAAATGTCAGAAAACTTGTGGTAACATTATGGCATTTTGACGATAAGCTGCCAAATGCACAATATTTCTCAAATTGTCCCATTTTATGCCAAATACAACGACAATAGTTATTGCGTGTGTGTATTATGCGGCAAAAACAACAATTTTCGCACACTTTCCAAATGCTTTACAAAGTAAAAATGATTTTATTGGAAATAATCCATCTTCTTACTACGGTATTTCCATTTAAAATACGAAAAAAACATACCTGTACGCATATCTCTTCTAAAAAGAAAAAACCAATACAAATCAATTATATATTCAAACTACATACAAAACAAACATGTGCACATATCTTTTCTAACAAAAAAATAAAACACCATAAAAATATCATTTTTTTTGTTATGATATGGCATATGCCAATTTTATGCAATGCTTTATTATTATGTATAAAGAACATAATGAATAATTAATGTGTAGAAAATTAAAGGTATATTCTTAAAAAGTTAATAAAATACGTATTGATATTTATCGTATGAGTAATTTTAATTAATGGGTGAAAAATAATGATAAATTTCAAAGAAAATTAATAATTTATGAATTGATAGTCAACACAATACGATATTTGAAAAATATTATGGAGTCAGCAAGACTAGAACCTATGACATAAAGCTTATGATTTATGTTTGTACCAACCAAGCTACCAAACCGCTTGTATATTATTTTTTTAGAATAAAATTAAAGCTGTTCTTAAGAAATTAATAAAAAAAATTCGTTAAAAAATAATAAATTACAATTTTATTTTTTTGGGAAATAAAAATTACGAATTGATAGTCAACAAACACAATACGATATATGAAAAATATAATGAAGCCAGGAAGACTCGAACCTATGACAATAAAGCTTAGGATTCATGTTTGTACCAACCAAGCTACCAAGGCCTTTTTTAATTAAAATCAAATATTTATTATAATTATAGCGGAAAATTCCGATAAGTTATCACAATCTTTGTAATTCTCTCTTTTTTCTTTGTTATTAAGAAATGATTTCTCTTCTTAAAAAAATCATAATATTACAAATATATTTATTTGAAGAAACACACATATAAATTTAAGATACACATAAAAATAAGTGCAAATTAGTTATAAGGCCGTCGTTAGAGAATTAATGATCATTTAGGACACTCCGAAATCATATTTAGTTATAAGGACATTCTAATTTTAAGAAGGAAACTTATTTAGTTATAAGGACATTCTAATTTCAAGTGGATAAAAAAAAAGGAAAAAAAAAAAAAAAAAAAAAAAAAAAGGTGAAGCACTGGTATTTTTACATCATAAACTAAGTACTTGTAAACATTAAAATCAAATTAATAGGGAAAAATAACAATTTAATGACATATGTTTGCAGATCAAAGGGAAACATCAAATTCATTGTCTACTCAAAAACTGGAATCAGAAAAGCTTTTAAAGGCAGCTAAAGAATTTGAGAGTTTGTTGAACAAAGACTATCCTAACAAAGGCCAAGGTCGCCATAGATCTCCAGTCAATAACAATGAGCCTATACACTGACATGTGTATATATATATATATATATATATATATATATATATATATATATATATATATATATATATATATATATATGTCTCCAAAACCAATTTTGTCTCTGTAGCTATCTGGGCAGCCATGGCATATACTGCAATATATATTACTTTAGGATATTATATTATATGTTTATTTGAATGGCAATAAGAAACTTTATTATTGTAAAAGGTTCACTCTTACATTTCAACAGAGCTACTTTTATATAGATTGATTCAATATCTATACTATATATATATATAAAGGAAGGGTTTTAACCCAATTACCCGTTAATTGACCCGGAAAAAACACTATAAAACCCGTTTTCCATACCCGAAAACCCGGTAGAAAATAAAAGAAAAATATTATTAAAAAACGGATAATGAAATAGTGGGGAGTTAGAATGGAAGTTGTGGTAATAGTGGGTTGGTTAATTTCTTTTTATTAGTGGTGATAGCTTAAAATTTCTTTTTTAATTTCTTTCACTCTTATCTCTTTTACTACTTTGGTATTTTAATTTTTTTTTCAGGCACACGTGGGACGTGGGAACATGGGAAATGAATTTGCAGTTTAAGTATATTGCAGTTTACGTGGGTGTGGGGGGAGGGGGGGCGGGTATATTGCAGACAAAAACTAACTCATTTAACATTTATAACCAATGAAAAAAAAGCATCAAAAAACACCTGAACAATTAACCGTGCAGAAAGAAAAAGAAAAAGTCTAACTCACTACTACCGCCTCCACTCTATTCTCTCCCACGTAGCCCCTCTCCACTCCCACTTCTCTGATGAAATATTTCCCTTCTCCAACCTCCAGATCGTTATAGCATGGGTTTTAGCCATGAACTAATAGTTCTCCCATGATTCTAATTTCTTCCAATTAAACCTCAGCGGCTCCATCCCTCCGACCAAAACTTCATCATACGAAATCTTTTTTGAGGTGATTTTATTATTACTAATTTTTTTATTTTGTAGATTTGTTTTTCACAATTCAAAGCTTTCTAAAGATTAAAGTTCTATTTTTTCCATTTTCATCAATATCGATTTATTCATGCCTTGGGTTAATTTTTCGTAGGAAGTTCTTATGCCGATTTCAAGGACACTTTCCGTGATGGATTTTGGATCCTCTAAATTTGATTTGTTTTGGCGTTTGGTTGCTAGACCGAATTACCAATGAGAACAATGTGGTACGAATCGCTTTTAATTGGTGATGAGTTCTCCTTCAAGTGTTGTGCGGAAAGTTCTTAAAGCAACTTCATTTTCATTTTGCCTCCATTTTATTGACACTTTCCGTGATGGATATTGTATCCTCTGAATTTTGTTTTGTTTTGTTTCTTTCACAGATTTTGAAATGTTTGGCGTTTGGTTCTTCTTGTGATTTAGCAGCAGGACAATGTGGTATATGATTTCGTTTTGATTTTCCCAATCAAAGCTTTCTAAATGTTATCTCTTGGAGTTTCTTTTTCTTTCTTCAGGGATTTGGGATTTCTGAACATAAAAATGATCAGTGCATTGTTGATGCGGTTGGGTAAATGAATGTTGAGCCTCTTTTACTTTGAGGTGGCGACTACATTGGTGGATGTACTAAGTTTTGATATTTTTTCTCCTCTTCGTTTTGCAGGGATTTGAGATTGTGAACATCATGATGATCAATGGATGAGAAATGTGGTTGGGGAAATTGACAATGGTAATTGAAATAAAGATTGTTCGTCTGCATTGAATGCTTTGTTCATTTCTTTTTCATTGATTCAAACCTTTGTAATGATTTTATTTTCTTGACTTGCATCTGATTCCTAACTTCAGTTTCTGGATTTCCCTATTATTTTTTCAGGTTACGATGAAATTAGAATAAGAGAATAAATGGTTTCTTTAAATTCATATGCAAGAGACATGGGTTAATGTACTCTCTCGGTGACCATTGCTTAAATTTTACTACCTAATAGCGAGTAACAATGGATGACATTGTGTGCTCCTGTTTTACGCGGATCGTGATGTGCTTTAGGCTAAAACTTATTGGTAGATGATTTTATTCTTTTTGTCCAAATAAAAGCTTATTGGAGCGATCTTACCATTGATTGTTTTGTTGATGTCTCCAACCATCATTTTTCCACAACGATCACACTCGGTATGCTTTTTTCTTGGTTTCAAGTGATTATATATGTAACTATTGGTTATGTTGTGAATAATATCCCGGCTATTTGATTATGTGAATATCGATGGTCAAGATGCAATTATTTCTTTATTTTTTTCCTTCATGGAAATTTGTAAAAAAAAATTTATAAAGGAATTTGACGAAGAGTACTCTTGAGTTCCTTAAGTTGGATTTTAGCTGTCATTTTGGTTCTATGACATAGTTTCCTACGTAACATCAGTTTTTATATCTAAAACACTAAACTACAATATTATTGTTTTCAAATTGTCATACACTCTTACTTAATACAGCACATTAAGTTGCTAAAACACAGCTTATAGGATTTGTTGGTTTAGTTGTAGTTTACCTTTTTCTTGGTTGAGGTGGGTTGATGGTGGCATTGTTTTTTTATGTGGGTTGATTTAGATCTTTTGGGTGGATATGTGTTTTTTATTGTGTGTGGTATTCAGTTTCATATAATTAAAGTGAATAAAGGTTTAAAGACTTTTCACAATAAAAATGAATTAAAGCACATTATTATAGTCTGAGTCAGTGGTGTGAGACGCTTGCTTTCTGGACTTTCTTCTTATATATCTGCCTAACATCGTAATAACTTAAATTGTCGCAGGGAACTTAACGGATACGAAGCAAAGGTCCGGGGTAAAAATGGCATGCTTTTACATGTTGCTTAGAGCTTTGTACCAAGATGGCAAGCTTGATGAAAAAGATGAGCTTTGGACAAGGTTATTTTGAGTCAATATAGCATGATAAAAAGTTTTAGGTACTATGATGTCAACTCTTCTTATTTTGTTATCAGTGCCGAGTTATGCTTATCCTCCCACTTAAAGTCTATTATGTGACGATGAGCACTTCTTATTCATATTCTTCTTTCATTTGAATCCATTGGATACCATACCGGTAACCACCAAGTCTTGATCTTCTTCTTTTTACGCTTTTGGTGCTTGACATGTTAAGTAATTTTCAAAATGCCCTAATTAATATGATAGTCATATTCTATACCTCCTTGACCTGTTAGGATAACGGTGTATTTCAAATTGATATGAGTCCAAATTCCATGAAACATGAACGTTCTGATGCTTCATGTATTTGTTGAGTTTGATGAATTTGTAAAAGAAGGCATTATTTCTTGTTGTACTCCATATTTATTTTGAGGAGAACAAATGCCAAAGCAACTGTTTTGTTTGTATGTTGTATGATACTTATTTGTGACAGGGTTTTGAGGAGAATAAGCACATTGACCAGTAGTAGACACATTAATAAACACAGCTGGCTAGACTAAAGTTAGATGGCACATACAATAAACATGAGCATAAACACATTCTTGATGATGGCAAGCAGAGAGAATAATCACACATCATTTTCGGCGACCATTTCGGAGTTTGATTCCCATGTGTCATACATGTTGGTGATGAAGAAAAGATAATTCGACGCCGATAAGGTAAGCATTGATTTTTCCAGTGGTTTTAATTTCCTACATCTAATGGTGTATGGTTTTCATTTCGTTTGAATTTTGCAATGGGTTATGTTAAAAATGTGTCATACTTCAGGCATTTCGATGGCACATACAATAAACGTGGCGGATGTAGGTATTTCGATTTGGTTATTTCTATTACAGAAAGAGTTTGGAGTAATGCTACGGAAAGAAAAAGATGTTGGATGTTCCATATGCATAGCAACATAGCAGTACAAATATAACAATATTAGTAGGTTAATATTTTTGCGGAATAGTGTTTTATCAAGATAGGTCCAAGGATCGCAACAACACATCCAATCCTAAGCATAGCATAACCGAGGGTTGGTTAAAGCATCAGTAAAAAGAAATGCTTAGAGTTGGTATTGAAAGGTTTGAGCTTACGATTTAGGTCTTGAAAGAATTTTTTTTTGTTTTTTTGTTTTTTTGTTTTTTGTTTTTTGAGAGTGTTGGTAATTTAAGTGTTACCATGTTCATTTATGTAATCGGGGTTTGGTACAAAGATGGGTGAACTCGGAATGCTATAATATGAGTTTGGAGGTACGGAGTGTACGCTCATATAAGTATTTACGAGTTTACGGATTTAAAATGATCAAGTATACTTCGGGAAAATCATTTAAAGGACTGAAAATCCACTTAAAGGACCAAAAAATCAGAATTCGGAGAAACAGGTGACAGTCGGCCGCCTGTCACCATAGGCGCCCGCCTGTGGGAAAAATTTGTGCAGAAAGTTGATCAGAATGTTTGGTCGATTTTTTGGTTTCACAGGCTGGCCACAGGCGCCCGCCTGTGGCCCGAATTTCTGAAATGGTGTGTCTTTTCATCCTTTTCAACTGATTTATATATGTAACTTATTTCCAAGGGTTGTATATATAAGATGTCAGTTTTTCCACCAATATATATGATCATTTTGAGTGCTTTAAGAGATATATAAAATATAGAAAAGAGCACATTCATCTTTGAAAGGAAAAACATATTGCAAACTATCTCCAAGAGTATTCTTCATCTTTTGTACCTAAATTTGAACGGAAAACGTAGTCTTATCTCACAAAAGTATTTGTGACACCTAGGCATTCAAGATGAGGGCAAATAACTTTTGTAAGAAAGTGTTTACACGATTCTACGTTCATATCAAGCAAACCAAATTTTCTGAGTTTTAGTTTTCCTGCGTCTTCGACATTGTTGTTGTTATTCATACCTCACATAAAAGATTCAACAGAGAGGAGGTCTTCAAAGTTGAAATGCAACTACTCATCATGTAATGTAAGGGTTTTTCCTCCCACTTTTCCATATAAGCAAATGATGGATTTTTTTTTTTTTTGAGAATAAATAAATGTATTTGTAGTATAACAATATATAAATTCAATGTTATTGCTTATGTTATGGCCTATGCTTTTATCTTTATTTGTGTGGTTTGTTACGAGATTAACCTTGATGATTTGCCTTGAAACATTTTTCTATACAAAATTCGCCATGGGCTTGATTTTGCTTTAGCTCCTGGATAGTTTTTTTCTTCGGGTTTTAAATGTTTTTTGTTTTTGGTTTTGATAGAAATATGATGATGAAAAACTGTTATAACTTTTGAAAATATCGCCCGTGCAATGCACGGGTTTTTGACTAGTATATAAATATGAGGATGGCATACAATGCAAATTAAATTTTTGTATATTGATTGTTATCCATTTTTTTTAATTATTTTTTAGTAGCGATCCATTCCGAAATCCGAACATTTACGGGTTACAAGTCATTTGACACTTGTCTCAACTCAAAACTAACGCAGAAGCAATGAACTAACTTAAATTTGGGAAGAACTCTATTTTTTTTTTAAATTTTTTTTTAAAGATGCAGTGACATTGATGTCTGAAGCAATGACATTGATGACTTATGCAGTGACATTGATGTCTGAAGCAGTGATATTGATGACTTATGCAATGACATTGATGTCCGATGCAGTGACATTGATGAATGATGCAGAGACATTAAGCTAAACATTCAAGATCGTGTTAAAGAATTGAGGGATTCCACAATGAATTCAATTATCAGGAGGGCACAAACAACGTGTGGCCATTACAAGAGTCATAGTGAAGAGTCTTTGTAGTTTCACCAAACTTGTACTTCTATCCAAATTAAAAGCTCCACATTTGGAGAAATACAAAACAAGAGCAGAGCTGACTGATGCAGTTGTTAGGTTTTATGCAGTGACATTGACGACTTATGCAGTGACATTGACGACTAATGCAGTGACATTGAAGACTTATGCAGTGACATTGATGTCTGAAGCAGTGATATTGATGACTGTATTTACAATTAGATAACTGATGCAATGATATTGATGTCACCGCATATATAACTTGATACACACATTTGATAACTTTGTAAAGTAACTTTATTTCTTTGTTATCTTTAAATATTTGATTGATGTTGGTTTATTTGATTAGTGTTGGTTTAAATTTTTGATAACTTTGTAAAATAAAGCGTATTTCTTTTGTTTTTTTGGTTTAAATGCATATTTTACAACCAAAGGTATGCATAAATTGTTACAATAACACGTCACTGCATAAATCGTTACAATAACACGTCAGTGCATAATTCGATACAATAAGACATCACTGCATAGATCGCTACAATAAGAAGTCACTGCATAAATCGCTACAATGAGATGTCACTGATCAAGGTTGCCAATGGATCGCGGCGGTCAATACATCATGGTAGCCAATGAATCGCGGCGGTGAATGCATCGGGATGGTTAATGGATCCCGGTGGCCAATGCATCCGGGTAGGTGGTCAATGCATGACGGTGATCAATACGTCACGTCGATTTTTATGAAGAAAAAAATTGATTTTATGAAATTTATTCGGAAAAATATCAAATTTTATTTTAGAATAAAGAAGACGAAAAAATATGAATTTTAGTGAAAAAATTATGATGATTCGAGTTTTAGATCAAAATATATGACATTTAGAATATGGTGAATTAAAAATTAAGAAAAAAATAAAAATAAAAAAACTGAGTGAACGTTGGGTGGAGTTTTTTTTTTTATTTCCTTCTTCCTCTTTATCCACTTGAAATTAGAATGTACTTATAACTAAATAAGTTTCCTTCTTAAAATTAGAATGTTCTTATAACTAAATAAGATTTCGGAGTGTCCTATTACCCCTAATAAGTTGAAAATCAGTCCTTTTAAATAATTGGCCCTAAAAATAAAACATACACTATATTTCACATCCGCATCATATACATATACACACATCAAGCATAATAAATTAAAAGTATTATATATTCAGTTTTAATAAAATTTTCTAATAAAGCACTTATACAATTACTTTAAATTATTTATTTATATAATATATAGTGCAAAATTAATAGTGAATATTATTAAATAATAATATAGTAAACTAATTGACATGAGACTTATAACATACAATCGTTATACTTGATGGTCGATCAAGCCTTAGGTTAACTGGACCTTAAATTGACGATTGATCAAGCTTGACTAACCAAAAACAGTGCAATCGAGTTAAGTGAACCTTAAAGTAATGGTAGATTGAGCCTGGTCAAACCCAAACATTGTAATGATTTAAGTGAACATCAAATTGACAGTCGATCAAACTCCATCAACGCTAAACAATGTAATCGGGTTAAATGAACTTGAGATTGACGGTCGATCAAACATGATCAACTAAACCACTAAAATCATGATAACTTAACATTTAGTCGACAGTTCATCAAGCCTAATCAACCTAAACACCATAAATGGCTTAACCTAAACATAATTTTGATGATTGATCAAGTCTAGTCAACCACAAAGAATGTAACTGGGTTAACTGAACTGCAAAATGACGGTCAATCAAGCCTGATCAATCTTAATCATTGTAGTTGGGTTAGATGAACTTCAATTTGATCATTGAGTATGCCGGATCAAACAAAGATACTTTAATCGAGATAGGTGAACCTCAAATTGATGGTCGATCAAGCTCAATCAACCACAAACACTGTAATTGGGTAAGCTAACCGTCAAATTGACAATCACTCATACCTAATCAACTCTAAAAACTCTAATTGGGTTAATTGAACCTCAAATTTATGGTCCATCAAAGCTCGATCAACCTTAACCTCTGTAATAGAGTTAATTGAACATTAAATTGACTGTCGATAAAACTCTACCAACCTCAACAATTTAATCAGGTTAACTGAACCTTAAATCAACTAATAATCAAGCCTGAGCAACCACAAACACAGTAATCGGGTTAATTAAGTGATCCTTAAATTGAAAGTAGGTCGAGCCTGCTCAACCCCAAACATTGTAATCGGGTTAAGTGAACATTAAATTGGCAGTCGATCAAGCTCAATCAACCCTAAAAATAATTAGGTTAACTAAACCTCATATTGACATTCGATCACACACAAACAACTGAAACACAGTAATCAGGTTAATTGAACCTTGAATTGACGGTCCACCAGGATTAATCAACCCCAAACATTGTAATTGGGTTAACCTGCACACCAAATTTTTGGTTGAGCAAGCCTGGTCAAACATAAAACTATAATTGTCTTAACTAAACCTCAAATTAATGGCCGTTCAAGTCCGATCAACCTTAATCATTGCAATTGGGTTATCTTAACTTTAATTTTAACATCGATTGAGCCAGATTAACTAGAGACATTTTAATCGGGTTAAGTGGATTGATAGTCAATCAAACCCGATCAACCTTGATCATTGCAATACTGGGTAAAATTGAATTTTTGATACCGTAACTGAACACGTTTTAGATTTAGTCATGATTTTACAATGGCAAATTTGCCATTTCACAAACATCTTCGTCACCCCACCACCAACCCTTCTTTTTTTTTCCTCAACCACATTGCCTTCGTTGTCCTGTAATTTATAAATTGAGGCAAATGTTGAAGAAGCATTTCATACGAATTTGCAATAGCACTATTATGTATCTTCTTCTTCAACGAGTTCATCTTCCCCAGTGTAAAAATCCGGAATCGGCCCAGTACCATTGCCGGCCGACCACCCCAGGCTGAAGTATTGGGCTGCACATCTCTAGGTTCGTCAAAGATGGAGTCTTCCATGACCCCTGCATCAGTTGGGTCGGACCTTCTCTTATGTTTCTTCGAATTTCTGCTCAACGAAATGGGTGGTGGCGGAGTGGTAACAGCTCCGAAATGGGCGGTGGGGAGTAAAATCGGGACTTTTGAGAGGTGATTTCTTGTTCGGACCAATTCCAAACACATTGCAATTAAATTTTGATTATGATCAGTGCAATCTTGTGCTTGTTTGGGAGTAGGGTGAATGATTATGATGATTATTAAGTGTCCAAAATTTTAATCTCATTTTTTTTTTGGATTCACGGTGGTTGGACCGAAGGGTGTTCTTTGAAAGTGTTGTTCAAGCTAATCTTAGCTATGGTGGAATGATTGGAGTAGAGGAGTTTTTTTTTTCAAATTAAACGGTGTTTTCAAGAACTTTTTCTGTGAATTGTGAATGATCCATCTGTTGGGTTATGTTTGATATTAGGTTGACATATAAACAAATGTCTCTTTATTTCCATGAATAATCCTCAAGATGTTCTAATTAAGAAAAGGGAATCATAGGGGTTTTCTTCAAGCTTTGAATTTGGAGCGAACCATTTTCTTCAAGTTTATACAGGATAGCTTTTTGCCTGTTGTAGGATATCTTTGTGTGTAGTTGTATCTTTTTGATATGATTTTGGAATTAATTTATGTTGTTTTGTTTTGCTTTCTTATGATTTCGCTGTGTAGCTCCATTGCTTTGTTGGTCATTGCGGGTCTTTAAATCGGATCCGAATGGGCGAAAACTATCTAAATGGCTCAGCTCTTAATGGGCTTTTGAGTTTTCCTAAATCAACTCAAGTTCAACTTCAAGACAATCTTTTTTATGGTGAACTTCTAGAAACTTATACTATCTCCACAACACTTAGCCAGATTAGTCTTTCGAATAACCGACTTACAGGTCTTTTACCGGCAAGCATTGGCAATTTCTCCGGTTTTCAGAAGCTTTTACTCGACGGAAACAGCTTAACCGTTAACATACCGGCTGATATTGGTATATTAGAGCAGTTATCAAAGTTGGATATCAGTCAGAATAGCTTTTCTGGTGCAATAGCACCTGAAATCAGTGTTTGGTAAGTCTTTCACTTATGTTGATATTAGTAGAAATAAGCTTTCTAATGAGATTTATAATGGAATTACAGGCATGAGGATATTGAAGTACTTAATTTATCAAGAAACCATTCCATATGAAGAATTCCAGGTTCATTATCAACAATGCGGAGTCTAGATTCTATCCATTTTTGGTATAACAATTGGTCTGGTTTAGTTCCTGGAGCTGGTCAAGGGTATAATGATGGGATTGTCAATGGGATAAGCTCACCGCACGAGAAGGGCTCATTCTCTGCCACTATGAAGCATTTTTTTTGTTATTGGACTGCTTCTTTGCTCAATTAGTTTGCTGTAGCTGCTATCTTTACGGCTCGAATGATTAAAAAGGCGAGTGAGGTTCGTTCTTCGAAGCATATGGCTTTCCAATGTTGGATGTTGGATTTAACACTTGATAATGATTTTAGAAAGCATGAAAGAAGATAACATCATTGGAAAAGAAGGTGCTAAAATCATTGATAGATTATTTGGGTTCTACTCGAATCACGAGACAAATCTCTTGGTGCATGAATACAGGGATAATGGGAGCTTAGGTGAAGTTCTTCGTGGTAAAAAAAGAGGCCATTTGCTTTGGGACACTAGGTATGAGTTAAAATAGTTGTAGAAGCTGCTAAACGCCTTTGCTATCTTCATCATGATTGCTCACCTTTGATCGTTCATTGCTAGTTCATACGGACACGTAGCTCCTGGTTAGTATATGCATTTCTTTATTAACTTCAATATTTATGTATCCTCTTATAAACCTTTTTACAAACACTTAATGGGCTCTTTTTTCCGTCTCAGTGCTATGCACGTCTTTTAAACCTTTTAACAAACATGTAATGGGCTCTCTTTTTTTGGGTCGCTGAAGATTAAATAATAGAAGATGATACTTTTATGAAGTTGAAAAAAAAAATACCCCTATTAAGGTCATGAAGAACATTGATGAGGCTTATGGAGGACAAATCTTCCTCGAATTTAATTTGAGGGCTGCAAAGAGAAGAGAAAGATGTGAGTTTAATTCATCTTCTTCAAGAAGGGTTGTGAAATTGATGTGGGTTTGTTGATATTTACAGGAAGACGGTGTTGATCCAGGAGACATGTTTAAATTGGTAAGAAAGAATCTCTTCCTTTTAGCTCAGAATGTATGCCAATTTAACTGCGTCATGCATTTTTGTATTTTATGTGTGTAATATTAGCTTGTTTTTCAGCTCATTTTTGCTTTTTGTATGTGTAAGATTAGCTAGTTTTCAGCTCATATGATATAAGATGCTGAATTCCTGGCGTGGGTTCATGAATTGTGAAATGTATTTTATTCATTCCCTTTCTGTTTGCTGATTGAATTGGGGATTAGTTAGGTGCTTTGAGCTTGGTCAATTTAATATGAATATTAATATATGTTTATAGATAAAAGTATATTTCCCTGTATTTAAGTTAGGCCGATTTATAGAGAGGAAATGGGTGTTTATTGATTATTAATTAAGCTGGGTACAATACCAATTCAAGAATTTAATTTGCTTTTGCTTTCGGGATGTTCCGATTGTTGAGTTAGGATGGAGATTCAAGAAGCACATTCATATAATCTTGTGGATCAGTCTTGTGTTGATTGTAACTAGTTTTGTGACTTTTGCAAATCGGATAAGAAGCTAGATAATGTAAGAAACTAAGCTTATGTCTTGTTATTTGGTTTATATATGAGTAGTGTTTTTACGGAGACATGCTAAGGCACCATAGCTCATTATTAAACAGATTTGCTTTTATGATGTGCGAATTTGTTCTGTGATGTGTAAGCTTACCTTATTATTGTTGCATTTGGTTTTGATTTAGAACGTTTTAAATGCTTTTGTACTGAGTGATTCTTCAAGAAAGTTTGCTTTTTTCTGGTTATTTGTGTAGGTTGTTCACCTGCCCGGGGTGACTATAATCTCATTATTATATAAGCTATGTTTGAAGATCATTTAAACAATGGTACTGACCCCATTTTGTTTGCTGTCATTGAGGCCGGAATTGCTCCTCCATTGAACTCTTTGGTTACTAGGCAAGTAACAAGATCTCTTGGCTTTCATAGAAACAAATGCCTTTCAAGGTATGACCGACTTCTATTAGGAAGCTAAGTTTTTGGCATTGGGGGTATATGATATCTTTGTATGTCGGTGCCGTAGATTATCAGAAAAACAAAATGTATGAATCCCCTCTGATTATTAGGATGTGTTATCTTGATATGGTTGTGGTGAGTTTTTTTGATGTCTGGATTAGTGGACAATACTGTTGTGCTTAAGATTAGTGGCCTATCTATTGGCCCTAATTTAGTTTCAATGAGGTGGGTGTTGATTTAGATTGGTACACATATGTCATTGGATTTGTACAGTTTAGGTCCTTGCGGGTGCAACAATAAAACTCTGTTATGTGAGAATTATATGATTCTTTTTTTATTTTTTCTGCCTCATATTTTTCTGTTGTTTTTTTTGGGGTCAGATTTTCACCTATAAAATGTTTTAACGCAAGGATAAAATATTGTGCTTGGGGTTTTAAACATGCAAGCAATGTCAAAATAATGAAAGAAAGAGGATCAAGAGAAGGTGCTGAAGTTACTTTACATTGATGCTCGATGTGGTTAATTGTCTGCTAGATGAAAGAAGACTGTGGAGGGAGTAAGCAGCTAAAGCTATGAAATATCTTTGGGTGAATTCTTCAAACTTGATAAATTATCAATTTTTCAATTTATGTAACTCCCCCAAGTGCAACTATTGTTACTCTTGAATGTAGCTAGAGAAATTTGATCTATGTTTTCAACTCTTGAATATCAATTTGATTGAGGTGTTGTTTATGTTGACCATTTCTTTTGGTGAGGTTCTTGCAATTTATGACATTGATGTCCAAGTTTAGTACTTTACTCAAATATGGGTAAACTGTGACCTAAACATGGCCAACAATTTTGTCAAGTGTGTAAGAAAGTTGGTTACTAGATCCCCGACAAATGTATTATGTTTCAAAAAATTGTCATAAAAACAAAATGTACAGTTTGACTATGTACCATACAATTGTTGCAAAAATCATGATTATGAAAACAAATGTCGGTAAATTACTATTTAAAAAACTGCGGCATATGGAACAAATGTTGGTAAAGTGACATAAAAATGTGTCATTCTAAATGAAAAAGTGTCGGCAAATTTGCTACACCGAAAGTGCAAAGTGACGGAAAAACGCCATAAAAGAAATTCGACACATTAAGAAAGTGTCGACAAGGTGCCGCAACAGAAAATCCAACACTTTAACAAAGTGCCATATAATTGCCACAAAATTTACCGACGGAACAAAAATGTGCCGCCAAACATTGCCGACGCCAGTATTCACGTCACTTAAATAAACGCCATTTTATGTGTCGTGATTGTTTTTACGGTGCTTAATTCCTACTGTCCCGGCATTTATTTTGCGCCGCAAAAAGCCAACAATGTTGTAGTGTCCCCCACTATTGACCAAGGGGGAACACCGGAAGAAGAAGATGGAAAAGCAAGCATTCCTCCACAACCTCTCAATGACACTAAGGTTGAAGAGGAACAAGAGGAAGAACAAGAAACAGTGGAAGAAAGAGAAAAAGTGACAGAAGGTGAACAGGAAGAGAAGGAAGAGGAAGATGATGAGGAGAACAACGAGAAAGAGGAAGATGGAGATGAAGAGGAGGTTAATGTGACACCAGAGGGAATTAATCCAGAAATAATCTTCAACCTGGACATTCAACCTCTCATTGTGGACATGGAAAGGCAATATCACAGTAGGCAAAACCTGAAGACTGCCTTAAGGAGTGGAGCAACCTCTTTCAACCACAAGATTGAAGCCCTCATCAGCCATATCAAGATACAAGATGAGGTCATGGAAAGACAAGGAAACTTGCTTTGCAACCTCCAAAGCAACTTATTCCTCATCATGTCCAAACCAACCTTGAGTTTCATCATTTGAATCGATTGACAACAATCTCAAACCGTTGGTGGACACTTTAAATGCTCACACTCATCAAATTCAAAGATCTGAATGAGATAATGGAGCACCCTGGGAAACAACTTGACACCCTTCTGATGACGGTCAAAATATACCCGTAAAAGTCATCAACGTTGTCCTTAAATCGAGCCTAATAATATTTATTTTATATTAAATAACATGCTTATAATTATTATCTTCTATTGTGTAATTTAAAATATATAATTTGGTATTTATCCGTTTTTATTATTTAAATATGATTCACTTTGGGATAAATATTTATTTTGTAGATTGAGATAATTTTGGAGGATAATTGCAAATGGACAAACTAAATTACAAGATAAATCCAAGTAAATCCGGATGCACTAAAGATAAAGATCGGATAAGCACGAAAAGGGGAGTAAGGCATGAAAAGAGCCGGCGAGCCAATCCGAAGAATTGGCGTCGACTGAGGACGCAAAAAGGGGGGCACATTTTGCCTTTTGTCGGGAGATCGGCCGGGAGTTTTCTCTAATTGTTTTGATATTTTGAAGTATATCTTTAAATCAGCTTGAACCCCTATAAATAGAGCTGTACGAATTTTATTTACACACCTCAGACACTTTTCTCAATTTACACAACTGATAAGAAAGTTCTTAGTTTTCCTCAGAATGGTTTTTATACAAGTTCTGCAATAATGTAAGTTCTTGTATTTATTTCTTCTTAGTTTTTATAATTAATTCCCCAATTATTATTTATCGTTTGAGTTCGTTCTTCACCGAACGATGTAGATCTAAGGATATGATATGAGGCAGTGGGGATTCCTTGTCTATAAGGATCCACACGCCCAGATCTGTTATCCAGTGACCTATAGATGACTTTGGTATGGTCGACAATCGTGTTTTTAGTAGATCAATATAATTGCTTTATGAATCTCTATTTTATCCGTTACGTATAGAGAAACGCTAAGATTTAGTTTTTCGCGGAGTCAGTCTAGCCACGTCTTTATGGTGTGATTGTCCACCTAGAATTTCTTATCTTAGTAGGTATGGCTACGGCTACGTTGCTCGTCTGTTTTAATTAGCATATGATTAGAAAATACCAATATAGGGCTCCTAGGTCGGCTCATGAATTGATCTTCCGGGACTTTCAGCGAGATCTAGATCTGTTCTGTATTAGGGAATTGTGCACATCTAGTTATACGTAAATCGTAGATTAACATGATACCTAAAAAGTTAGTGTTAATGGGACGGAGACTGATGCGATCGCTTAGGAAGTACGCCTAATCACAGGAATGTTGCCTAGGTGAGGAATACTGTTAATATCGGCATCCCTAGTTTTGTAAGCGTGCGAGTTATATGAGATGGATGCCTAAAAAGCAAAGTCACGTAATGTAGCATAGTGATCTAGATGGCCTACCCGGCGCTAGATCTAGTTTAGGGGATGACTCCCGTAGCCAATATAAAAGAGATACGAATCGGGTTAATAGATAGTGAGTCTAGTTTAATTATATAGAATCTCTAGTTCCAAACGATAACATAATAATTGGGGAGGTTAATTACGTTGTCTTTGTTGTGTTATGTCGAGTCGAGTCCTTTATCTTTCTTGTCTCTTGTTGGTCGTAGACCGCTTTGTGTCCTTGACATGAATAATTAATTGTTTGTATATAAATGATCCACAATTAGTTCCCTGTGAGATCGACCTTGATTCGCTATAGCTATACTACGATGGACCGAGTCCTCTTGCTAGTATTGGTTTATGGTGGTCAAGTATTTTAATTTAACTTGACTGATCACCTCAATCAAGTTTTTTGCGCCGTTGCCGGGGAGCCAACGGTCAATTTTATATATAAATAATTTTTTATTCATGTCAAGTTTTCTGTTTTAGAGTCTGTTTTTACGTTTTTGAGTCCTCTCGTTTATGCGCTTCGTGTAAAAATTCCGAATCTGAAGCTTGGTTAACCGCCCAGCCGAGATCGCCTCTCATTTGCCAAATGAGCCTGGTTTTGTTTTTCGGGACTTCGGCGTGTCTGTTTATCTCCGTATGTTTAATCCGTAGAGTCCGATAGCGACATGGGAAACCATGTTAAAATCGATCCACGGTCCGTTTTTTTTTTTTTTTGCTTTGAAAAAACCAGGAAGCAATAATCCGAGTCATTAATTTTTCGTGGGCGCCGAGAAATAACACGACAACATGTGGAGCTATGAATCTGCTATTTGGAAAAGCGATGGAAGCAATACCTTTAAAGCACCAAGATGGCTCCAATTTTTTTAAAGGATTAAATTCTTCGTGGTATAATGTTGAAGGCAAGGTACTACCTTTTTTGCTTATGTTTTACTATTTTTTGGGTTTTTTTGAGCATAAGTTAGCCTATACATGAACCTGAGTATGAATCTTAGCCCGGAGTTGGTTTGTAAGATTAATTGTATTAGTTTGGAAGGTTCTGCCCCAAATCTGTCTCATCTAGAGGGTGTAAGGAAACATGTAGTAGTTGAAGGAAAAAGTGAATAAGGAGTTCCTCGTAGTTCTATCAAAATCTCATTGTCCTATGCATGAGATTGCTTCTACTGGCCAGGGGAGCAACAATTTGTGTAGTTTAAGCTTTCGCAATCTAAAGAAGACGTTGAGTTTTGAGAGAGCATAATGAGGCAACATTATAGAGGATGCGATTAAAATGGGTCCCTAGGACTAAATCTTCTTAGAATTCACTAGTTCCTAAAACGTGAGCCGAGGTAAGAGCTTTGTATAAATGGTATGGATAAATGTCGTTTCCTAGGTCTCACAACCAAGGGAAGGATATTAATCCGCAAAAGCGACGAGCCCACCTCATTTAGTGTTCAAGGGGTCAACATCTGGCGATCCAAGCTGGATAACTGACAAGGATATACTTTTTGGAAAGTCGAGCTGAGGACTTTAAACTCAGAACTACTTCTTTAAAACCCTTAGGATTTCTATTTAGGATTTTAGGTTTTGTTTTCTTTGAGTCCAATAAGAGTAACGTGACATATGTTGAGGTTTTTTACTATTCCGTGTTCTGATGGCCATTAGGCTAAGGATGTGCAAAACTTTTTTACTCAATATAGGCCACGTGAAATAGAGTTCCGTAGGAGAGTCGAGAAATTGCTAAAGAAAAGGAAATTTAGCAATCAACCTTAAGATGGAAGCATTAAGGGAGCTTCAGAATTACTGAAAATGTAACAGAGAATGATTGGTGCGAACAAGAACGTTTTTTTGGTCAACTCCCAAAACTTTTTAGAATGGCGATCCGAGTGAAAATCCAACGTTGTGTGCAATTCATTCTCCAACTACCCTTATCCTTTCCTTTATACCTTTTAACCCTTCAACCCTTTCTCTCACAATTTCTTACCCATCCATTATCTTTTCTTACCATCCTTCACTTTCTATTTCTAAACCCATCATATTATCAACCTCCATTTTGTTTACATAATACCCTTGTGTTGCGGAATTTGAACATTGCTAAGTTTTTATGATTATCTTTTATCATTTTGGTTTTCATGATCCTAGCTGGGGTAGGTGTAGCTCTGACCCTAGCTAGAGTTTAAAAGTTTTTGCTTCGATCAAAATACAACTTATCTTTCAACCGGAAGTTTTAAATTTCACACTTTTACGCCTCTTCCGGCATTTCTAGATGATGAGTTTTGTTCTAAAAATATCACACCGATCCGACCTTGTTGATGTTGTTGAGAACTTCTACGTGCTGAATTGGGTAATTAGTACTTTTGAGGAGTAGCTACATCTCCCCAAGTTGTTATTCTCCCATTCCAACGAGAAGATTCTTCCCCGAGTGTCTGTTCCTATCTTTTACCAATAGGTCCCATCCAATCTGTTATACCTTACCAAGTTTCTCTTAACACTAGATTGAATACATGGTTGATCCAGTCAACCTCGTGTTTTCCCACATAGGGTAATGCTTTTTGATCTTTGTGTTCTCCACCCGGTTTTAAGAATATTTAAGCGGTGGAGATTATAAATGAAGACTACCATATTTAGTTGCTTGTTTATTTTTCTTTCTATTTAGTATTTTTCTTTTTGCATTTATATATATCCTTTTTCTTATTCGTTTTAGAATTCGTGTCTGAACGAGTCGTTTTAACTCTTTTGTTTTCCTTGTCATGGGTTGTATGGAATAAAGTGGCTTAATCTGTTTTTGGATGTTTTATATCTAATTACTGCCACATTATTTTATAACTTCCATTGACGTGTTATTAACAGTTTTGTGGAGTTTCTGTTTGGTTTGCTTAACCAGGTTTTCACTTGCTTCTCCACGACGTGCTTGGATTACTCCGATGTTAAGCATCTGCTTGAGAGCCGTTTCCAGAGCTAAGTCTTTTACTTAAATTCTCTTTTTTTTTCTTTCTCATTGGGGACATTGACATGTTTAAGTGGGGGGTAGGAGACTTAGCTATGATATGATATGTGTTAAAATTGAATGAAACGGTGAAAAAATGAAAAAATTGAACAAATGCCATATTATTTATCTCGTACCCTTAGAATTGTGAGTTCCTAACTAAGAATTGATAGGAAAGGAACCAAGTTGCAAGAGTACGTGATCATTTTATACTTATGTGAATGAAAATTTAAGGATATTCATGCTGATTGTTGCAAGTAGTTATTTATTATTCGATTACTCAATTTTGAATCGACTATTATCGCACGAATCATAATAACTGAAGTAATTATGTGTACATTGCGTAGATGATTGGTTATGTGAGCTTAGTTTCGATATTTATCTGCTGATGTATTCCTATCTTGTAGCCATCAAAGCGGAGTAATAAGCTTGAGAATAATCAGTGTTTTGACAAAGCGTTAAACACTGGGCTTGTAGTAACATTACCAAAGTAGCCCCGCGCTTGTGGTAATATTCAATGCTATTGACCAATCCGTGAAAGGGGATTCTTGCAATGCATAATTTACTTTTAAAGCAAGTTTCGTTCTTGAGATGTGTTAATGCTTGAAAATATGAAAATGTGAGAAAAAATTCAACTTTTAAGAGGCTTCGAGTATTTTTCTCGGTCTCCAAGTCCAAAAACCTCTTAGATAACGCTCTTTCTTATTGCACCATGTCTTTACCCATGCGAGGCTTAAGAAGTGGGAATACTGATGTTGGTAGGTTGAGATTGCGAAGTTAGCATAAACTCTAATCTTGCCACGATTATATAAAACTGAATGCACATGCACACATCACTTTGATTCATAGAGAGTAGTGAATAATGGATACCTTATGAGCATGACTGGTGTGAGTTGACTCGGGTTTCTAGCGTAAGTATGATTTGACCATGAAAAATGTTGTCATGGGGAATGACTTATCGATGATTTGTTCAGGACAATCAAAGTCTAAGTGGGAGGTAGTTGATGACGGTCAAATTATACCCGTAAAAGTCATCAACGTTGTCCTTAAATCGAGCCTAATAATGTTTATTTTATATTAAATAACATGCTTATAATGATTATCTTCTATTGTGTAATTTAAAATATATAATTTGGTACTTATCCGTTTTTATTATTTAAATATGATTTACTTTGGGATAAATATTTATTTTGTAAATTGGGATAATTTTGGAGGATTATTGCAAATGGACAAACTAAATTACAAGATAAATCCAAGTAAATCCGGATGCATTGAAGATAAAGATCGGATAAGCACGAAAAGAGAGTAAGGCATGACAAGAGCCGGCGAGCCAATCCGAAGAATTGGCGTCGACTGAGGACGCAAAAAGGGGGGCGCATTTTGCCTTTTATCAGGAGATCGGCCGGGAGTTATCTTTAATTGTTTTAATATTTTGAAGTAATCAGCTTGAACCCCTATAAATAGAGCTGTACGAATTTTATTTACACACCTCAGACACTTTTCTCAATTTACACAACTGATAATAAAGTTCTCAGTTTTCCTCAGAGTGGTTTTTATACAAGTTCTGCAATAATGTAAGTTCTTGTATTTATTTCTTCTTAGTTTTTATAATTAATACCCCAATTATTATTTCTCATTTGAGGTTGTTCGTTCTTCACCGAACGATGTAGATCTAAGGATACGATATGTGGCAGTGGGGATTCCTTGTCTATAAGGATCCACACGCCTAGATCTGTTATCCGGTGACCTATAGATGACTTTGGTATGATCGACAATCGTGTTTTTAGTAGATCTATATAATTGCTTTATGAATCTCTATTTTATCCGTTACGTATAGAGAAACGCTAAGATTTAGTTTTTCTTCGAGTCAGTCTAGCCACGTCTTTATGGTGTGATTGTCCACCTAGAATTTCTTATCTTAGTAGGTATGGCTACGGCTACGTTGCTCGTCTATTTTATTTAGCGTATGATTAGAAAATACCAATATAGGGCTCCTAGGTCAGCTCATGAATTGATCTTCCGGGACTTTCAGCGAGATCTAGATCTGTTCTGTATTAGGGAATTGTGCACATCTAGTTATACGTAAATCGTAGATTAACATGATACCTAAAAATTTAGTGTTAATGGGACGGAGACTGATGCGATCGCTTAGGAAGTACGCCTAATCACAGGAATGTTGCTTAGGTGAGGAATACGGTTAATATCGGCATCCCTAGTTTTGTAAGCGTGCGAGTTATATGAGATGGAGGCCTAAAAAGCAAAGTTGCGTAATGTAGCATAATGATCTAGATGGCCTACCCGGAGCTAGATCTAGTTTAGGGGATGACTCCCGTAGCCAATATAAAAGAGATACGAATCGGGTTAATAGATAGTGAGTCTAGTTTAATTATATAGAAGCTCTAGTTCCAAACGATAACATAATAATTGGGGAGGTTAATTACGTTGTCTTTGTTGTGTTGTGTCGAGTCAAGTCCTTTATCTTTCTTGTCTCTTGTTGGTCGTAGACCGCTTTGTGTCCTTGACGTGAATAATTAATTGTATGTATATAAATGATCCACAATTGGTTCCCTGTGGGATCGACCTTGATTCGCTATAGCTATACTACGATGGACCTAGTCCTCTTGCTAGTATTGGTTTATGGTGGTCAAGTATTTTAATTTAACTTGACTGATCACCTCAATCACCTTCTCAAAAATTGGTGAGGCAAACAACAAAATACTGGAGAGAAAGTATGGTCCTCTCCCTGAGTCTGAAGCAGCAACTGCAGATCTTGAAGCACTTTTTGGTGCTGCCAAAAAGGGGGAAGGAAGCGCAAAGCCTCAAAACTCCAGTAAAAAGGAGGCAAGCCCAACAGAAGAGGGCAAGGGAAGCTAAGGCAAAGGCATCAGGTTTGAAGAAATGAAGCCTGAAAGCTCCAGTAAAAAGGAGGCAAGCCCAACAGAAGAGGGCAAGGGCAGCAAAGACAAAGGCATCAGGTTTGAAGAAATGAAGAAGTAGACCTTATACTTAATTTGAATTATTTCTATTCTGCCTTTGTCTTTGAATAAAAAGATGCAATATCTTATTGCCCTTGAATGGATGAACAAAATTGTTGAGTTTCATTCTGTTAATTATTATGAAAAAATTTGGCTTACTTATGTTCAGGCTTATGAGGGTTTTGGCATCATAAAAAAGGGGGAAATTGTTGGTAACATTTTATTATGTTTTGATGATGGCCATACTAGTTGTTATAGCAAGCCTGAAATAAGTTAGAATTCTCTGTATAAGTCTTTACTTAAAGTCTGACATATTGTATCAGTTAAGTCAGACAAGTATTGCACTAGTGGTAGGACGGCAAAGTAAAATAGACATTAGGCAGAGTGAAGCCAGCCAAGCACCAGCAGAAAAGCAGTGAAGACTTAATGGTTTGACTTATAACCAAGAAAGTCTGTGATGACCTTGGATAAGTCTAAGTATGTTTCAAGTGATGAAATTTAATGTTCAAATATGGTGTACACTGATCTCACCCAAATCCATGATCAGTGAAGTACAAAGATTCTCCTTAAACTGAAGTGATGAAGGAAATAGTGAATCGACAGAGTAAACTGACTTTCGGCAAAGAGAAGGCAAAAACAATGAAGGAAGATCTAAACTGCAAAGTCAGATGGATCACTCGACCGTTCAGAGAACGGAGAAGTAATCCTTATCAGAACAAAATTGAAATGTGATGAAGATTCAGAGGATCATACATTTAATGCACAATCAATAGAGGATCAATCAAGGACGGATTTTCTGCTATACATTTGAAGAAAATCCAATCACTAAAATCAAGGAGAATATAATTAAGGGGGAATCAAGAATAAAATCAAGGATTATTCCCCTCATAAATATAGCCAATGGATGGAATTTCAAATCCAGGATATTCAAGGCTATAAATAGAAGGCATTGACAGACAGATAAAATTAACGACAAGAAAAAGAAAATCGAGCAGATACTTTGTCAATTTGAAAAGCCTTCTCTCTGAACTTACAAGGATTTATCTAGAGATCAACTCAGACATCAGAACTACAATTTAATATTCAGCACTGAGATTGATCAATCAAGTTTGTGAATCTCATTCAAAATAAACTGAAGCAACTGAATCAGAAGTCATCTGAGAAGGAGTTGTGTTTGTAATAGCTGCTGAAGGATTTGATCTCAAGGAGCAGTGAAAGAGACTAAATCACTGAAGCTGTTGCAGTCAAGGAGTGATAGTTTTGTAGATTGTGAAGCTTGGGAATTCAAGGACAATCATACTATTGTATCTGTGAAAACAATAGTTAATTCCTCCAATCATCACAGGAGAAGAGTGGATTAAGGCATTACACCACCCTGAACCACTATAAGCCTTGTGTCAATTTACTTTCTGCAATTTACCTTACTACATTCATTTATATTGCCTAGATTAAAATCTATATCTGTGATTGTTTAAACTTCTTTGAAACAACATAGTAAGAAGGGACTTATCCGCTGCCAAAAGCTTTTAAACACAAGAAAAGTTTTTGAAACTCCACTATAGTCATTCACCCCCCCCCCCTCTGACTATAGTTTTACCCTTCTCTGGGACCAACAACTTTCACCATGATCATTTCCTCCAAAGCTTATGGGAAGTGTATCAGAATTTTCTTCATTATTTACAGTGGATGGATCTTCAATGAATGTTTCAATCAGTTTTTCTTGAGTATCAGCTACCAAGGCCTGCAATTTACTTTTGTATTCATCAAATCTTAAAAGTGAGAAATTAATTAAGCTACTAAAGTGATACTGTGTGTCCATGATGATTGTTGGTATAAAAAATAACCGTTACCCAGTTATCTTGAACTGATAAGTCTCAATCGGAGATCTCTTTTGAATAGAAGATTTTCTCCGATACCAATTGTTGGTATCGGAAATAACTGATGCTTCAAAGCTGTAATCGATTTAGATCACCTCCAAAAAGAAAGACGGCTCCGATACCAATTGTTGGTCCCTTGGAAAGGCTAACACAAATTTAAAGGAGGGGGGGTGAATAAACTTGTCACCAAAAATCCCTTTAAACTGAATCTTAACAAGATTGAGTTCATCTGAAAAATTGTGTGGAGTTAAGCTAACTTAGCTGAGTATAATTCAAAACTGACTTATCCTTAACTGAGTTAACCGGCAGCGGATTAAATTAAGCCTTTATAAAATATGAGTTATCAGTTGCTATGCTGACTCAGTTTCTAATGTTTGCTGAGTGTTTAAACTAGGTGTAATGTAATGTAATGCAGTAAATAAATGCGTAAAGTAAATAGGCAAGAATTATAGAGGTTCCAGGTGGTGTAATCCTGTCAGTCCTCTCTTTCCCTGTGATGTAGGAGGCCAAATTCACTATGTTCTTGAGGTTTACAGTTACAAGACACAAAGTAAATTTAAACACTGATTGTCCTTCACTAATCCCTAGATTCACAATCTTCCAGCTTTAGTCTTCAACAGATAGGATTGTTGTTTAAACTATGCTTGAGCCATTGGTCCATGAAGGGTATGATTGCCTCTTCACCAGCTCTTCACAAACATAGTTTTCTTGACTGCAGCTCAACTATCCTTCATACACTCTGGTGTTTCACAGTCTAAACCTTTGATAAAATCAAAGTTAAGACATGAATCAATAAATATGATTCAATTTGTGATTTGAGCTTCTTCTTCTGGTTGTATATAATATATTCAAGCTCTGTTTTTCTTCAAGTGTGAGTCTTGATCTTTCTTTGAATGCTTAAGAACACTTTGAAGATATTTCTTGATCTTGCAATGAAGTCTATAGCAGGAGTTCTTCTAAATTGATTTTCCCTCTTAGTATGATCTTTTCTTAATGAAATAATTCTTAGAACTCCGCACTTCTTCTTGTGATAGAAGTGACCTATTTATAGGGGTTTCTCCAACGGTTAGTTCATTTGAATTTGAATCCTTGTAGCCATTAGAAATTTTTCAAACTGATTTATCTTCAATTGTTAACTCAGTTCTTTTAATATCATCCAGTCAATTTCTCATTTTCTCAGTTCTGACCTTAGAACTATTACAGTGCTTCTCTGATTTACTTATACAAATATCAGACTCTATTAAATCCTATACATTAATATCTATACATCTTTTTGCTTTGCACTATAACAGCTAGTTATGACACTTCATCAATGAGGTCTAAAATAATAACTGAATAACTGATGAATCATCATCAAAACATAAATTTTATTTCCAAAACCTGCAGATCGGGCTAGAGGAGGCTCCACACTTGCAGTCCTCTCAGTATCCTGACTCTGTTCGGGCTGACTATCCCCAGCTTCATCATCACCGGTATCGGCCAGTAATGCAGCATAGTCTGCCACTGCAACAAACAAAAACAGAGAAAAATACAAGCATAGGTAAAGCATGAAGGGAAAGAAGAAGAGAAGTCCCATGGACATCCCTCTCCTCATCACTAAGGGCCACGTAAGGGTCATGCCCAACATCTGTTAACCGAGCAGTGATGATCAGCTCGATGATGAAGTCCTTGACGTCCACGGTGATACTCGACTCTCGGATACCTCTTAATAAATCCTCACTAACAGTGGGGCAGGAGCCCTTAAGTTTTTGCCGACGATCGGAGGCAGTCTTCTTCATGCTGGCAATCTTCCTCTTCAACTTGACCTTGCTGGCCGAAGACGTAACAAGCCTTGCAAAGGCCTCCTGGCCAGTAAGGATCCATGCATCAACAAGTCATCAAGTATGGGAAATCCTACCAAGTTACATAAAAAGTACGACTGAAAAAGCGAGACTTACATATTTTATGTCCTTAAAGCCAGCATCATCCAACTGCTGATCGGACAACTGATTCGACGGGGGTTATAAAACCCTAACACGTTCTCAAAAACCGTTCCAATTTAGACCATGTTGGCAGAATTGCCTCGAACCCTGGAAAACGTTATGACAGTGTCATAACAGGAACTCCACCACCTGGCAGAGTAGGTCATTACAAATTCTACAAGTCTTGATGACAGTGGCCGAACAACACCTCTAACAGATCCGACTTCACAACGAGAAGTTCAGTCAGATCTTGGGGGCTTATGATGAGGGAATAATTAGCCATCGCCAAGTGTCATCCTCTCATTGACCAAACAATAAATGAAGACAGAGAAACTGCAACATTAAGGGCCAGGAGCCCCACTATATGCCTAAGGGTAGACCTGAACCCCAGGCGGGAGGTTGATGGGAGTCAACTTTACGTGACTCCGGTGCATTAATTACCCCCGTTTACAACACTTTCAGCACAATTTTGGGTAAATTGGACCATTTTCGGGGTGATATCGTGAGCTTATGGCACGGGGAACGAATCCGTTACTTTGGTGAATTCATACCCCTTTTTGTTGATATTAACCCCATCCCGAGCACTTTTACCCTCCGGAATTGTTTGGATGTTTGTGGTTGCTTTTGATATTGAAGGGTATTGGTGTCTCGAGGACCCGGAAGGTGACGATTTGTGGTGGAAAAGCATGACCGAGGCAAGACGAGGGCCCAAAAAGGAATAAAAGTGAAGATTTGGGAAACAGGGTTCAAGCGGCGCTTGAACCCCTCAAACGTCGCGTTCGTAAGTCCAGAGTTGATACAGAGTTCAAGTCCTCCAAACGCGCGTTTGAAATCACCCAAACGCTGCGTTCCAAGATCCCAAACGCGCGTTTGAACCCTCTCAAACGCGCGTTCGGATGAAGAACGATCAAGCCCTCGCCTGAATTTATGCTAAACGCTGTTTCAACTATATGCTAAACGCACGCTTGAAGATTTCAAACGACGTTCAGACCCTCTAAACGCGCGTTTGGACCGTTTTTGCAGCAGATTTCCCCTTCACCTATAAATACCCACCTTAGACATTTTCTGGGGGATCAAGCTTTTCTTAGCAAAACTCTACCCATTTTCTTGCTCGAATTTTGTAATAGCTTAGAATACTCTCTCTTAGTGTAAATCAACAACATCTTAGCTTAATCTTTCCATTTCTTAGCTTAGATTCTCATTCCAAACACTAAGAGACCACCTTTTAATTACTTCTTTATTTTATACTTTTTGGATCTCAACTCGAATTTCTGCAATTTTATGGTATATTTCTCTTCTCTTTTACCTGTTATGGCTTTTATTTACTGCTTTATGTATGTTTTGATTAGTATAATGAGTAGCTAATCCCTTTTCATAGTCGAATCATGTGAAATTTAGTGAAATTACCCCTTGGGTGATGAAATTGGGAGTGGGTAGTGCTTTTTAATGTTATATCTTGCTTGTTTCATGTCTTAGAACTTGTTATAACGGATTTGGGCTAGATTGATCACCTAGGTCAAAAATCACACACATCACTCTTGAGAGTTGCTCAGATAGAGGGGTGTGGGAAAAGAGTTCTAGGATCGCATTGTAGTGCGAGGTTACTCGTTTTAACGTTCAAACGGCTCTCGTGCTTAACATGTCTTGTGAATGGATCTTTCTTAGGGAAGGTTAATTGACTTGGCATAAGGTGTTGGGGAAGAGTTGTTCATACCCTAGCACCGGGATTAGGAGTTCGTACCCGTGAAATTGAATGTAAGAGTTTGTTGTTAATGCACACTCCCGGTTTTGTCAATCCCTGGGGTGAAACTAGCTATTTTGATCATGGTTCGGCTATGTCTCTTTAATTATCTTTAAAACTTAGTCGTTTAATCTTCTTTCTTTCTTTTTATCTTTAGACTCGTTAGTTAGAATCACTTAGTGTCGTTGTAGTAACAAAACCTTAAGAACATTGATCACCTAGACTAAGCATTACGTTCACTTTGGTATTTGCAAGCACAATTTCTTTAGGTTCGACCTCGTACTCCTGTAGCTATTCTAGCAATCGACCCGGTACACTGCCGGTTAGAGAGTTAGTTTACCCGCAGTTCCGAGTCTTTACAAATTTTTTTGAAGGGGTAGATTTTACGCTCATCAGAGGTCTTACCCGTTCTTCTGAACATCACCACCACATGTTGGCTAGGTTCCTAGGGAGCTCGGGTCTACGTAATACGGGCCGAGTCGGTCTGGAGAGGCTCGATGCAGGTCGGCCAAAGCCTTCATTATCTGATTTACGCACATGTAAAATATAAGATAATTATGAAAAGATCCTAAGGATCATTCTCCTAATAGGACTCTAGTCTTATCATTAAATGACATTTAATGATAACCGTAATTATCTCCTAAAAATAAGGGACATATACGGAAGAATCCTTAGGGGACAAGAAAACCGGACGAGATGTCCTCTATATAAGCGATCCCAAGAACTATAAAGAGACTTGATTCCTGAAAATTACAGGATACGTAGGCAATTTGGGATAAAATATCCCAGGCTCAATTTTAAATCACCACAAAATCATCCCCGCATTCATCTTTCTAGGGTTCTTTCGTCTTAAATCATTGTCACTAGGAAAATACGACCCAGATTTAAACCCAACGATTTTTTGCATCGTCACCACCATTTCATCATCTATATCATCATTTGATGTATTCATCAAACGAGCATGTCGCTATAACAATCATCATCGTTACTGGATGTCGACAATTTTCTTTTTTGACCAAACAGATTTTTCGAGAACTCGAACGGCCGAACTGGCATAAATCTTATAGTTCACTTTCTTTCAAGAAATTTTGAATCAGAAAAAAGAAAGTGAACACGACCATCGTCAGGCATGATTGATGTGCCACCATTAAAAGATGGAGATGGGTCTGAATTTCTCGGCATTCATTTGAGGGGTTATTTTGGAACAAAGGTAGCAGAGAATTTGGAGTAGGATTGGTTGACAACTTAACGAGCTGATATCACTACGAGAGCGTTAGGTGAGTTGTATTTTTTTTTTTTTATAAAAGTCAATGTGTGTTTTTCTATTTATCTTTAATAAGATACATAAATAGATATAAAATTGTTATTTTTAAGAGCTCTTATTTTCGTTAATGACAAATGTGTCATTATTAATTTTATTACCTAGTTTCATTAATATAAACGTGTCATTTTGTCAGAAAACAAATATGAGTTATTATTTTCTATACAAGCAATTAAAAGTGTGTCTTTTATCGACTTATCATCAGTATAATACTTATGTTTATATATAATTGTCATTTTTATCAAATGGACATAAGCTCATATATTTTCAAAGCAACAATGTTTTTCTAGTTTATTTTCCATTATATTGATTTTTGACAAAGCTCCAAAATTGTGTTGTAATCGTAAATATAAAACTTATTGTAACGACTAATCGTTCGGTGTTAGTGCACATTTTTCTTGTAAATTGAGACTTAATACATGGACTTGACTTGCTCGATTGCTAGTGGCACAAAAGTGTCTAAGCTCTGCTGGCTAGAGGGATTAGAGTTATTGCTCTCAGGAGAACGGCTAGTCACCGGTCTCGGGTCCTCTTGACTCGACGTCTTTCCGACAGTAGCTAGAGGGCTCACTCGTAGGAGTGAGGACGGTACCTTTTCCCCGAAGGTTCATGCCACGGCCGAGAAAGCAAGGGCTGACGGTTGTGTCATAGTTTGGAGAGTAGTAGGGTTGGCTGGAGCCCTTTTGGAGGTTCACTGGGCGAAGGTCTGAATCCTTTTCCTGACAATTGTCTGGAGTTGTCAGGCAAGAGATTGCTTGTTGGAGCGCGGTAGGAATCCGTGTTCATGTGCTGGAGTTCAGTTGGTATTGACTCATCGACTAGGCCAAGACGGTGTCAAGTGACCTGGTAATAATCACCACTTAAATTCAAGGAATGATAATGTAATAATGACACGACTTACATAATGATCTACCAGTGAATCTTTTGTTTTCATTGTGTATATAATTATTGTACTTATTTGTTATTATCATAAAGCTAGCTTTCTTGAAATTATATATTTTAAACTGTAACACTATCGCACATTGCTCATACCAGCGTTTTTGCTGACGACTCTATTTCTTCTATGTTTTTTTTCTTCTTTTCCTTATAATATAAATACAGGCGGTTGACCCAGGATAAGAGATGGGAAAATTGGAACAATGATATTTATTAAGATCACTACATGGTGGATATGCCTTAGAAAATTTGATGACATGGTTGGTGTTGTGATGGTTAATTAATTTGGGATTCTATTTGTTGTAATTGTTGATGTAACTAGCTAGTGAAATGTTGTAAGTGTTTCGATGGATTTATATCAATATTTGGGATTTATGGTATTTTATGGATGTCTATGAGAAAGCCTCGAAACCTGCTCTTGGAATGACCCCAGTGGACCTAAGGGTCTGGAGTGGAGTGTCACATTATTCCTAAGCGTTCTTTCACTCTCATTATCCAACTCGTCTTTAAACTGCATATCTTCTTATTCCAAATAAAGGAGTGAGCCCATGAATAATCTCAGTAAGGAGAAAGAAGATCAAAAGAGAGATTCATGTATGTCGGATGTCGGGAGACATGACATGAACCTATTTCATCTGGTTTATAAACAGTTCAAATTATAACTTGGAACATTTAGAAAACTACTCTTAAAACATAACTTGAAGCATAAGAACATCCACTTTATGACCAAACAAGATATATAAGGAAAACCACTTGGAAACCAACTTTAAACCATGCAAAGCAAGCATACATATTAACTACATTCAGTTCATCTTGCACGTACTTGATTGTTACATTAATTACTTACTATATTTAGCCTGCTGATCAAAGTTATGTAAGTTGTCTATTAACCCATAATTTACCTGTCTGCTTACTTAAACATATTCGTGTTTTGTGTGTCTTGTTCTGCTTTCGCATCGAGCATGTATGTCATCAGATCGCTCGCATTTCATTTTTCTTACTTGATCGAACCCTGGGGTCTAGTGCAACACGGGTAATAGGACTAGCTATACATCCAACGTGGGTCTGGGTCACGGTACTCTTGCAATACATCGTTTTGAGAACGACATGGGTAATACGACTGGTCATACATCCGACGTGGGACTGAATCACGGTACCCTTGTAGTTCATGGCAAAAACACTAATTATAAACATGTAGAAGCACAAAAGATCATGTTAACATCCCTAACTAACTTACGTGAACATACCAAAGGCCACAACAACGCCGGGCTCCCTACCTATCTCCACCACACGCATAAACAAGCTTACAGTAAAGTAACTAGAAAACGTAATAACGTTCTGAAAACATAGTTTGATAGTTACCCGCCAGCACATAATTATGTCTAGTTTCGTCCTGTTTAACATAAAAATGTATTCAACCAACTTAACAACATAATCTTTAAACTAACAAAAATATCTATTGATGAGAAGAACTCCATACTTCAAAGACGAGCCAAACTACGAACTGAACAACATCTTACTTCCAAATCATACGTGAATTTATCAACCAACAACAAATCTAACAAACATTTCCTCTTTTCAGTTCTCCGTCGATTCCGAATATACCCTAATGATTAAAGACAGAACCTTTATTAATCCTAACTATATAATTTAAACTCATAAAATACAATAAATATCACAACAAAATTGACCCACAAACCACTCGTGAATCGGGTTGAAAAGCGGTGTACCGAATAGTGACCGGATCATCTTCTTTTCTTCTTTCCCAACCAACTATGCTTCTGCCGTACTTCTGCTTTTCGTTGAATACAAATTTTACTATGGTCCTGAATCAAATCCTAGTTTGTGTGTCAAACCAATAGAATTTAAGGGATTTTTGGTGGTCCCTTATGTTTAAAAATCAACCATCAATCATGTTGTTTCAAATTGATGATATGGTGGTCCAATTACTTGTTCGAGGACTACCATAAAACCATTGTTCTTTGTAATTGCCGAAGGCTATTGTTGGCTTTGTCCCCTTTTCATATTATGATTTTTTTATTCAATATTAATTAACCATAACACAACATACTTATTTATAGTGTTTTTTTCCTAAGGAATTAAATAAATGTTTGTATAAATCTAATCCATTGTATCCTAACTTTTAGCGGAATTAGTTCAATTATCGGATCATAATAATATCTCTTTATGATTATCTTCTTAAATTAAAAGAATCACAATATCGGTCAAATACGTATTTCTTTTGATTTACATTTTTTTTTGAATAAAAGAGGAATATATTAACTCAAGTCAAGTCCGCAATAGCGGCAGAAATTACATCGTGAGGGGGGTTTGCTCCCCAAGAAAAACGACCAGAGTGGCCTAGACCATGTCTAGCTAGCAAATGTGCTGGAAAATTCCCAGTCCGCTTAACAAAGGAGATAAAAGAAGACTGGAAAGACAGGACGAGCGCTAGACAATCACGCGCTAAACAACTGAGAACAGACAAATCATCAACCGGCCGTAGTAAGGCTTGTACGCAAGTCAAACAATCCGTCTCAAAGGTAATCCTAGATAGCCCGAGATGCCCAGCCTCCCTCATCGCTAATAGAATCGCCTGCATCTCCAGAATCTCTGCCGCAATGCCCGGGTCAAAGTGGAATGAGAAAGCAGCTACAATCGATCCTACCACATCTCGAAATAGTATGCCAATTCCAGAGCCCGACTCCGTGACGGAGGCATCAGTATTGCACTTTCAACTACCTGCAGAAGGCTGGACCCATGTGTCTGGGTGGCCTGATCCGTCAAACACATCCGATGAGACTGCCATAGCCTGTCGATATTCCACTGCCCCTGCTAAAGATACCGCAACCACACGAGAGACATAGATAGGCGCATCATCAAAAACAGCACTACAGCGGGCTTTCCAAAGGTTCTAGAGCAACATACAGAAAGTAGAGGCTTCCTCCAGAGAATAATGTCTGAGTGCCTCACTGAAAAAATCTTTAAAGCTTGACCCGCGGCTCAGCTGCTGTTCGCCAAAGGGCGAGGCAGACCAAATCTCCCTGGCGTAAGCACACTCAAACAGCACATGACGTAGAGACTCCATCTCCCCACCGCATGCCAAACAAAGCCCTAAACCCATGTTGCGCCTAGAAAATTGTTCTCCTATCGGCAAACAACCCTGCAGACATCGCCATAGAAAGTGGTGAACTCGCGGCGGAACGTCAATCCTCCATATATCTCGCCACACTTTAGCAGGCCCCGAAGATGAAGACGCACGTTGCGAGTCAGGCAAGCCACCAAATAAGCTCAGTGCGAGAAAGTAACCGGACTTTACAGTATACCTGCCTCTGCGTTCATAATGCCATATCAATCTATCGGGGTGGGAACTCCCCGCAATAGGAGTCTGAAGAACCGCGTCTACCTCCCAGGCCTGCAGCTCCTGCCTTAGGAGTGGCAAATTCCACTGCATTGTACCCGGTAAAAGCAGCTCATGAACCTTGCAATCAGTAGGCAGAGAGTGCGATGAATGCGCTAATCGAAAGGAAGGCGGCCGAGCAATCCAAGGATCATGAAAAACAAAAACTGCACTACCATCTCCTATCCGCCACCGTAGCCCCTGCACTAACAGATCCCGGCCCTCCAAGATACTCCGCCATAGAAACGATGGCCGGGCACCCAAACCTGCAGCCATGATAGTCGTACCGGGATGGTATTTCGCATTAAGCACCCGACTTGCAAGAGCTACCGGACAAATGAGGAGCCGCCACGCTTGCTTGGCTAGCAAGGCTAAATTGAAGCATTCCAGGTTCCGGAACCCCAGGCCTCCGAGATTTTTAGGTAGACAACAGATATCCCAACTACGCCAGCGCATCTTATGTTTAGAGTCGGTATCCCCCCAAAAGAAGCCTCGAACATACTTTTCAATCTCCCGCACTAGCGTGGCAGGGACCTTGAAGCACTGCATAATAAAAGTGGGTATAGCTTGCAAAATCGACTTGATCATGATCTCCTTACCAGCCGGGGAGAGAAGCTTGTCTTTCCACCCAGATAATTTCTTCCACACCTTCTCACGGAGGAAATCGAATACCTGCCGCTTATTCCGCCCTGTGACAAAAGGCATGCCCAAATACTTGCCCGTTCCATCTCCAATAGGAATTTGGAGAATATCCGAAATCTGCTCACGATCTTCTAGAGGGATATCCTTACTAAAATATAAGCTAGACTTGTGAAAATTAATAGCCTGACCCGAAAGTGTCCCATACTGAGCGAAAATATCCAATAAAGTCTCCAGCACCCCATCCCCGTATTCAAAGAACAACATACTGTCATCCGCGAAAAGTAAATGGGAAACTTGAACCTGCGGCTTCCCGCCAAATGAGATGCCCCGTAACAACCCCACTCGTGTGGCCCGATCCAATAAAGCGGTTAGACCCTCTGTACATATAATAAATAGAAAAGGAGATAATGGGTCGCCCTGCCGAATTCCACGTGACGGCACAATCAGGGGCCCCGGCCTGCCATTAACCAAGGCTTGATAAGTGACTGATGACACACACCGACAGACTAAGTCAATAAAAGCCCTAGAAAACGCGATCGATTCATGACCCCCCAAAGATAACTCCACTCCACCCGATCAAAAGCCTTGGCCATATCGAGTTTAATAGCCGCATGATTATGATGATACCTGCCACCCACCTTCATAGAGTGGAAAGCCTCAAAAGCAACAATGGCATTATCAGTGATCAACCTGCCTGAGACAAAGGCACTCTGATTACCAGATATGACATCGTTTATCACCAGTTTCAATCTATTCACAATAACACGAGATAGGAGTTTATATGTCGAATTACAAAGCGCAATAGGTCGCAACTTTGTAACTCGAGTAGGAGACGCCACTTTAGGTACAAGTGTAATGTATGTTTCACACAGCGAGCCTGGGTCCATCCCATCATTGAGGACCGCCAAAATAACCTGCAAAACCTCAGTGCCAATCACCTGCCAGTATTTCTGAAGGAAAAGAACATGCATACCATCAGGACCTGGGGACTTCCTCCCAGGGAGCTGCTTGAGCGCCCTAAGGACCTCCTCCTCCGTATAAGGCTCACTCAGACGCTGTATCTGGAGGTCAGACAGAGTAGAGAATTCCATTCCCTCAAAGTCTTGTTGGGGCGGCTGCGACGAAGTGAAAATACATAAAGTACTTGGTGACCACCCCCTCAAGTTGCCTCTGCTCAGTAACCGCCTCACCATGTTCATTAAACAAAATAACAATTATACCCTAAAAATTAATTTTGGATTTTACGATATAAGTTTACAATAAATTGTATGATAATTGTAGTAACTCTTATACTTTGTAACTGTTGCACATTGATAAACATTCATATAGTCAATTAAGATTGTTTTTTGTTTTCGTTTAAATTATTTTTTTTGTGGGAAACCAAAGTCCATTCAAAGTCGTCTGTACAAGTCTTCCTAACACCCCACAAATGCATCGGTCGATGCATTTTCAACCACAAATGCAGATCTAAAAAATGGATATGGCTACTGGGTAGTGGAAATACAATTTGATGTATATACGGATACGATACACGAATGTGAGATTTAATAAATGTAATATATGTCTATTGGTACTTGCATTGGCGGATGCAGAAAAATATTTCAGGAGATTCACCCTAAAAATTTTGGATTGGGCGGATAATTAGATCAAAATTTACGGAGCAGGTAATTAGATCCAAATTTCCGGATCGGAACCGAGTTGGGCAGGTAATTGGGGCAGAAATTTATTTATTATCGAAACGACGTCGTTTCGCAATTTTATATATATATATATTTGAGTGGGATCACGTGGCTCCGACAGAGGGTAGTTGTGTAAAACTTTTAAATATAAGTACTAGATCTCTTTTTCTTCTTCTCATTTTATCATGTTGGACAACATTTCATCCATTTAAACTAATGTATTTGCTAAATTTTGTGGTTCTCATTTGACGTATACGAGTAATGAATATACATATAAATATCTCTCGTATATATCTAGGGATGACCGAACGTAACCGGAACCGGTGAACTGGACCGGAACCAGACCGGACCGGACTGGCAGTTCGGTGGCTCGACGGTTTTGGGACTGTTCGGGTATTCAACTAACCGGAACAGTACCGGCAACCGGCCCGGCCGGAACCGGAACCGAACCGGCTCCAACGGCTATTTTTAATTTTTTCTTTTCCAACCATTTCAAAAATTGGTCCTATAAATACCCCCTTCATTTTCCAATTTTACTTACACCTACTCTCCTCTCAATTCTACATTGCTACTTCCCTAATCTCAAACTTATTTTTTCTAATCAAATTTGTTTAGTTGTTAAAAACAACAATCAAATTTACTTTACTATACCAATTTTTGAAGTGGTTCTGATTTAATCGTTTACTTCAATACGGTTTTAGTTATAAGTAAAAACTATTGTATTGTATTGTATTGTATTATCGAATCGGATTCTCTTTATGTGTATCGTATGGTGTCTGGAGCTAATGATGGGGGATGGCCTATGTGCCTCTCCGTCACTCAGATTTGTGCTATCCTTAGACGGCTGCCTTATACTATTTCTCACGTCTATAGGGAGTGCAACAGGGTCGCTGACGCCCTAGCAGCGTTGGAAGGGGATGATCACATTTTTATTCGCCGGAGGGATGTCCCACCCGACATTTTGAATTTAATCCATGATGATTTACATGGCCCAGCGCATATCCGATACATCACTGATAATCTGGGAAGCACTCTTCACTTGTGAAGGGTGCAAACCAGATCGTTTAGTTCTATTCTCCTTCCTTTTTATGTACCCCATTTCGTACCCACATACTGTGCATCACACTTTGTGTAGATCGATGAAGCTCACTCAGGATTATAGCCGTGCAGTTTGCCTGACGTTTACTCATGGACATGACGTACACAATCGTGCCTACCTTTGGACGCACCCCTACCGCATTGCTAGGGGTGCAATCCAGGTGTCTTTGTTGCTTTTGCTGTCAAACGATGTGCTCATAATTTTTCTAGTATTTGATCTACCCCTTTATTTTCTTGGCATAGCTTCTGGCATGGGTGTAGCTGCTCACTTTACGGACCGGTCAAGTCGAAATTTCACCAGGAAGGACCACACTTCTCAGATGCTCATGCAAGTTCAGAGGAGGGTGCGAAGCGACCTTCGACTTTATCTCCTGCGATCGTATACACAAGGCAGACGGCAAAGTTACCACATTTATTCTACTTTGACTTCCACTGATGTAATTACTTATGGGGCAGGGAATTTATTGGGAGTGCATAGAGCGAGTACTCTTCCATATGTGATGGATTTTCCTACACTGGGTTTGCCACACATAGGGTTTAAGGTAGCCATGCTATGCACTCTATCACGTAAACTTGGGGCGGGCCATGATATTGCAATGAACCTTGTAGCACTTTATTTGGTTTATCAATAAAAATAGTTTTAAAGTAAAAAAAAAAGTTAAAAATTATTGTTCTAAATTCGCTTTGATTTTTTTGTATGTGTCGTGTCTCCGACACGATTACATATAAAATATATGTAGGCAACCGATTTTTCGGTAAAAACGTTAAAAAATAATATAATTTACATATAAAAAATAACACAATGTATGTCACGTAATTTTTAATAAAACAATTTTTATAATCAACTTATACGTAAAACCTATTAAAAAAAACTATAAGGAACTATAAAAAACTATAAATAAATAAATAAAAACTATAAAAACCTATAAAAAAAAACCATAAAAAACTATACAAGCCTAAAAAAACTATAAAAAGCTATAAAAACCTATAAAAGACTAACAAAAACTATAGAACTACGTTCTCTTTGATTTTTTTTATATGTGTCGTGTTTCCGACACGATTACATATAAAAGATACGTAGGCAATCGATTTTCGGCACAAGCGTTAAAAAAAAATTACATAATTTATAAATAAAAACACTATATATTATATCTCACGTTATTTGTAATAAAACAACATTTATAATCAATTTATACTTAAAACCGAATAAAAAATATTTGTAAAAAACTATATTTTACATTCGCTTTGGCTATTTTATATTACATTTAAATTTAATTAATAGTAATTTGTTATATAATTGATAAAAATAAGTAATTCCTGAAAATGTAAAAAAAAATATTATTAATTTTTATAACCGTGATCTGAACCGGAATGAACTGTGTGAACCGTTGAACCGTGTGAACCGGTGAACCCCCGGTTTGTACCCTTTAACCGCAGGTTCACTTGAACAGCCGGTTATAGAACCGGCATGAAAAAAAAAAAAAAAAAAAAAAAAAAAAAAAAAAAAAAACCGGGTGTCCGGTTATGGTTAGGGCCGGTTGACTCATTTGGTCACCCCTACTCGTATCCAATTTTTGTAATTATAATTAAATATGCCCCTAGACGTGTATCTATGTAGTATGGATACGTATCGACATCATATACGAATGTCACCAAACATAATTATTGGGTGCATCAAATTGTATATATTCAGTTAAGCACAAAAAAATTGCATATATTCAGTTAAGCACAAATCATTAGCTACTTTCTTCCTCATGTCAAGCAACCTTCCTTCCTTCCTTCTTCTTTTTCACTTATCATGGCAAGAAGAAGCTTATTTTTCTCCTACTGCAATATTCTATCAAGTATAGGTTCTTGCTTCATCAGCTATGGCTATTACTACCACACCCACGATGCAGTGACCACCCCCGATGAAGAGACACCGCGATGAAGTGACACCGTGATGGACTAAAAACCGCGATGCAGTGACACCGCGATGCATTGACCACCTCATTGCATTGACCACCCCCGATGCATCGCGGTGTCACTTCATCGCGGTGTCTCTTTAGCGTGCAGAAAAAAAAAATTATAAAAAAAATCTTTTTTAGCATCCTGAAAAAAAAAATCGAAGCTGGTTTTTTTTTTTAAATAATTAGGGGGAGCTTTGTCTAGTTACTAGTTTTATTTCCTTATAACCATTTAAGATTTAAGTGTGTCCTAAGTGCATAATTAAGTACCCAAACTAGTCCTTATAAACAAATACCCATTGTTTTTTTAGGTTTTATTTATGAATAAAAATATTCTTACATATATCATCATATTTTTTTTCTAAGACATCCATTTTAAATAAACATAGATCCTTCCGTCAGATGTGTGTTGCAGAGATCAAAAGGCACGTTTGTAGTCATCAGGTAAAATTGAACAGATTTTTCGACAAAAAAGAAAGAGCCATGGGTTCAAAGCCAAGAGGCAGGAGCCAAAAGAGCCAAAATCCAGGAGCTAAAAGCCGTGGGTGTGAAAAAAACCGTATCATCTTTTTCATTGACAGACAAACGTTACCTTCAAACCCGAAAACGTTTGAGGGAGGGTAATAGAAGATAAAAATGAGGTTTGAAAAAGAGATAATGATGATGATATAATGTGAAGATAAATTTGTTGTTTGAAATACATCATTTAAGTGAAATAATATTTATCTTATTATTTAATTATTAGGATTAAGATAATAGTGTTGTTTTACTGAACTGATTTTCTGAATTTCTTCAAAGTGTTTAATATGTTAATTATCTATCCTATCAACTTAAACTTTTGAGAAAGAAGATAATTCAACAAGTCTCGAGAACACTCATCTTTCTTAATCAGCATCTTGTTTTTAGTTCTTTTACTTTGATTAAACTTTCCTTGAAGTTATCCACATTGATTTGTTTTAATCTTATGTAGTGAATAAAGTACTTATTCTCCGAACAACATGTCTATACTACTAGTAACGTCTTGACCCGGATTTCCAAGCAACTACCTGGTACGAGCCGTTCGGCCATGCCACGAAACGTACACTTCAAGATATGAGTGTACATTTCGAGACGTAAATCTTCTTATAACAATATCAAGTGGTATATATCTTTTAGGAAATCGATACATGAATGCATCGAAATTTAAATTTTTTGATTTCCTTTTCCTAAAACCGACTTCGTTTAAACAATAAACAAAGGGTTACAAGAATTCATACCAGAATTGATCTTAGAAAAAATGGACGCTTTGTCTAAGTGTAGTTGTGCACGGAGCAGTCCAAGTGTTCGGCCTCTACTGTTGATCCACACGAACCTCCTCCGGAATCCTTGCTAGTATTGCTTTTGGAAAAACTTGGTTGCTAGACCAAATTTTCCTCTCTCTCAAACTCTCAAAAGAAGCCCCCAATTATTTTCAAATATAATAATGCTCTTGTAACTGTGATACAAAAGAGTTTGACATACCTTCCTTTATATAAAAGAAAGTTGTGCCCCAAGCTCTCAAGAATGCCTTGGAAAAGTTTTTTGAGTGGAGTAGGGAGAAAGAAAACATTTTTCCTAATAAAATAAGAATTTATGAAAAGTAAATATCCTTGATTAATGTATCCCTTAATTAACATATATACATTCATTAATTAAATTGCAAAATATATTTGTATCTTATACACATAAAGTAGCTCCCCATGTGTTAAAATAGACATTATGGAAATTTAATTAATCTATGTTTAATAATAAATATTGTATTATTATTATTTATTCATAATAAATAAAAACTATAATATTAACTTGTCACTATAACACTTAATAGTTGGTATAATTCATTGCTTATTTGGTTATCACTATAACCACATTTTCATTCCGGATAGAAGTTCAAATGTGTGTGACCCGATAGGCTTCCGAATATGTTGGTCGTAAGTATAAAGTATATTTACCAAAATGCTTTCACACCTAACGATCATGATTAGCGTCTAGCAACCCGTCATGACCTCCAATCACCGGCAAAGTCGAGTGCATTGACTACTACCTTTAATGTGAAACGGTTACCGTGTAAATAGAATCATATCGCTGTTATAATATCCATACGGTCGTGGCTCGAGTGTCAAAACATTAACGACCGTATCTTATAATCTGGATCTCCTACTCTCTCGAAGTAACTAATTACTGCCACTTTGCAAAGATTCTCGAGAGCAAGACGTTCCTTATAAGAAGTCTCTATCTTCTAGATATTTACTCCAAGCATTAGGATATGCGATTTCCAGACGAGCAACATGAATCCTACGCATGCTTCAATATCACACCCAAGCACTACTGCATATCGCCCCGTGATTATGGGAAACCTTAATAGCGTCACAACATGACAATCCACACAGTGATTTCACGAAGACTCTGGTCTAAAAATAATTACACAACCGTCACATAGTGTGACATTTAATAAAGTAAGTGGGTCAGTCTAACGTATGCATTCTCTAATACACGTCCACGTACAGTCCAAGTGTCCCTACATTTCAATAGACGAGATTTATCCTTATCTTCACAAGATAGAAGATATCTAATACGTGCTAGTGATGACGTAGATCAAGTGAAATTAAAATACTTGACCACCAAAACAAATACTAGCAAGAGGACTAGGTCCATCGTAGTATAGCTATAGCGAATCAAGGTCGATCCCACAGGGAATCAAATTGTGGGTCATTCTATAAATAATTAATTAAGCATGGCAAGCACATAAAACGGTCTATGACCAACAAAGAACAAGAAAAGATAAATTGACCCGACTCGACACAACTCAAATAGATACAACATAATTAATCTCCCCAATCATTACATTATCGTCTGGATCAAGAGATTATATATAATTAAACTAGACTCGACAACTATTAATCCGATTCGTATCTTTCTTTTATATCGGCTACGGGAGTCATCCCCTAAACTAGATCTAGCTCCGGGTAGGTCATCCAGATCACTATGCTACATCACGTGACTTTGCTTTTTCGGCCTCCATCTCATATGACTCGCACGCTTACAAAACTAGGGATGCCAATATTAACCGTATTCCTCACCTAGGCAACATTCCTGTGATTAGGCGTACTTCCTAAGCGATCGCATCAGTCTCCATCCCATTAACACTAACTTTTTAGGTATCATGTTAATCTACGATTTACGTATAATCAGGTGCGCGCAATTCCCCAATATAACACAGATTTAGATCTCGTTGAAAGTCCCGAAAGATCAATTCATGAGCCGACCTAGGAGCACTATATTGGTATTTCCTCACTACACGTTTTAATTAAAACAGACGAGCAATGTAGCCATAGCCATACCTACTAAGATAAGAAATTCTAAATGGACAATCACACCATAAAGACATGGCTAGACTGACTCGGCGAAAAACTAATCTTAGCGTTTCTCTATACTTATCGGATAAAATAGAGATTCATAAAGCAATTATATATACCTACTAGAAACACGATTATTAATCAAAATAAAATCATACATAGATCACAAAACATAGACGTGGGCGTGTGGATCCTTATAGACGAGGAATCCCCACCGCCTCACGTCGTAATCCTAGATCTACATCATTTAACTAAGAAATAATAATCTCAAACGATAAATAAATAATTGGGGAAAATTAATTATAAGAAACTAAGAGAAAATAAATACAAGAACTTACATAATTGAAGAACTTGTAAAAAACTGCTCTGAGTAAAACTGAAGATTTTATTATGAATTGTGTGTATTGTGGTGTGTGCATAATGGCGTGTGTATGTACAAATATATAGGGGAGAAATTTACATACGATAAACCTAAACCAATCTGAAATAGTTTTCCTAAATCCAAAAGGAGTTTGAAAACACATTAGGATAATTCCCGGCCGATCTTTGGATAGGGGCAAGAAAATGCGCCCCCCTTCTTGCATGCGTCCCCTATGTCGGCGCCAACTCCTTGGGATTGGCTTGCCGGCTTTTGTCTTGCCTCACTCCTCTTTTTCGTGCTTATCCGATCTTTATCTTCAATGCATCCGTATTTAATTCTTCCATTTATAATTATCCTCCAAAAATTATCTCAATCTACAAAATAAATAATTATCCCGAAATAAATCATATTTAAATAATAAAAAATGGATAAATACCAAATTATATTTTATAAATCACATAACATTAAATAATAAATATAACCATATGATTTAATAAAAAATATATATTATTAGGCCCGATTTAAGGATAATGTTGATGACTTTTACGGGTATATTTTGACCGTCATCAACTACCCCCCACTTAGACTTTGATCGTCCCGAACAAAGCATCAATAAGTCATTCCCCACGAAAACATTTTCCATGGTCAAATCATACGTACGCAAGAAACTCGAGTCAACTCATACCAGTCATGCTCATAAGGTATCCATTATCCACTACTCTCTATGAACCGAAGTGATGTGTGCTTGTGCATTCAGTTTTATATATTCGTGGCAAGATTAGAGTTTATGTTAACTTCGCAATCTTAACCTACCAACATCAGCGCTCCCACTTCTTAAGCCTCGCATGGGTAAAGACATGGTGCAATAAGCAAGAGCGTTATCTAAGAGGTTTTTTGGACTTGGAGACCGAGAAATATATACTCGAAGCCTCTTAAAAGTAGAATTTTTTCATTTTCATAATTTCAAGCATTAACACATCTCAAGGAAGAAACTTGCTTTAAAAGTAAATTATGCATTGCACGAATCCCCTTTCACGGATTGGTCAATAGCATGAATATTACCACAAGCGCGAGGCTACTTTGGTAATGTTACTACAAGCCCAGTGTTCAACATTTTGTTAAAACACAGATAAATCTCAAGCTTATTACTCCGCTTAAATGGCTAGAAGATAGGAATACATCAGCAGATAAATATAGACACTGAGTCCACATAACCAATCATCTACGCAATGTACACATAATTTCTTTAGTTATTACAATTTGCGCGGTAAAACTCGATTCAAAGATTGAGTATCGAATAATAAGTAACTACTTGCAACAAACGGCATGAATATCCTTAAATTTGCATTCACATAAATATAAAATGATCACGTAGTCATGAAACTTGGTTCCTTTCCAATGAATTCTTAGCTAGGAACTCACAATTCTAAGGGTACGAGCTAAATAATATGGCATTTATTCAACTTTTTATTTATTCAAAAAATTTCTATTACACCGTTTCTTTTAATTTTTAATTGTAGCTCATCATAGCTAAGTCTCCTACCCCCCACTTAAACATGTCATTGTCCCCAATGACAAAGAAAAAAATGAGAATTTAAGAAAAAGACTTAGCTCTGGAAACGGTTCTTGAGTAAGAAGCAGAATATCGGAGTAGTACAAGCACGTCGAGAAATATAAGCAAACCGGAGATCGAACACGAAGTTCCATCGCTGCAAAATAAATATTCAACACAGCTCGAAATTTGTTACAGCGTCAGCTCATAAATAGAATAATCATTTTCGAAACAATAGAATTAATCCCAACTCGGTTCTCAGTACAACTTTTGCAATTTGGAAAACAAATAACAGACTCGATGTAGGACAAGCCTATGAAATTTCACTTCACGTTATAACGAGTCGAGTAAAAAAAACTTTTGCACATCCTTAACCCAATGGTCATCGGAACACGGCAAAAATTAAAAAAAAAAAACCTCATCTGTTTTAACGTTACTTTTATTTGACTAGAAGAAAAGAAAAACCTAAAAATCCGAAAAAAAAAACTACAAATACCTAAGAGATAGAAGTAGTTCTGAATTTATAGTCTTCAGCTCGACTTTCCAAATATCATTATTCCTTTGAATTATTGTCCTTAGCCTTCCAAATCTTCACCCGGTCGGCCTTTACTGAGATCTGCCTTCCGTCTTTGAGGATTCGAGCTTTTCCTTTGGGGGCAAGTCCTAAGAAAATGGAGTCGTCCTTACTATCTAAACAGGCTCCAACCTCAGCTTCTACTTCCGAAACTAGCGATCTTCGAGATCGAACTCTACGAGTTCACTTTTTCACCCTTCTCCGTCTATATTTTAACTGTAAGCTTTCCCGATCCTCAGCGAGTCCAAACACGGCTTCTGCCTCGTCTGCTAAAAGCATTGAAGTGTCCGCCGGTTCTATACGCTGGGATTGAGCGTCCTTATCCTTTCGTAAGATACACACGAATTCTGATTCGCCATTTCTCGGGGCAGCGTCAACCCTATCCGTATATTCTTGGCTAAGAATTAGCGAAGTCTCACCCGCACCATGAACCGTTACAACTGAAATACTCAGCGGAAGCAGGAATCGGGGTCTAAGAATGGTATGAACTTCTGAGCCCTTGGCATCGAACAGTGTGAGCTCAAATTTCTCCATGTCTACTCTTGCCTTCGAGGTCGCCATAAATGATCGGCCCAGTATTAGTGGGCAGTTGAGATCCTCCTCCACGTCCATTACGACTATGTCAACTAAAAAGCGAAGCCTTCCAATTCCTATAGTCATGAAGTTTAAGGCTCCAGTACGCACGGTACGAAGACCATCACCAAAGCGAATGTCCATCGTGTTGTTCATTACCGTGTAGACTCCAATCCTCTTGCAAACGCTATGTGGAACTATATTGAGACTCGACCCGGAATCAATCAATGCTAAGCCAGCTCTTTTCCCATCTAAGGCTACGTCAACGATAAAAGCTCCAGGATCTCCTAATTTTGGAAGTAAACAGGCTCGATCATGTAAGTCCTCTGCCTTAGGATGGCAGGGTACTATGGGTTTATTGTTGAACTCAGACTCAGGGTCAGAATCAGAGCTCGGGTACTCGAGAGGTAAGGGAAAGGATGGTAGGTAATCGGAGTCAGACTCCGAACTGGAGCTAGAATCGGAATCGGAAATAACAATCGGAATGCTAGCATGTATACCTTCAAAAAGATCGAATTTCTTTGCCTTCCCTTCCTCTTGTCTCTTTCTTTTTCATTCTTCTATTAACGTTCGCCTATCCGGCCGTACTGGCGTGGTTTTACGTGTGACTTTGACTTCACTCTTATTGCGAGAAGATTGATTGGTCGACATTTTTTCTCGAACAATATCCGGTGGAATAATTAATTTACCTGGCTTGCTGAGGATAAGAACATACAAATGTTAGTAACCTAACGGTCAGCATGATTATCCATGCTGCCGCTAGACCTACAGACTACAAACGGGGAATAACATACACACACAAAAAAAGAAAAAAAAACGAAATTAAAAAAATAATAATAATTTTTGTTTTTTTTTTACGAACAGCCAGCCAGATGGACTCGAAAAACATAAAAACTGACCTTAAAACATATAACTTGACATGACTAATAATTATTTATATAATTGACCGTTGGTTCCCCGGCAACGGCGCCAATTCCTTGGGATTGGCTTGCCGGCTTTTGTCTTGCCTCACTCCTCTTTTTCGTGCTTATCCGATCTTTATCGTCAATGCATCCGTATTTGCTTGGATTTATCTTGTAGTTTAATTCTTCCATTTATAATTATCCTCCAAAAATTATCTCAATCTACAAAATAAATAATTATCCCGAAATAAATCATATTTAAATAATAAAAATGGATAAATACCAAATTATATTTTATAAATCACATAACATTAAATAATAAATATAACCATATGATTTAATTTAAAATCTATATTATTAGGCCCGATTTAAGGATAATGTTGATGACTTTTACGGGTATATTTTGACCGTCATCAACTAGTCCAACTGTACTAAAAATATCTCATTTAATTGCACATACAACTAGAGACAATTAAGTATTAAACCAGTTGAAGTTAATCGAGATCGCATCAATCATAATCACTATAATGGATTCTTTATCATGGTTTAATACTAGGGACGTCATCCACATAAAGCCCTAAGAAAAACTACAACACTCCCCCTTACCTTCTTGTAATGACATGGCTCATCTTCGTTCTTGATGAAATCAAACTTTTTGATTGTCTCGTCAAAATGAAGATTCCAACTCCGAGAAGCCTGCTTTAGTCCATAAATGGACCTTTGCAATTTACACACCATTCTAGCATCATCAGACGTAAAACCCTCAAGTTGTGTCATATACACTTCCTTAAGCAGATTCCCATTAAGGAAAGATTTTTTCACATCCATCTGCCAGATTTCATAATCACGGTATGTTGTAATAGAAAACAGAATCCTAATGGACTTTAGCATAGCTGTTTCATCATAGTCAATTCCTTGTCTTTGCTTATAGTCTCTTGCCACCAACATTGCCTTATAGGTAACCACATTACCATCCATGCAAGTATTTCTCTTAAAGACCCATTTACACCCTATATGATTGATTCCTTTAGGTGGATCGACTAGGTTCCAAACCTGGTTGTCTCTCATGGACTCCATTTCAGATTTCATGGCTTTCAACCATTTCTCTTTGTCCGGCCTCATCAAGACCTTGATCGTGTGTAAATCACTTATAAGAGCAAGAGGATTAAGTCTATGTGTATAGAAAACGAGCAAGGGTTGATCCTCCAGAGACAATGCGAATTCCACAAATAAATGTAAAATTAACCATAATTATGAACAATAAAAATGGTCTTTGGCCAACATAGACACAAAGACAAATAAAAGTAGTTAACCCTATCCCTCCCCTAGCCGATCTTCTATCCAGGCGTAATTAATCTATCTTGTTTATCTCCCCTGTAATTCCCCCAGAATACTAGATTCATAAGTCTAATCATCAGCTACGGGTGTTGTCCCCAAAACTCGTCTACTTCAATTATAAGGACAACAAACGTATATATGCAGCTAAACTACCTTAGGTTGTATTAAAATCATATCTATTAAGATTTAAAGAGTGCTGACTCAAGAACGAGAACCTCCTTAGGCATCCATCAACAATGACTGGAAGTACCTAAAGATCGATCCAGACTATGTCCTGACTAGCACTTCAATAACACTCCATCATGATAGTTTATGAATATGATTACTAGATTAGACAAATCTGGATAAACGTGTGTTAAACATGTTGATCAGATGTAGCTGAGTCCAAACCTCCATAGTTAAGTTATATAAGGTTACACCGCCTTAGCGGTAAAGACCGCCACCGGAGCGGGTGCGGCGATTCCTAATTCCAGGTTTACATTTAATGATTCTGGATATTACTGGTAAATTACAGGTTCATTAACATGAAGATTAATTACAAAAATGTTAAAACATGCTAATATAGCATATTCATGAGATAAAGAATACTCAAAGCTTCATGCCTTCAACAATGGAGGACTAGCTTGAACAACTCAAGCTAGTTGATGTCTTGGGGAAGAATGGAACCAACAAACTTAAAAGAAACTCAAAAGAACTTTTATTGCATAGAATTGTATACATTCAAGGAAGAAGAATACATAATACAAAGCTGCTACAGGCCTTATATAGGCTTTATAGCCGACATAATCTTAAGGAAATCCCTAGCCAACTTACTTTGTTCCCGTAAGTCGGTGATTTGATGTCCAAGTTCCCGCCGCAGCTGGGCTTGCTTCTCTATATTTCCAGCAGACTCTTCCTGGACTTCTTCTCTTCAACCCACTAACTTCTTATCAGCTCGGATTCACTTTATCATTGTTCCCGGAAAATGGCACTACATGTAAATTATGCAAAACGGAGCAAAATAGTACCAATTCCAAAGGATTAACATATAAATGTAAAATTACAATCCCAAGACTACACACGAAGCAATTGACACGTATTCCGTACAATATCCAGACTATCCTTTACCAATTGAGCACAATTCGGGGGCAACTCAGGTATGAAATATAGGACCAAAAAGACCGTCATCAACTACCCACACTTAGCTTTTGATCGTCCTGAACAAAAAAGAAAGAATGAACCCTCGGAACAATATACAAATGAATTAAAAACAGATATTCGTTCAAAACGTCCAAACAGGAAGCGCATCATCCATTATTCATTAGTAACGCATTAAACACTATTCATTTATAAATCGGCGTGTGTGTTTGTATAACTCTCAAACAATGGTGACATAGGTAGAATCACATTATACCAACCTAGAGTCTAGTTTTCTAATCACAAACCTACTTGTTCCTTCTCAACATTTTTGTGAAAATTATTTAAATAGTAGGTAAGGTCAACTGGGCAATGCGGATCGAGAACCGAGTACTACTCATGGCTGGTGTTTATTTATTTATTTTGATGTGAGGGCCGGGTAAATTGTCTAAGAAACTTTCAATGGTGGATGCCTAGCAAGAGACTCTATCAAACCTATCACCGAAATTGCTACATGCCAAAGAATTTTACTTTTTATAGACAGTCACTCAAATTTTTCGAAAAATCCTCACTTTTTCGCTCATTTTTAATAAATTACCGAATCCGTGAATCCTATGCCCTTATAAAATGCACCACCTGTCCTAGATTAACTAAAGGTGAAACAATCTTGGACAACTAAGGTCAACCCGAGTCAACATAATGTGTCATCTACACTACACGCTGGTGCAATCGAGTTCTGCGTGCTTAAAAGGCCTATTCAGGAAAAGAGGGAATGAGGCCCAAGGACAAAAAATATTTCAAATATTAAGAGATTGGACAAGTTTGAGAAAATGTTGCATAAAGGACAAAAAATGTAGCTAAAGCGACCCTTTTAACCATCTAAATAAAACAACATCTACTTACCTTCTTCACACCAATGGATGCAAGTTTGAAACATCTACTTACCTTCTTACATCGCTAATTTGAAAGCATTAATACTCAAATTGATCTCAGTTCGAAGCTGTAGGACCTCAGGTATGCATCCAATTCTGGAAAATTCATTTTGTTCAAAAATTAGGGTTACAATTCGCTTTCCCCCTCTCTTTAACATGTTCAGAGAGGAATACAAGTGAATTAACTACTCAGAAATGACGAAAACAATATCGAAAATAGCTGCGACGCAAAGATCTGAGCAACACATTACCTAGTGAGTACTAATTGGACGAATTCACTACGTTGTTTCCCTTTGTTTATTGGACTAGATATCTGTAATTTTCATTGTTTCTTCAATGAACATTCACTCAAATTCACTTTAGTATTCATTTACTGTTTATAGCAGCAAGTTTTAATACTGGCATTCATAATGGGACAAATTCTCTGCTCTGTTTCCCTTTATTTAGTAATGACATTCATAATCGGACAATTTCACTGCTCTGTTTTCCTTTATTTAATGAATGTGATATTTATCATTTCGATTGTTTTGTCATTGTGAACAATCAAGGTGTTTAATGTATATCCCAGGTTCTTGTACATATGAAGATTAGTTCACTTGTTAAACATTAATGTAGTTCTTTTGTCCTACTTGTGTCTTTAAATTTTTATGTTTTAGTTCATAAAAGTCTGTTTCACTGAGAAAATTAACTAATCCAAGTATTGAATATTCACTCAAATTCACTTTAACATCCATTCACTGTTTACATGCAATGATAGTGATGGTATTCAACTTTCTGACAACACCAAGTTTTGGTTCTTTAAATTCAAATGATTCCTTACTTATCATGTCTACTTTAGCTTTACATGCTTGCTTATTAGGCTCATGGTTAATTAACTGTTTTCTAGCAATTATGTTCCTGAAAAGTTTGATTCACTGAGAATATTTACTATAGTGAATATTGACAGTACATGTATGTGAATGTCATATTCATAATACTAACCTTGATTCAGAAGCTAAATATATTTACTAACAAAATCTGTTTTGTCTGCATTCATCTTTTGCAGGGAATATGTTTTAGTTTTATGATGTGTTGTATATGACATCATAAAATTTAGTGGTAGCTATCCTTAGCTGAAACGGTCTATTTGTTTGACTTTTTTTTAGCTGTGCATATAAGTCTTGAATTAGTCTTGTGTCTAGCATCTCATGCTTAGGTCCTTTGCATATGTTTTGCTTTCAGCTCTGCTGTGTCTAGATTTGAGTCCTTATATGCTGAGACCTTGCTTCAGGTCTTTGTTGGTTAACAGCTTGTTATTAGGTCTTTTATCTTGAGTATTGCATCAGGTGTATCTATCCAGTTGCATCAGTTTGGTGTGTCCTAATTGATAGGTTCTGGTCTAGTTTTGTTTGTTTGTGTTTTATCCAGTCCTATCAGATTTGTAGCTTAACATCCATAAAAATCACTTATCCCCAAATAACAATAATATCCTTTATTAAAAAAATCAGGATTTTACAATATAAGTTTACAGTAAATTGTATGATTATTGTAGTAACTCTTATACTTTTTAACTCTTGCACATTGACAACATTCATACAGTCAATTATGATAAATTTCGTCAATCGATTTCATATTTCCCATTCACAATACATGGCTATAACATATATAGTCATATTCAGGGCTTCTAGTGCTAGTCATAATTACCAATCTATCCTTTCTAATTACATTGTAAATGATATATCAGTCAATATCGTAATACCCCCCTCAAGTTGTGCAGTAAAAACTTGAATTGTTGTCATCCCAATTCCTTGGTAAAAATATCTGCCAACTGGTGGTTCGTAGGAACATAAGACGGAAGAATCAAACCATCTTTGATTGCATCACGTACGAAATGACAGTCGGCCTCAATATGCTTCGTACATTCATGAAAAACAGGGTTCTAAGCTATATATAATGCAAATTGACTATCACAGAAAAGTCAAATCCCAGGGGGGGTGCCGAACGCCAAGGTCAGCAAGTAATTGCTTCAGCCACTTCAGCTCACACGTCAGAGAAGCCATTGACCGATATTCGGCTTCAGCGGAGGAGCGAGACACCGTGGTCTGTTTCTTGGACTTCCAGGAGATAGGAGAAAGACCAAGAAACACGAACCACCCACTCAAAGATCATCGAGTAATAGGGCAACTTGCCCAATCAGAGTCATACCACCCTTCAAGGAGAAGGGAACTATCAGAATGTAGCAGTATACCCTGCCCAGGGTTTTTCTTCAAATAACGAACTAAACGCTAGGCGGCATCCCAATGTTCAATCCTCGGTGCCTGCATAAACTGAGATATAACATAACCGAATAAGCCAAATCAGTCCGGGTGACATCAAGATAGATAAGGCGTCCAACAAGACGCCGGTACGACGCCGGATCAGTCAACAAACTCCCAGTCGCAAGCACCAACTTATGATTCTATTCGATAGGAAAATCCACAGGTTTGCACCCAAGTAAGCCAACCTCATGTATGATATCGAGTGCATATTTCCGCTGATTTAAGAAAATTCCGTCTGTGTTCCTCGAAACCTCGATCCCAAGAAAATATTTAAGAGCCCCAAGATTCTTCATCTTAAAACATTGCCCAAGATACGATTTAAAAATCATCATCGCCACTTTATCATTCCCCGCAATGATCATATCATCAACATAGACAAGCACCACGAGCTGAATCCCATCACGAGCCAAAGTAAACAAGGAGTAGTCAGAATAACACTGACGAAAGCCATAATCACGCAAAGCTGAGGCAAGCTTCGCAAACCAACACCGAGGTGTCTGCTTCAATCCGTACAATGATTTGCGCATCTTGCAAACCAAGTTCAATCCCGACTTGTCAAACCCGGGAGGTATCTTCATATAAATATCCTCGTCCAAGTCTCCATGTAAAAAGGCATTGTGGACATCCATCTGATGAACGTCCCATCGTTTCACTGCGGCAACACTAAGGAATGTTCGAATCGTAACCATTTTCACCACAGGGGAGAAAGTCTCTGTGTAATCGATACCTTCTTCTTGGTGATGCCCAAATGCCTCTAACCGGGCTTTAGACGTTGCAGAGTCCCGTGCTCATCATATTTCTCTGTATAGACCCACTTACTCCCCAATGCCTTTTCCTCAGGGGGAAGGGGTTGCAAAACCAAAGTACCTTGATCTTTAAGTGCCTAAATTTCTTCTGACATGGCCTTACACCACCCTTCATGTTTCATAGCCTCCTTAAAATATTTAGGAGGATTACCCGATGTAATTGCTGCAAGGTACTTGCCATGTTTATCAGAAAACTTATAATAATGAATATAATGCATAAGAGGATACGGATTACCTGAGGAAACTGACAGAGCGGAAGAGCGTGGAATGGGACTTTTCTGATCAATCAATGTATGCGTCACAAAATCTTGGAAGCGTGAATTCGGAATCTTCTGTCGTCTACCCCTACCCAACTCTTCAGTACCATCACCTGGATGTCGAGGTTATGGTGAAGGCACTATATTACCCCCAGTATCACATGTTTCAATCGTCAGGTCTGTCCCCCATCAACTGGAGGATCCATTAAGGGTGGATCCCCAGTATGAGAGGCATTGAACCCCTGATCCACTATGCCAATATCGTCAAACAAAGGGTAAGGGACTACAGAGGCTTCACTATCTGTCGGTTGGGAAAAAGGGAACACATGTTTGAAAATTTTAACATCCCTAGAAACAAAGATCTCCTCCGTATTTAGGTCATACAAGGTCATCCGTTCTTCACGAACGGGTAACCAAGGAAAACGTACTTACGACTCCGGCTAGCAAATTTATGAGTGTGACGATGGTCATGGGCGTAACATAAACATCCTAAAATTCGAAGCATCGAGAGGTCCGGTGCTTTCCCAAAAAGAAACTCATAAGGGGTCTTAAAATTCAAAACACTAGACGGTGTTCGGTTAATTATATAAGCCGTAGCCATAACACATTCTCCCCAAAACTTATGCGGAAAATGTCCATCAAAACGTAGTGCATGTGCAACATTAAGAATGTGTTGATGTTTCCGTTCTACCCGACCGTTCTGTTGAGGAGTACTAACACAAGATGTTTCAAAGATAATACATTCTTTACGAAAATAAGGAAACAAAGGTCTAAATTTTGTACCATTTTCACTGCGAACCCGTTTAATGGTAACCTCGAACTGACGAGAAACTAAAGCGATGAAATCCAAGAAAGCATATTTGACTTCCATTTTATTCAATAATAAATACATCCAAACCGAACGAGAACAGTCATCAACGATAGTCAAAAAATACGTAGCACCACATGTCAAGGGTACACTATAAGGCCCCCCATAAATCACAATGTATCAACTCAAAAACACAACTAGCTTTATTCTCACTAATGGGAAAAAGTTCACGAGGCTGCTTTGCCCGAAAGCAGATATCACATCCATCTTTATTTAAAGTTTTGGAAATTGAAATATTAGGAATCTTCCGAAGAACCTTTTCTCATGGATGTCCCAAACGTCTGTGCCACAAATCCGCAGTTTCCGCACCATCAATGGCAAGAATCCGAGCCTCTGGAACGCCTGCAAACCAAAAAAGTTCATCCACACGCTTACCCAGTCCAACCAGCATCCTCGTCACTCGGTCCTGTACAATACATAAATGTTCGGTGAGTTGCATCACACAATTATGATCGTCCACAAATTGGGACGCCGAAATCAAGTTACAATTTAATTCTGGTACGTTTAAAACATTCAAAAGTTGTAAATTCCCAGACAAAACAACAGTTCCTGAATGAGTTGCAAACGAGGAACGTCCATCCGGTAAGCCAATCGGACAATTCTCAATTGGTCGTAGCTGTACAAATAAATTTCGGTCACCTGACATGTGGTGAGTTCCACTAGTGTCAATTATCCACGAGTATTTACTAGTCAAACGATCACGCGATTGATAGACATTTAACAGATCTAAAATTCCCTGCCATTGGGCCGAGCTGAGAATAGAGAGCCCAGCTTGCTCAAATGATGAAGGGAGAGCCGAGATGACTGCAACGTGAGTCTAGCCAGACGTCCCACCTTGAATTCCCTGTACCTGTGCAGCGTTGACCTGAGTCACCAGGCCCCTACCAGCTGCCACCGTTCGTTCTCCTCGATCTCCGAGAATGACAGCCACCCCCCACAAACACCTCTCGGCCGGAAGGGCTTCTCTTCCATCTACGTCCGGCATCTGAAGACCACCGGATAGTCCATTCAAGTTCTCTTCTTGCGTCAACATCAGAGAAGCCCGATCCAGGCCTCCCTTGTCTACGTCTCCACTTGCTTCCATAGCCAAAGGTGCTCCAAGCAATTAAAGACGATGAAAATCCTTCTCTTTTGTTTTTTTTTTTTTTTTTGGCTGATGTCGTTCCTGTCAAAGCTTTTCCTCTACTTTTTTTTTTTTTCTCCTTCTCAGATGAACGCCCTCTTACAATCCTGTTGGAGGGGTTTGTCCTTGATCAAGCAATTTCCGGCTTTGAATATCACGAACTTAAAGATCAACAGCAACAACAGTGATCAACAGCAACAACGAACAACAATCGGGGAAAAATATCGATGAAGACGTCTTCGATCTTCGGGCACACATATGATCGGAAAAATTACCCTAAATTACTAATTTAGGACGAGCTCCGATACCATGTTAAATTTCGGTCAATCGATTCATATTTCCCATTCACAATACATAGCTACAATATATGTAGTCATATTCAGGACTTATAGTGCTAGTCGTAATTACTATATATCAATCAATATCGTAATAAGAACTTTTATGTTTTTTCGTTTATTATTTTATTAAGGGGAAACCAAAGTCCATTCAAAGTCGTCTGTACAAGTCTTCCTAACACCCCACAAATGCATCGGTCGATGCATTTTCAACCACAAATGCAGATCTAAAAAATGGATATGGCTACTGGGTAGTGGAAACACAATTTGATGTAGATATGGATACGATATACGAATGTGAGATTTTAAAAATGTCTATGTAGTTGCAGTGATAGATCCCGAAAAAAATTTCAATCCGGTCATCCTGAAAAATTTATGGGCTGGGCGAATAATCAGGTCAATATTTGTAGATCGGAACCAGGTTGGACGGGTAATTAGGTCAAAATTTTCAGATCGGAAGAGGGTTTGGCAGGTGATTTGGTCGGAATTTATTTTGTTTTTCAAAACAACATCGTTTCACAATTTTATATATTTTTTTTTTAGATTTGAGTGGATAACGGGCTCCGACACTAGGTAGTTGTGTAAAACTTATAAATATGAGTACTAGTTTTTTTCATTTTATCATGTTGGACAACATTTCATCCATTAGTTTTTTTTTAACACACGCACACACACATTTGTCCTTATTGAAACTCGAACTTGGTATATTTAGGTTATAAACCTCAATTATTACAACTGTGCCAATATTTTTCATCCATTAGTTTAAATGTATTTGCTACCTTTTCAACACATGTGGTTCTAATTTGGGGATTCGTATACGAGTAATAAATGTACATATAAATATCTCTCGTATCGACATCATATACGAATGTCACCAAACATAAATATTGGGTGCATCAAATTGCATTTATTCAGTTAAGCACAAATTCATTAGCTACTTTCTTCCTCATGTCAAGCATCCTTCCTCCTTCTTCTTCTTCTTCTTCACTTATCATGGCAAGAAGAAGCTTATTTTTCTCCTACTGCATTATTCTGTCAATTATAGCTTCTTGCCTTTCTGCTTCATCAGCTATGGCTATTACTACAACACATAGCATTTTCAGCGATGAAGATGCCCTTCTTGCCTTCAAAAACCACTGTCTTGATCAAAATCAAATCTTGTTCAAGAACTGGTCTGCTGGATCTTCAATCTGTGATTGGATTGGAGTCACTTGTGGCTCAAAACATAAGCGAGTGATTTCTTTAGATATTTCAGACATGGGTTTAACCGGAACCATAGTACCCCAATTGGGAAATCTCTCATTTCTTGTTTCACTTGATCTTGGTGGGAACAGCTTTAATGGTGATTTACCTCAAGAATTATCTCAACTAAGCAGATTGAAACTGCTTAATTTCAGCCTTAATTCATTCACCGGAAAAATCCCATCTTGGATTGGTTCACTTAATAAGCTAGAATACTTGTATCTCAACAATAATAGTTTTACTGGATCTATCCCATCTTCCATTGGTAACTTAACAAGCTTGAAGGTGTTGGCTCTTTACACAAACCAATTGTCTGGTTCAATCCCTTTTGAACTCTTTAACATTTCATCTTTGGAAAGATTGTCTTTGGCTTTTAATAGTCTATCTGGTAATCTGCCGGATACTATGTGTAATCACCTTCAAAACCTTCAACGGATTGTCTTGTGGTCTAACTTTTTAGATGGTCCCTTGCCATCAAAACTGTCTGATTGTTCACAACTTACATATTTGGACTTTGCTCAAAACAACTTTAGTGGGTCAATACCACAGCAATTTTGGAACATGAAAATGCTTGGGATTGCCGTCCTTCGTGACAACAGTCTAGTAGGTAAAATATACGTCCTTGTATATTTTATTCAGAATTGCTATTGGCACAACAAAACGATCAAAGCAAGTGACATAATAACACATTTTAGACTGTTAAAAGTGCGGAGCTCATATCAATGAATAGTCTGCATCCTCATTAACAGTGTAGAAATATGTTGATTTTTTGCTTTTTAATTACTTTCAAACCATATATTCTAGAAATATCATTAGTTTTAAGAATTTCACTATTATATGTTTTGTGATAATGTCCAGGAACAATACCAAAAGAGATCAGCAATTTAACTAGTCTTCAAGTGCTGGAACTTCGTGAATGCAAATTTACCGGTATAATCTCTATTACCATCTGTATCAGAAAATTCAAGCCCGCGAGACTCTCTTGTGCACCCATATATATATATATATATATATATATATATATATATATATATGCTAGCAAAATTGTTGGGACAGATTGCCCCTACTCTTAAATGATAAAGAAATAAAGTAGCGTCTTTATTAATACCGATTGGTCTTAGTACAATGGTAAGCGATTGATCTTAACATGATATCAGAGCTAGAGGTCATTAGATCGAACCCTGGTTGGAACATTATATAAATAAAAAAATTGTGCAAGTGTTGGGACAGATTTCCAACACTTGAGGGGGGGTGTTGGGACAGATTGCCCAAAGTCAAAAAATTGTGCAAGTGTTGGGACAGATTTCCAACACTTGAGGGGGGTGTTGGGACAGATTGCCCATACTCTAAATGAAAAAAAAATAAAGTAACGCCTTTATTAACACCAATTGGTCTTAATACAACGGTAAGTGCTTGATCTTAACAAAATGCACGTGTTCGGCTAACTTTTTTTTAATATTAAATCTATATTGTCGACTATGCACTTACTTTAAAAAATAATTATATGTTAAATATTAATGATATTCGTTATACAATGACTTTATGTTTGGTAGAATTATTTTATTTCTCTTACTCATAGGCATTGAAGCAAACTTGTCATGTTACATTCTAATTCTTTCAAATGTGATAAACTCTGTTAGTTATAAAATCATTTATTTTATTCTCCCTGTTTCTAAAGTTCAATCTAACCTAAAGACATCATCAAAATATAATGTGTCCAAAAACTTGTGCAATGTTCTAATTACGTACTGTATATTTTATACTCTAAGTTAAATAATTTATTGGCAGTCAATTTTAATAATCATGAAAACAATTGATCATTAATTGTGTCACATGCATATTAATGGCTATATTTATTCTATGAATCAACGAATAATAATCGTACGAATTTATTTGAAGAATGTTTATACTGTTCGTTTAAGTATTATTCATGGTTTATTCCAAACTTTTGTGATGCTATTTGCCTATTCTTCTTAAGTGGCATAATGTGGTTGAATTCGGTCAATCTGTCCACTACTACCATGTCGACTTACTTTACTTCTGACTTAGGCAATCCATCTATAAAATACATGCTTAGTTAGGACCATGCATATGAGGGATTGGTAATGGGTGGAGCAATCATTGAGGTTTATTTCCTGAACATCTTTCTTAAGTTGAGGCCAATAAAAAGTCTCTGAATCCTATTATAACATGCCATGGCCCCCAAATGACCGTTTATTGGACTTGAGTGCACCTGTGATATCAATTTGGATCTCAAACCTCCATGGGGTTTCTACATATATCTTTCGTAAGGAATCCCCTGGTGCATAGTGTAGTGGGATTTAAGGTTGTACTAATCATCGGTGCCTGAATTTTTCCTTCAAGGCTAGGTCACCCTTGTAGTTGGATGTTACTTATTGCATCCAAGAAGGGGATATTAGGCTCACAACACAGTTGTCCCAGAACATGACTTTGCCTGGACAATGCATCAACCACTACACTTTCACTTCTCTTTTTTACATGATAGTGAAATCCAACCCAAGTAACTTGGACATTTCTTTTTGTTGTAGTGTAGCGATGACCCTCTTAGCTAGAACGAACTTGAGACTTCATTGATCAGTTTTGATGTCAAAGGCCTTCCATTGAATATATGGCTTTCATTTAATTATTGTCATGGAGAGCGTCAGGAGTTCCTTTTCGTACATGAACAATCTCATCTTCTTAGAGTTGAAGGCCTTGCTTAGAAAAGTCACGAGTTTCTTGTTTTGCTGTAAAACAGCTCCTAAGCCTTTCTGCTCAATGCAGAAGGCAAAATGGAATTCCAAAATCTCTCAAGAAAACTACTAGTGATTCATGGTCTCCTTGAATTTCTAGAATACTTTTGAGGCACTTTGTGACAAACAAAACCATCTTTCTTGAGTAGGTCATTCAGGGGCTTAACAATAATCCTATAATAGGACACAAATCTCCTATAGAAACATGTTAGGCCCAAATACGCTCTCGGTTCATTCACATTATAGGGTTGGGGCCAATTCGACGTGGCTTAAATCTTTTTTTGGGTCAGCATGCACTTCACTCTCATGTATATGTCATAAGTATTTCACCTTGGTTTGTCCAAAAGAGCATGTGGACAATTTAGCATAATATTGGTTCTTCTTCAAAATTTCTAGAACCACTTTAAGATATATGTTGGAAGCCATGTCAGGGCAGAAGATTAAGATGTCATAATAAAATACAAGCACAAACTTCCTCAATCAAGGTCTCAGCATCACATGCATACTTTTTGGGAATGTGACTGGGGCATTTGTGAGCCCAATGGCATCACTTTGAATTCAAATCAACTATGATGAAGGGGAGAAAGGGTGGAAGTGTAAGAGGAGGTGTCAGCGGCAAGAGGGCAACAGAGGATGGTGGTGAGAGATTAGTAAAATGTGTGGCGGATGAGTTTCTTAGGTTGCACCATAAAAGGGATGGGAGAAAGTAGGTGTGGGGAGATAAGGAAATTAAAATTAAAATTAAAAATGGAAATAAAACATAAATATTATTCTTTTTTTTTTTTTTTTATGAGGGTGCCGAGAGGCCCCTTCCATTTCAACCTCAATGTTGGATCCCAAATGTGCAAACTAAATATCTTCTATATTTTTATTTTTTTTTTATTTTTTTTTCCGCTCCTGCTCAACTACAGAATTTATTTATTTATTTATTTATTTTGCTTGAACAAAACAATACTGAGAGTTGCCTCCTCATTGCTCACCCAAGTTGGGATCCCATTTCTCAATTTCTATTTTTTTAAAATTGTTTTTAAAGAAAAACACCCATTTTTCCCTAGGATCCCGATTGGGTTAGAATTTGAAATCCTTCATTTTTGAACAGTATCATCTACTCGTACCGCCATCTCGTATTTCATGCCATTCTCTCATTACATGACCAACCATCCGTACTCTTTAACCTGTGAGATAGACGGAAATCTCCACCAGAAGTGTAATTTTCATTTTTTTCACTTATTTATTAAAAACAAAACACAATAAAATTAACAAATTTATTTTAATTGGATTGCCTCCCAACAAGCGCCTTTCTTTAAAGTCTTTGGCTAGACATACTTACCTCGGCTATCCATTGTCAAATGGAATAGTTTTCTATTCATTATTCTTCCTTGCATACTCAGTAAGCGAGCCATCCATCTCATCATCAGGAAGAATTAGTCGTGCCTTGGCTCAAGGCACTTTTATGAAGTATCTTCCAAATAAAAGAAGAACGGGATTAGGGGCCTCCACCTCCCGGTTCATGATATAGTGATCAAGTGGGAAGATCACTTCCTTCTCCCTCACTCGCATGTCCATAATCACATCATCACTTTTTGGCTCATTGGTTTCTTAGTGACTTCCTCCAGGTGACTTAGCTCTAATTTAGGCACACCGGGTGCATTTCTTCACCCTTTGGTTGATAAACATCTTCAACCATCCCTAGTGTCGGATCAATCATAGGACAATCATCTTTATCTTCATACAATACAGGAGGAGAGGATGTCTTTAACCTTTGTTCCTTAAGCTGATCCACTTCAGTTTTCACCACATCAATTTTCCCTTGCATATTCCGAGACCACACACTTTGTTCTTATCTGAACTGTGAAATCTCTTGCCCAATCTCATGTTGAAATTGTAGATTAGCTTGTTGAAGCTTCATCATCTCTATTTGGAGCATCTGCATTAGATTGGTAGTAAGAGACTGCATCATGACTTCAAGAGATTCCTTAGAACTAGGAATCGAACTTTCATGTTCACTAGACGGTTGAGAATCGGACCAATCATAGCCGCAATCTGGATAACTCGGCTCACTATAATAACATCTCTCCACATATGAATTATTCATCCGATATCCATAAATATCACGATTCTCCATAGGAGTTGCTTAGTGGTAACCTGACATGCTTGCAAACAAGGAAAAAAAACAAAACAACACACAAAAACTATATACAAAATTTCAAAAGAAATAAACCACTTAACACCGTTCCCGGCAACGGCGCCAAAATTTGGGGGTCGTCAAACCACCAAAAATAATTCACCTACTATCTTTATAGCTAGTATAGCGAAAGTAGGGGTCGAACCCACAGAACGGTGGATTTATATCTCTCAAAATTTGTAAAATAAAATATTTGATGTTTTATAACTACTCCCTAAAAATAAAGACAAAAAGAAAATCTCCATCTAATTAATTATTTTCTCCTCAATTCATACGATTGATCATTGATGCAAAGGTGACTCGTTAAACTATTAAAAAATTGGTTGTAGTTGCCAACACTCGGCAATCAACCATTTTTTCTTATATTCGATAAGCGGGACATCGCCACTACTTATACTCTAATTGTGTAGCACACCTCTCAACAATCGTCGTGGGTTTGGTGAGAATAATTGCATTAACGATTAGAAAAACCCAATTCTAGGTATTAACGCATATCGGGTTAACTTTAACCTAGATCACTTATTTTTACAACAGGGAATCCTACGGGCTATGAACCAGCAGACAATATGTTGTTTATCACTTAAAATCAATTCTTTTTGACAATCGCCTAGATTCGATTTTTGGTGCTAGATCTAATTATTCATCCAATCATCCGGCCGAAACAATGAAACGAACAATCAAATAATGAATCGATGAAAGCAGAAATAAATAAATACTAACAATTTAATCGAGGATGAAAAACAATTCGATCTCACAATCTATAACAACCGAATGGTAAAATAATTAATCAACTGAAAAATAAATTAGCTATTCATAATAAATAAATCCAAACAAACAAGAGTACAATAGTACCATTTATTCCATGAACGAAAATTGCCGGCAACGTACAAAGGAGATGTGCAGGTCTCTGTTCCCTTCCAACTCCTTTCTATTCTTTTTTCCAAAAAATATTCAACCTAATATAGGTCTAACCTCCTATCTGTTGCTACTCACGTAGAGTGCGAACTTGGGCCAAGCCAAATTTATTATTAAAAGTTCCTTGACGATGTTGGATCTCATCTATGAATAAATCTGTGCCGTTTAATCTAGGGGTAACTGAATCAAGGGCATAAATCAAGATGAATATGAACGAGGGATGGTTTTTTGCTTCATTTTTAGACTGGGCATGGGTATCTTCCCAAGTTGCCTACGTATCTTGTTATGTTTCAGGAATCAAGTATTTCGTTGTTCCTTAGGGTTGTTTATATAGGGGATGACCCATCCCTTTCCTTGTTCTACAAGGATTCGTATTATTAGTCCCTAAGGATAATTATGTGTATATCCCGTTAATTTAGGGATAATTATGAATAGTTTAAATATCAAAATTAGAGTCTTAATTGGTAAATGATCCTTAGGATCTTCCCATAATTATCTCCTAAACACGTGGGCAAATTATCATATAAAGGAGGCTCTGGCCGACCTGCGTCGAGCCCCCAGGGCTATCTCGGCCCGAACTGCACTGGCCCATCTCCGTTGAGACCTAGCCGACCTGCGGTGGTCGGGGGAGCGGGACCGATCCCCCACCTGGGGTTCAGATATACCCTTAGACTTGAAGTGGGGCTCATAGCCCTTAATGTTATAGTTATTATGTATTCATTTAATGTTTGATCAATTAGGAGAAGACTCGTGGTGAGGCTCAGTTCAACCCTCGTCATAAGCCCCCCAGATCTGGATGAACCACTCGTTGTAAGTCAAGATCAACTAACGTCGATATTACTAGCAAGAATACTAGGTACATCATAGTATAGTAAATGCGAGTCAAAGTCGATCCCACAGAGACGATGCAACTCTAAGTATAAACGATTCTAACCTAATTAAGAAGCAACATAGAGGCGGTCATGGACCAACAATAAACATAAAAACAAACTTGGTATTCCTCCCCCTCTTCTCACCGACCTACTAACTTGGATTAGTTAATCGTTATGTTTACTTCCCCATATAATTTCCTTAAATTAATCGTGAGCTTTAGTTTTAATTATCTTTATCAGCTACGGGTGCAACTCCTACTCCTATCTACTCCGACAATGGTAGTAGACAATCTATACGCAAGCTACCCTCCTTAATTGGTCAGTAATAGCCCATGCGCATAAAGAACTAGAATTGCCAATATCGAGCGCTAACTCATACCGCTAACCCGCGCCAGACAAAGCGGGTCGACATTGATCAAAGACGTCTTCAGTGGCCCATTCAAGACTATGTCCAAACATAGCACTTCACTATTCGTATTTCATGGCAGCTTACGATTACAATAAGCAGATTGGCCAAATCAAACCTACTGTTAATTAAACATGTCGATCAACGTAGTTATAGTGAATCCAGTTTTAGGTTTTCGAAATAATGCCTCGGTAAACCAGTATAGACCGCCGGTTTACCGGGGTCAGCTTTTCCTATCCCTGGATTTACATTGCTCAATTACGATTATTATAAGTAAATTATGGGGTCTTTAAACATGCAGATTAACTTAAACACATAAATACGAACAGATCTACCATATTGATGATAAAAAGGAACGTTCAAAGCTTCATACCTTCAACGATGGAGATCTAGCTCGATCTACTCAAGCTAGAGATGGTGGAGAAAGTGAGGAAGCCAGAAATAACCCTTCAAAAGCTTGAATAACTTTATTTCATCAAATTATGTAATGTTTGTAATGTAATATGCAAAACTTATGAAAACTTATGCAATAATCTGCAATTGCGGCCTTATATAGATACAATGACCGACTTATGACTCTCTAAAACCCTAACCGACCTAGATAATGCGGCAGAATCAGTTTCGTGTCAAACAATTCCTCGGTTTACCGGACCTAGCCCTCGGTAAACCAGGCCGACTTTTATGCTTTTTCTTCAGTAGACCTCTTCTTGGACTTTAATCACTTGGCCCAATACACTTCCTTTGGTCCAGATCCACTCTCCAATGCTCCAGATCCGGTACATCCTATAAAACACGCAAAACGAGACAAAACAGTACCAAATCTTCAGGAAAATAACATAGATGCAGAATTACGATCCTGGAAACATGCACATAGCGTTCAACATATATTCCACATAATAACGAGCCTATTTATCCTCTCTTGAGCAGAATTCAGGGCAAATAATGGTATAATTATTGGTACCATTTAGAGCGTTATCAACGACCCCCCCACTTAGCTTTTCATCGTCCCGAACAAAAAGGCGAAAAGAAAACAACACTCTGATTAGTATACAAGTTCATTAAAAACAACTATGCCTCACTAAGTCAAGATCAAGATCATGCCACTCATATCCATCAGTAACGCATTAAACACTATTCACGTCATGAGCCAATGTGTGTGTGCAATAACTTTCACAACCGCTTAGTAATGCAGACAATCTCACATTACGTCAACCCGTAGTCGAACTAACCAGTCTTGAACATGTTATGTATTAATTAATTGTGCTGGCAAGGCGGATCGAGAACCGAGTATATATTACACTTAGGCACGCGTTTATCGGTCTATGCAAAAGTCGTGCGTCTTACGCTCCATCGACTAAGATCTTTTGCCAAAGATGTTATAAATGTATGTATTTCAATGCACTTCTCTTTCTTGGTGGGTGAACTCTCATTGATTTATCTATCCTCATGGTCGCACTCTTGATAAACTACCGAATCCGAAATTCCTTTGCCTTCATAAGCGTTGGTGAAACATAATTCGGGATGAAGCCAGGGTCAACTCTAGTCAAAGCAATATGCTATCGACTACACACCAAGGGAAGTGAGTTATACGTGCTTAAATTGGTGGCTCTTAACAGAATATGCGCTTAATATGCCACTACTTCAGAAGTGGGCATTCCTTTCACTCGTACAAAGTAAAGCAAAGATGAAATCAATTAACTCGAAAAGATCAAACATATCATAATTTTTCAAAATTTTGTCGAAATGAGTCAAAGTCTAAGTGGTGAATCATGCATCAAAGAGAATCAAGATAATCACGCATTTACGAAATATAATGCTAAGAAGCTAAGTGACGTTCCTTACCCTACCCTTAATCGAAACATTGTCCCCAATGTGAAAGATGAAAAATTAAAAGGAACTTAGCTTTGGTTAAGGGTGGAACAAAAGAAGAAGTGGATCGTCATATAAATCATCGGGCTCATTTAAGTAGTCCGTGAAGAATCTGCACTAAGTATCTCAAACAAACCAAAAGAATAGCGGTGACAAGAAACCATATAATAAAATGGCGACAGTAAAAGAGAAAATAATTAACTCCAAAACAAATTAAGCCGTCAAAATCATTATATTAAAATTATTCTGCTACATCAACTATATAGAAAAGAAAAAGAAAAACAAAAAGGGAAAAAATGGAAAACAGCAACCAAAAGAAAAAGACTAATCCTCCTCAGAATAACCCTCCCAGTCATCTCTAGGCTCTAAACCGGGAGGAGGTGCAGAACTTGAGGCAGCAGCGGCGGAAGAAGAGGCTTGGTGATGTGGGGCAGTCCTAGGTGGTTGGGTCGATGGAGGTATGCCAAAGAAGTCTGTAATCCTATCCATCTTGCGATGCAGAATCGCAATCTCTCTCGAGTGCTCCTCTGGCATAGCTCTCTGAGTCCGGGGTGCTTTGAGGACCGGAGTACGCTCCATCTCCGCTCTCTGGCTGGGAGTACGACATGCGGAGCTCGGTTTGAGTTCATCTGCGAACTAATTTTGTCCCGCAAACTTAATGAGCCTGGCCTGCAGAGCTCTGAAATTTGGATCCGTCTTGCGGTTTATTGATTGAGTCCATCCTGCGGACTGATTTTATGATGAGTCTGACCTGCGGAGCACGGTTTTTTTGAGTTTGTCTATGAACTAAGAAAGTTTGGTCTACAAAATATATGGAGGCTGAGCTAGAGAGCTCATACTTTCATCTGTCCTGCTGACTGGGCAAGTTTGTCATGCAAACTTGGTGAGTCCGATCTGCAAAGGTCAATCGAGGAGTTTGACCTGCAAACTTTGTTGAGTCCGACCTGCGGAGTTCTGAAAGTTGATGTCTGTCCTGCAGACTTAAGCAAACTTTTCGAGTCCGTCCTGTGGAGCTCAAGCTTCAGAGTCTGACTTGCGGAGCTCAAGTTTCCGAGTCCGACCTACGGAGCTCAAGTTTTGGAGTCAGTCTTGCAGACTTTGGAGAAAAACTTCCAAAATTTTCAAGTACAATGTTTTAATATATGGAAATTATTTGCAAGTTCTCATGCCTTAATTTTATTTTCAGCACTTACCTGAAGTACTCTGATCTGCAGTGGGGTGTGCAAATAATTTGCATGTTCTCTTGCCTTAATTTTATTTTCATCACGTACCTTAAGTTTTTGTTCGGAACTGTCCTACAGACTTACTGAGTTTGGCTATTGCCAACTTGCTGAGTCTGATCTGCGGAGATCAGTTTGGGTCTATCTTACAGACTTAACAAATGCGGCTAGGTCTGAACTGCCGACTCAGTTATAGTCCTGCTGATTTAGCGAGTTTTTTCTGAGTTCATTTTACGAAGATCGGTTAAATGCACATCCTGCAAACTTAATTATTTATTATTATTATTATTAATATTTTTTTGACTCTGACCTACAGATTTTGAGTCTCAGGTAGACTTAATTTTATTAGTCTGAGTTGCAGACTTAATAAATTTGACCAATTCCAATCTGTGGAGCTCAGTTGGTCTCTCCTGCAGACCTAATAATTTTGATTGGGTCAGACCTGCAGATCTCTAGTTTCTGTCCGTCCTGCAGACTTAATGAGTTGGTCATTTACCAACTTTTGAGTCCGACCTGCAGAGCTCAGTTCGATGAATCTGACCAGGAAACATTGTGGAGTCCGACCTACGGAGCTCAATCTTTGGAGTCCGACCTGCGGACTTAATGGGGTTGTCCTTGGCAAACTTACCGTGTCTGACCTGCAAAGCTCATGTGCTGAGTCTAGCCTGCAGATCTCTGTTAGCCCGTCTTGCAGACTTTATAAAATTTGCTGACATATGTTTACCGAGTCCAACTGGCGGAACTCATATGTCAGTTTTAATGATTTGAGGGGAGTCCGTTCTTTGGAGCTTGGCTTTTCTGTCTTGCAGACTTAATGTTTTGGAGTCTTCTCAGGCAGACTAAACTTTTTGGGGTCTACTCAGGCAGACATAATTTTTTGGGGTCTGCTCAGGTACACTTAATTTTTTGAAGTCTGCCCTGCAGACTTAGTTTTTTCGAGTCTGACTTGCAGACTTAAATTTTTTGGCTCTGTCAGACAGATTTAATTTTTTGGGAGTCTCAAAAATTGTATAAGTACAAAATTTGAAATTTTTTGCAACTTACCTTGCTTTTTTCGGCTGTTTTCCTTGCAAAATTTCTTACACTTGCATTCTGTAAGTCTTACTTTTTAGTGCTTACTTGAAAGTGTTTTGACGTCTGCTAGTCTGATCTGCTATTCCAGCCCTCCAGTATGCCATTCAATAACTTATAGTTTTTCGATGACATACTTAACTTAAAGCATTTGCCTTAGCCTTTTTCTTTGATGCTCGATGTCCATCCTGCAGATTTAATGGAGTTATATTGAGTCCATCTTATGGAGTTTGGCTAGTCCATCCTGCGGACTTATTATGATTTTTTACTGAGTCTGCCCTGCGGAGCTCAGCTTGTCTGTCCTGTGGACTTAATTAGTTAGTCTTTCGCAAACTTTGAAATTACACTGAGTCCGTCCTGCTGACTTAATTATATTACATTGAGTCCGTCCTGCGGAGCTCAGCTTGTCAGTCCTGCGGACTTAATTACTTTATCTTTTGCAAATTTTCAAAACACTGAGTCCGTCCACCAGAGCTCAGTCTGTCCGACCTGCGGACTTAATTATATTACACTGAGTCCGTACTGCAGAGCTCAGCTTGTCCGTCCTGCAGACTTAATTAGTTTGTCCTTTGCAAACTTTGAAATTACACTGAGTCCGTCCTGCGGACTTGTATATATATATATATATATATATTGCTAAGTCTGACCTGCGGAGCTTAGTTTGTCAGTCATGCTGACTTAATGAATTTTTGCTGAGTCCGACCTGTGAAAATCAGTTAGCTCGTCTTGTGAACTTTATTGAATTTGACTAAGTCCGACCTGTGGATCTCAGTTAGTTCGTCCTGCGAATTTTATTCGTTTGTCCATTGCAAACTTGATCAAAGCCATCACGTATAATGGAAAAGAGATTTGCTATTGAAATAACATGAGTGTGATAACACAGAGTATCAAAATTGAAACTGAAAAAATAAAGCAATTTAATAAAGTTTGGAACCTGTCCTAGACGCGTAATTTGCAGAGGTTGTTGGTATGCCATCTTCGTGGAATGGTACTGCCATTAGAATTATCCTCTGATGGATCTCTTAGATCCTTCCCTTGGGCTACTGCCTGGACAACGGCGTATAAGACCGTTCGGTCTTATAGAAGTTCGCTCGAGGTTGAGCTCTGAATATGATTCCAAGCCGAGCTCAGTCTTTTAGAAGATTCGCTCGAGGTTGAGCTCCAAATATGATTTCGAGCCGAGCTCGGTCTTATAGAATATTCGCTCAAGAGAGCTCCAAATATGATGCCGAACGGAGCTCGGTCTTATAGAAGATTCGCTCAAGAGAGCTCCAAATATGATGCCGATCCGAGCTCAGTCTAATAGAAGATTTTCTCGAGGTGAGCTCCTAATATGATGCTGAGCAGAGCTCGGTCTTATAGAATATTTGCTCGAGGTGAGTACCAAATATGATGCCGAGACGAGCTCGGTCTTATAGAAGATTTGCTCAAGAGAGCTCCAAATATGATGCCGAGCTGAGCTCGGTCTTATAGAAGATTTGCTCAAGAGAACTCCAAATATGATGCCGAGCCGAGCTCTGTCTTATAGAATATTAGCTCAATATGAGCTCCAAATATGATGCTGAGAGGAGCTCGGTCTTATTAAAGATTCGATCAGTAGAGCTCCAAATATGATGCCGAGCCGATCTCAGTCTAGTAGAAGATTTTCTCGAGGTGAGCTCCAAATATGATGCCGAGCTGAGTTCCGTCTTATAGAAGATTCGCTCGAGGTGAGCTCCAAATATGATGCCGAGCTCGGACTTATTAAATATTCGCTCAGTACAGCTCCAAATATGATGCCGAGCCGAGCTCGGTCTTATGATGTACTGATAAGAAAAGCTCGTCCCGCCACGTTCTGTAGGGAGAGTTCCAAAATAAGATAGCTCAACCCGCCATGTTCGGTAGAATGAGTTCCAAAATAAGAGAGCTCGACCCGCCATGTTCGGTAGGGTGAGTTCCAAAATAAGATAGGTCGTTTAAGTTGTAAAAACGGTAATAAATTTCAATGAGGGCTCATACCTGGACAGCTTGTAATGAGAGAGCTTGTTGATAAAGAGCTTGTAATTAGAAAGCTTATTTAGAGAGCTCATACTGGAGAGCTTGAGAGCTCAGCTAGGATCTTGGAGCCTGAGAGCTCGTCCATTATCCCGACCTGCAGAGCTCATGTCAAACTGTCTGTCATGCAGACTTAGAGAGCTTGTCCTTTGCATCTTTCCGAGGACGACCAGGCATCTAAAGGGACTCCGATCGGCACGAAATTTGGAGGGCTTGTTCGACCCTCCTTATTCTTCAATCTGAACGGTGGAATTCTTGTTACAACGGTGAAATCTCTGGGAATCTGATCTGACTGTGTTTTTGGTTATTGCTTTGTTTTTGGTGATACAACATCAACTTTATTGCAACGACTGGACATGTAAATGGACTCCGATCGGCAGAAAATTTGAAGGGTTTGTTCGTACCGCTTTCTTCTTCAATCTGAATGGTGGAATTCTTGTTCCAACGATGCAATCTATGGAAATAAGCCTCTGATCTTACTGCGTTTTGGTGACTGCTGAGTTTTTGGTGATACAACAGCAACTTTCTCACGACGATCGGACATGTAAATAGACTCCGATCGGCACAAAATTTGGAGGACTTGTTCTTCCCTCTTTATTATTCAATCTGAATAGTGGAATTCGTGTTCCAACAGTGAAATCTCAGGAAATTAGCCTATGATATGACTGCCTTTTTGGTGACTGCTGCGTTTTTGGTGATACAGCAGCAACTTTCTCACGACGATCGGACATGTAAACGGACTCGATCAGCACTAAATTTGGAAGGCTTCTTCGACCCTCCTTCTTCTTCAATCTGAATGGTGGAATTCTTGTTCCAACAGTTGAAACTCCTGCAATAAGACGTTGATCTAACTGCATTTTTGACATGTTCTTGCCATAAACTTGAGTACAAACAACCTCGATCCATTACCGATAGAAGACCCTCCTTCTAGCGCCATTTGACGAAGCTGGATCTCGTCTATGAATAAATCCGGGCCGTTTAATCTAGGGGTAACTGAATCAAGGGCATAAATCAAGATGAATATGAATGAGGGATAGTTTTTTGGGTGTTTTTTAGACTGAGCTTGGGTATCTTCCCAAGTTTCCTACGTATCATGTTATGTTTCAGGAATCAAGTCTTTCGAAGTTCCTTAGAGTTGTTTATATAGGGGATGGCTCATCCCTTTCCTTGTTCTACAAGAATTCACATTATTAGTCCCTAAGGATAATTATGAGTATATACCATTAATTTAGGGATAATTATGGATAGTTTAAATACCAAAATCAGAGTCTAAATCGGTAAAAGATCCTTAGGATCTTCCCATAATTATCTCATAAGCACGTGGGCTAATTATCATATAAAGAAGGCTCTGGCCGACCTGCGTCTAGCCTCCCAGGCATCTCGGCCCGAACTACACTGGCCCATCTCCGTTGCTACCTAGCCGACCTGCGGTGGTTGGGGGGAGCAGGACCGATCTATCACCTGAAGTTCGGATCTGCCCTTAGGCGTGAAGTGAGGCTCCTGGCCCTTAATGTTATAGTTTTTATATCTTCATTTAATGTTTGAACAATTCGGAGATGACACGTGGCGAGGCTCATTTCAACCCTTGTCATTCTATATATAATAATAATAATAATAATAATAATAATAATAATAATAATAATAATAATAATAATAATAATAATAATAATAATACTTAATTATTATAAACGGTCCTTTTAATAAAAAAAAACCATGTGTGAATGAAAGAGTTAAAATCCACGGTTGGCTTCGACACTTTGTCTTTTCTTCAACACTCGAGATCCTGATATAGCTGAAAACTGAAACTAAAGATTCTTGAAATGCACTTTCCTTCAATCTTCCACAAATCTTCCAAAAACTGCTCTAGAAGTCCCAAAATGTTTCATCTTCTCTCTCGAGTTCCCGAAACCAGAAAACCATCCAAAAACACCCGGAACAAAGCATCTCCCGACAAAATAGATATAAAATAAGCGCATAAAACACCACAAAATATGGACTCATCAAGTTACAAAGGCAGTCTTTTGGATATCATCTTCCGTCATCGAATCTGATGGAATGCATACCTCAAGTCTATTATTGAAAATGCCCTAGCACTCCCTAACTCATCCAACAATTCAACAATTAGAGGAATATGGTAGCTATCTTTGACAACCAAATCATTCAACCTTCTTTAACTCACAAACATCTTCATGTTCTATTTTTTTCACAATGAGCAATGTTGATGAAAATGGACTACTATTGTACTGTATAATCCCCCGTTGTAGATTTGATCCTCCAACTACTATACTTTATCCTTTTGATAGTGAGAATACGTATAAGGCTTTAGTTTCACAGGTCCAACACTCATTTTCAAAGCTATGGGATGCTCATATCCCTTTTTTTGGTGGCAAACCTTTGGATTTTGCAAACACCTAATGAAAGAACATTAGTAAGTTCAATAGACACGTGATTCAAAGCATGTTCTTGTTTTGAATTGAAGCACCACATTGTCCGTAGATCCATTTTCTCAATTCTTCTTTAAAGATTTACAGTTGCTATTTGTAAGTTGAGCTTCTTCTCTTTAACTTCTCAACCTAATTTGTTCTCCCTCATTAATGAAATTTAGCTATGTCTTGTTGAAGTCAAGACCATTGGATTGTAAATTTTCATCCAATCCCCCACTAATACCATGTCACATCCTCTCAGCTTGATCAATCTCACATCTTGTTAGAACTTAGCCCATTGCAATATCCATGGAAAGTTAGGACGCTTAAACTCACTCACCATTTTGTTTCCATCTACTACTGTGATTAACTACGGATGAGTTGGTTATGTCAAACACTGCACCTCCTTGACAACTTGTTGGTCTTGGAAAGTGTGAGATGCACCATTGTCTATAAGGATGGTACTTCCAACATCTTGATTACCTTCACATTTGATTCCATTATTAGACTTCAAATAACGATTCAAATTATACTAAAAAAATTGCACTCGATGTGGAGTTTTCCAACTCCAAGTTGCATGCATCCATGCACGTTGAGTTGTAATTAGCATAGAGGTATCTGTTTTTATAGTGTGGATGGATTTGTGTCAATTAGATGTAATATCTTACTTTATGTTATTGAAAACTGAATATGTGAATATGGTGTTACCTTTAAGAAAAGAAAAAGGAAAAAAAGAAAGTGGTGTTAGGCTGCAATTGTAACAAATGCATCTATGCTTCATCTTATATATAGCCTAGGTACAATTAAAATTGGAGAGCGGCTACAGTCCAGTCTCTAATTGTTCAGTTATTTAATCTTTACTGTTGAAAAAAATATAAATAATTATGTACATTGGATCATTCTTTTAATACATCATGGTTAATATGTACAATAACACACATAATCAATCATTTAACCTCCTAAGCCGGTATACAATTTAACCAAAAAACAAATTAACTCTACGGCAATAATTTTTTTCCTTTTAGAAAACACCTCTATCCAAGAAAAAAAAAACACATTTGTCGAAGTGTTCATGCTCCTGTCAAAAAAAAAAAGTTCTTCAAGGTTGCTCCATGAATTCTCCTCCTCCGCTCCGGTCATCAAGGTTGAATAGATTTGTAGATATTTTTTGATTCAATATAACTCTTTTTATCTTTCTTTTTTTAAATATTAACTTACTTTAATTATCGTTTAAAATTTTATTTATTTATTTTAAAATAAAACGATATAATAAATCACTATAAATTACGGATACGTGTACATATACTACTAGAAAAAGTGCGAGTATCATTAAAAATTTAATAAGTTAATATAGTTATCAATATGTACATATATAAATTTAATACAAACATACCTATGATTAACGATTTACAAATACATCTAGTTTAATAATAAATGGGACACAAGGGTGTTGTAGGTGCTAACGCCAAGCTTACTCCAGCTGATAAATGGGATTGTGTTGTAGCTAGTTACATATATATGAAACACACTCTCGATACGCATTTATAATGGTACTCGAGAAAAACGAGGAATTCGCAAAAACATCGTTTCCTCGGTGTCGTGTGACAATGTTCATAGTGGTAAACTCAAAAAAAAACATTCACAAGTGTGTTTTTATGAATGTGCACCTAAGCGATACATTTGTACACTTCTAACATTAATATTTTGTCAAGCATGTACATTTCATGGATTTCTTTGCTCGGGCCACTATATCATTATTGAATAAATCTATGCGACATTCGCTACACCTTAATCCCCGAACCTTTAACCGTGAATCGTAAATTGTAAAACTCCCATGATAGAATCGAGCATTGTGTTTGATTGTCACTAACCGTGGATTGATTGATTATATGTGACATTCATTAAACCCAGATCATATCCACTACTTATTAAATCCTCAACCTTGGACCCTGAAACCTGAACCCTAAATACTAAATCATTAACACAAAACGCTAATGTGGATTATATGTCTGTCAATAAATAAGAATTGTTAGATTATTTATGACATTCACTATAGTTGACATGATAGAATGCATCATTGTGTTTAATGTAACAGAGAATCAATCAACACAAAGTCATAACCTAGGGTTTGAATGCTTATATGCCACATTTATAAAAACAAAAAAGAAAAAAACTAATCATACCCCTAAACCAGGGACCATGAACCATAAACCCAAAACCATGAAACTTAAATCCTAAACATTGAACCAAAATTTGTGAGTAATATGTTTGAATATCACAGGTAATCCACCAACACATGGTCACTAATTGTGAATAGAATGATTCTCTATGGCATACACTAAACCCTTAAACATCTTTCATTATAATAAGAAGTTTACAAGGTACGAGAGAACCATTAATCCCAAATTCACTTATCAACAGTATACACATGAGTTGTTTTGGAGTTATTAGAGATGCAATGAATTGCATTTCTGAAATTCACTAGACGAGTAAAAAAGTGCGGATTTGTGGTTTATGCATGACGATCACTTATCATTGAATTATCACATTCACTGTTCATGATTTTTGGATCATGCTTCAATTTATTAGGATTTAGGGTTTCATGAAATACCAATTTCTTGTTGAATCGAAAATCAAATTATTAAAGGTTATTCAAAAATTCGCAAAGCAATTTGGGCTAAGGAAAATAATTTAAAATTTTCAGTTTCATTCATTGCGCCGCTAATCTATCTTTTTGGTCAAATACGTTATATTTTTTTAATTTTAAACTGACACAACGATTGGACAACTATTTTTATCATTCACTAAGCCCTTAAACATCGTTCATTATAATAATTATTCTACAAGAAACGAGAGAATCATTTATTCAAACCGAACAAATTCTAGATGGAAAAATAACCACAATCAGTGTTTCTCTCTTTTTAAGACCTCGAATGGAAAAATAGAGCTCGTAAATGATAATGCTGAATATTATCACGGTGGATTAGTGGTGGTCGTGAAGATGGAAAACTAGCTATTTTTGATAGATTTGTGGTGGCGGCTGCCGGTGAGGCACGGCGGTGAGGTGGTGGAATGAACGAATGCTAGAGAGAATGAACTTGACAAGAGTTTTGTCCTCTTTGTCTTGTTTTCTGCATGTATCTTATGATGTTACACAAGCCCTCCTTTTATAGGCAAGGGAAATAGCTATGGGCGCGGGATAGGGATAGGGACATATAAGCACAATGTACAATGATATTAAGCGGACACTACAACTGGCGACGTCATTATGAAGTTGCTCGGGTCGCGATCTGCGAGCTTGCTTCCTTGCCCTGTCTTGACTTCCCTTCGGTCGATCCCTTCCCAGACTCGTGCGATCTCCTGTTGATCTCCGACTTAGGTTGCAGGTCGGCCCCTTGAGCGACTAATGACATTGTAGGTTTGAACGCTCGTGGCGGGGTTTCCAGCCCGTGACCTTAATCAGATTGTCACTGCCGATGCTGTGGCCGCGGCCCGGCTCTATCCTGGTAGCTAGATGGGTTGTTTCCGGTGACTCATAGGTAGCGGTATATTTAGACGTATCAATGGCCCCCTACTCTATGTCTTAGGCATTTTCATGGAGGCCAAGCATAGAGTAAAAAGTACAAAGATCGTCCAGCTTGCTGGAGTTTTCCGACTATTTCTTTAGGATCGCGCTATCAAGCGGACGACCTTTTCGACTGAAGCGACTTGTTCACTAAGGGCCGCGCTATTCGTGCGTCTTGCCTTGAAGATATTTTGGGTCTGGCGACCTAGCTTGTCGACTGAAGCAACCTGTTCGCTAAGGGCCATACTATTCATGCGTCTTGCCTCGAAGCGATTTTGGGTCTGGCGACAAGGGTTTTGAAAAAGATCGCGACAAGGGTTTTGAAAAAGATCATACTCTTCATGTCGCACACATCGTGACAAGGGTTTTGAAAAATATCATCTGTACAACACGTTGTTCATGAAGGTATACCGGGCGGCTCTCAAGATCATGGTCCTGGCCTCTTTAGGGTCGGACGGTTGAACTTCTGATTCAATGTATGCTTTTATTTCATCGATCCAACAAGGATTGGTGGGTTGGAGATCCATGACCTCGGCCTGGTTGACAGCAGGCCCGGATAGGTGCTCTACCATGATCGTGGGGTTGCTTATTTCGTCATCGTCCGTTAATTTCGATAAATAGTCCGCTCGGTGATTGTCCTCTCGAGGAATGTTGGTGAATTTACAATATTTGAAGTCGCTTTCGAGTTTTTTGACGAGATCAATGTATTTTTTGAGGATGTCGCAGTGAACCCCAAACGATCCTGTGACTTGATTTACTACCAGCTGTGAATCGCAGAATACCTCCACGTTTTTGACTTTCATGTCTTTAGTGAGCTCCAGCCCTGCCACGACAGCCTCGTATTCTGCTTGATTGTTTGAAGCGGTGAAGTCAAACCTTAATGCTTTTTTGATTCCCTCCGAGGTGCCTGGTTCTAGCAAGATAATCCCGGCCCCGCAACCCTTGTGACTAGCAGCCCCATCAACATAGAGCTGCCAACAGTGACTAGGCTTTTGAAGCTCGGGCGGTGTGGCCGTGCTTGTGACGGCGTTGGGCTGAGAATGGGATTGTTCCTCTGTTTGTTCGTTGAAACTCGTTTCCACAATGAAGTCGGGCAATGCCTGAGCCTTGATAGCCTTCCGAGGCTCGTACCGAATATCAAATTCTATGAGCTCAATGGCCCATCGCAGTAAGCGACCAGATAAATCCGGCTTGTGTAGGACTTGGTGCAGCGGGGCGTCCGACAACACAGTGATTGTATGCAATGAAAATAAGCCCTTAATTTGCGGGCAGCTACGACAACACAGTAGGCCAATTTCTCGATATTGAAATAACGACTCTCAACAGGACTGAGAGCCTTAGAGACATAATAAACGGGTTTTTGGAGGGTGCCGTCCTCCTTGACAAGTGTTGCGGCTACAGCCCGGTCTGAGGCCACGAGATACAAAAGCAAAGAATCCCCTAGGCTAGGACTGACCAACAGTGGCGGGCTAGACAGATACGCCTTGAGATCTTGAAGGCCTGCGAGCATTCTTCTGTCCATGAAAAGGTCTTGCTTCCTTTGAGGAATTTGAAGAAATGCAAACTTTTTTCGGCAGATTTGGAAATGAACCTTCCCAAAGCGATGATCCTGCCATTAAGCCTCTGCACTTCTTTGATCGTGGTCGGCTCGTTCATGTTCATTAGAGCCTCTATATTCTCGGGGTTAGCTTCAATTCCCCTCTGATTCATCATAAATCCAAGGAACTTTCCTGCCTGAACCCAAACGTGTATTTGGCGGGGTTGAGTTTCATTGAATGTTTTCTTACGTTTGCAAAGGTTTCGCGAAGGTCCGCTAGATGATTCCGACGGCTTGATTTCACGACCATGTCGTCGATGTAGGCCTTCATGTTTTGCCTATCTGCGAGCTGAAGACCCTGTTGACCATCCTTTGATATGTGGAACTTGCATTCTTCAGGCCGAACGGCATCATCTCATAATAATAGAGTCCACCTGCGGCTCTGAAGGCGGTCATTTCTTTATCTTCGTTGGCCATTTTTACTTGGTGATATCCAGAGTAGGCATCCAGGAAACTCAGCATCTCAAAACCAGCGATCCCATCTACCATCTTGTCAATTCGAGGCAGCGGATAGGGATCCTTGAGGAAAGCTTTGTTTAAATCGGTGAAGTCTACGCACATTCGCCACTTTCCGTTGTGCTTTTTGACCATCACTAAGTTAGCCAGCCAAGTCGGGTATTGAAGCTCTTTGATTATACCTGCGGCTAACGGTTTGTCCACTTCGCCTGCGCCCTCTTTCTCTGCGGAGAATTGCCTTGCTCGCTGCTGGATCGGTTTGAAGTTGGGGTCGAGGCTCAGATAATGAAGCACGACCTCAGGCTCCACACCTCTCATGTCGGTCACCTTCCAATTGAAAGCGTCCCTATTTTCTTTCAAGAGCTCGATCAGCTCTTCTCTCTCTTTTTCCGTGGTCTGCGATTCGATCTTTACTTTTTGGTCGGGATTTCGTTTATGACTGCTTCGATCAACCCATCCTCGGCTATGAAGTCTGGTTGCTCACACCGGCGATCTGGATGATATTGGCGTGGAATTCCTCAATTCTTGGTTTTTTGGAATCGACCCTATTCTTGGTCATGTAGTCGAGGAAAAATCCCAGTCGGCTCATGGAGACCCCAATATCGTCTCCCACGTGAAACTTCACCCTTTGGTGTGGTATAGACACCACCATCTGAAACTTTTTCATGGCCGGAATCCCTAAAATCATGTTATAATAGGAGGGGAGATCGATGACCAAAAAGGTTATTACCTCTATCCGGCAAGGCTCATAATCGCCAAGGGTGATGCTGAGGTCGATGGTACCTTTGACCCTGACGGTGTCGTTGGTAAAACCCTCTAACATTCCCAAATAAGGCTTCAATTTTGCTTCTTCGAATCCGATTTGTTTAAGACACTCGAAGTAGATGATGTTGCGGCCTGCGCCAATGTCGACCATGACTCGGTTAACCCCATGCAGCTCATTAACTCCGATCTTGAGGATGATTGGCACCTCCATGATGCCCTCTATGGTCGTTAGTTCGCTCTTAGTGAACATGATTCCATTCTCTTTTTCTCCCAAGACTATCGGTCTCTCAAAACCTCGCGTGTTGATCGAGTGTATTTGCGATTTCAGCTGACTATTACTGGGGAGGCTTCCGTGAATAATCTGGACCTCCCTTTGATAAGTGCGAGGTGTTCGCCCCCTTACTGGCACCAGCATCACCATCGCGTTTATACTTGGCGGCCGGTCCCTCTCTTATTAACCTTTCGATTTCCCTTCTTAGAGTAAAACATTCGTCAATAATGTGCCCGTGATCTTTGTGGTATTCACAGTATTTTGATTTTTCACGAGTGCTGGTGTCTCCCCTCATATGTTCATGAATTTCGGAAAGTATCTGGGATGGTTTCGTGTTGAGAGGGGTGAAATCATTTTCATTAAATTTGTACGGCACCTTGGTCTCGTGATCTTGGTTCGCACTCTTACCACGTTCCTTCTTGCGATCGTCACTGCAATCCTCTTTATATGAGCTGGGCTCGGCTTTTGGTTTTGATTTTCCCGTGAGAGACGGCACTTCACTTACCCCCCATCATTCTAGCCCTTTCTAGCATTTCCCTTAGGCCCGCTCTAGGGGGCCCAGGTTAAACTCCGTTTTCATCGGACCTTTGGCAATTCCTGTGAGAAAGTAAGTTATGATGGCGTCGTCGGGAATATTCCTCGTTTGATCATAGATCCTAACGAACCGCTCGTAATAGTCCTTTCCCGATTCGTTTTTGCCCATTCGGACCTCGTAGAGATCCTCGATGGTTTTCTTTGGTATGCTTGCTGACTCAAATTCTTTCACAAATTTTTCAGATAGATCCTCCCAACTTTCAATCGAACCACGAGGGAGCCCGCGGACCCATGAGGTGGCCCTATCCTGCATACTTCCGACTAGAGCGATATACTAGGCAGATTTATTCTGGGTTGCTAGAGTGATGCGACCCTGGAAGGTTGTGAGCCAATCGTGTGGGCAAGTGCTTCCAGTATAGTAGTTGTAGCTAGGGTAACTAACCTTTTCTTTGTTGGTGGGCAAAATTTCGACTATCCTGTTGGTGAGCACGTCGATCCCAGAGATTGGAGCGGGTTTTTCGGTGGGCCTCGAATTTTTGAGCTCAGCGAGCTCTTTCTTCATTATTTCCATCTGTTCTGCAAGGACCGGATCGTATCTCAATATAGGCGGGGGCGGATTGGCCGCTAACTCAATCCCGTGCTCCGAGACCGCTTGATTCCGCGACTCCTCCTGTTGGGCTCACTTTTCCCTTATTATCAGCCGGCGTCTCTTTCATTCCTTCATTCCTGCCTAGGTACCATACCCCTTTCTGGGAAGCTCAATCGGCTTAGAGCCCGACCCTTTTCTTTCTCACCCAGCCTTTTAAAAGCGGATCCTCTTTCTCTACTTTTTTCCTTGAAATTTTCACGGCTAGGACGGGCAGGGGTTTGGATGATCTCTTGCTCTCCCCGGCGGCCTTTACGACCTGAGGATTGGATGCTCTCTTCAACCTCTACCCTTTGACTCTGGTGTTCTCTCTCTAGCGCTTTTTTGGTTGGGCTCGCCCCTAGGTTGGATCGCCTCCCGAACTGGCAAAGGTTCTCGGCCTAGTGCCACTAGTCGGGAGTTGTTTAAGTACATTCTTTCGACATACTTGGCCTACTCTATCATTTCCGTGATCTCAGACTCTTCTTGAAACCCTGGTACTTTTTCTGGCACGTCCCGGCTGCGTTGCGGCCTAGGTGTCCCAATGGCGTTCTTTTCTCTACGAGCCTCTTCCAGAACTGCTTGGGCTTCTTTGGACTTTGATTTTTTTTACTGATTTATGATGTTTAGAGCGTCGGCAGTGGCTAGGGCATCCCTTTGCGGCCTACTTCCCTCAGTCGTGGGACTGTCCAGTGTCTCTCCGGCGCCCTCAGTACGGCTTTGATTTATCGTGCCCCCTTTACTGGGGTAGGGGGTATCAGTGTGCCCCTACTTACTGCCATCGATAGGGATGCGAGATAGTAAGCCTGAAAATGGGATCGATTCACTGATTGTTACCAACTCTAACAACTTGCTCCTGGCTAGTGAACTGCTCTGTCTGACAGGTTTAACTGCTCTGCACTGTGTTTTCTGCTGAACTGGTTTGGAGGGTTGTTAGTTGTTGTACTGCCCTCTGAGAGTTGGTGGGAGTATTTGCTCGAACGGTGGTAACTCAGGCGAGCTCCGGTCAATCGATACCAATTTCTGGGAAAAAAGGTGATGATTCAAACGCAATCATCCCAGAGACTGGTGTAACCTCCAGTAGGAGAGGCATACATTGTCGGAATTCTTTTGAGGGGGAGTATTTCCTAGTGATATGACAGGCACCAAAGCTTTTTTCTTTTGGCGAGAAGACGGAAACAACCTTTTTCTCAGGTTTCAATAGATTTGAAGGAAGAACACTACGAGAGAGGTGATTTCTCCAACGCAAACTCGTGAGTCTTGTGCAAATCATGATAAAGCAACCTCATTCGATGAGATGCCACCTAGGTGATCCCTTCTCCGGGCGAGAACTCTGTTGGATCTGGGCGGATGATGACGGTGACGATCAACCTCTCCGCCGTAATTAGGCTTTTCTAGGTGATTTCCTTACCGGAAGGCTGGAAAACTAGGGTTTCCCGTTAACGGAGCAAACTGATAAAGCTGAATATTATCACGGTGGATTAGTGGCGGTCGTGAAGATGGATATCTGGCTATTTTTGATAGATTTGTGGTCGCGACAGCCAGTAAGGCATGGCGGTGAGGTGGTGGAATGAACGAATGCTAGAGAGAATGAACTTGACAAGAGTTTTGTCCTCTTTGTCTTGTTTTTTGCATGTATCTTATGAAGTTAGACATGCCCTCCTTTTATAGGCAAGGGAAAGAGCTATGGGCGCGGGATAGGGACAGATAAGCACAAGTACAATGTTGTTAAGCGGACAATACAATGGGCGACGTCGTTACGAAGTTGCTCGGGTCTCAATCTGCGAGCTCGCTTTCTTGCCCTGTCTTGACTTCCTTTCGGTCGCTCCCTTCCCAGACTCGTACGATCTCCTGTTGATCTCCGACTTAGGTTGCAGGCTGGCCCCCGGAGCGACTAATGACCTTGTAGGTTTGAACGCTCGTGGCGGGGTTTCTAGCCCGTGACCTTAATCAGATTATCGCTACCGACGTTGTGGCCGCGGCCCGGCTCTATCCTGGTGGCTAGATGGGTTGTTTCCGGTGACTCATTGGTAGCGTTATATTTAGAAGTATCAGTAAATAAGCTCAGAATGGTCCAATTAGCTAGGAATCGGTCAAACTTTGCAAAATAATAGAGCTAAATTCGATCAATTGTCACATTTAGCCGCTGTCAGTGTTTCTCCTTTTTTTGAGACATCGAATGGAAAAATAGAGCTCTTATATGATAATGGTCCAATTAGCTAAGAACCGGTTAAACATTACAAAATAATAGAGGAAATTCGATCAATTGTCAGATTTGGGTTAATTCGGATTGTTGACCGATTCAATTTCTGATATATAAATAAATAAATAAATAAAAATCGGGTCGGGTCAGACATTTATTCCTCGCCCAGTACTGCTGCAAGTTCAATGAACGAGAAGGAAAAGAAAGAAAAAAAAAATTGACCAATGATAACTTGTGATTCCGAGGTCCGTTTTTCACAACGTTTGTTGCATTGGACTCCAAAAATCGAGAACTATTCAATGGAATATATAGAAATTGATTTGAGCGATTTCCTGTGTCGGGTTTTTTTGAACAAACCATGGCTTTGGTAGCAATTCGTTGTGCAGAATCACCTGAAACGAAAGTAACGCACATCGAAATATACATGGAAGAACAAGAATTTTGAAGGAAAAAAAAGAGGGTACAAGAAGAAGAGGATGAGGAAAGCCATATGTATATATATATATATATATATTAGAAGAGCCATGTATATTTCGATGGCTTTGTTCAAGACTAGAAATCCCGTTGTATTTGAATTTGTTTTTGTTTTTTTTTAATGGTGACCGGTTAGCTGTTTGACAGGATACAGTATTTTTTATGGTACACAATAAGCTACAATGCGTCAAATTAATCCAACGGTTGATATTATTTTAATATTGATCTAACGGTTAACTGGACCGTCCAGTTCTTCTGTACTAACTGGACTGTAGTATTTCCTTTAAAATTGATTAAAAATATCTTTGTAAATTCTAAATGAAAAGTTTTTTTTATGGCTAAGGGGATTTATTTATTAATCAAAATCCGCAACACAAGCATGAATAACATGAGAAGGAGGGGTAGAACCCCATTCCACACATCCAAAAAATGGAGACCTTCTCTAGCTAAAAGGTGGGCAGGTATATTTCCTTGCCTCCTAACAAAAGAAAAAGAAACCAAGACAAACGCTGGAATCAGCCGGCGATAATCTTCAATAATACTACCAACCGGCGAAAGATCTTCAGAGGGGTTGGTCAGGCTATTATGGATCAGAAGTGAGTCTCCCTCAAAAATGACTCTGAAGAAACCCTAGGTGAGAGCAAAAACCAAAGCATGGTATATAGCGAGAGCCTCACCTGTTAGCACATCGAACCCTCCTTTCAGTTTCTTCGAAAAGCTGCGTATGATCTGCCCGTTAGCGTCTCGGAGGATACCGCCTACCGCAGCCATTTTTTCACCAAAAGCAGCGTCAACATTCAATTTAAGTGTTCTGATGCTTGGAGGAATCCATTTTTCTACCATGGGGTTTTTAGGTTTTTCTACCATGCGTTCTTCATCATCTAACTCCTCGGCTTCAACCTTAGAAGAAGTCAAGATCGAATTGATGCGTACCGCAGCTCCCTCAAAAATCCATCCATTCCGTGCCTTCCAAATATTCCATATCAGGTAAATTATTCGCACAAGCTCCTCTTGATTATCCAGCTGGAAAATGGTGTCAAAAAAATCTGTAAAAGAATGCAGCTGCAACTTTCATAGAAAGTCTCCCATGTGGTAATTATCCCAGACAGCTTGCGAATTTCACAATCAAAAAAGCAGTGCCACGTAGTCTCTTCCTGACTATGGCATATCTGACATAAACCATCTCCTATTCCCCTAGTTTTTAAAGCAACCCCCGTAGCGTGACCATTATGAAGAATTTTCCAAATGAAGTGGATAATTCTTGGCTTAATTTTGAGCTTCCATAAAGTGCATCATATCTTGCTGCTAGATGACGAAGAAGATGATGCTGCAGTAGTGGTTGGACTATGCTTCAGTTCATAAGCTAGAAGGTATCCCATTTTGACCGAATAAATCCCATTTGTAGAATAATGCCAGATTAATTTATCCTCCCATATTCCGGGAGATAAACGATCGATAAGATTTTTCCTGCTTCATAAGGATTGAATAGCTCACAAATAATATCTTTCTTCCATATACGTGTGGAAGGATTTATGAGGCTAATTACCTTTCGGTTTGAAGGGGCCTGCAAAGTAGGATATGTGCGAAAATCTAGAAGAGCAGGGATCCACGGGTCCAGCAGGATATCGATACTTTCTCCTGTACCCACTTTCCAATGAAAACCCTTAAAGAGAAGCTCTTTACCAATCATGACACTTCGCCAAATCGCCGAAGGGTGCCCGGTGATAAAAAGAAGATATAAATTTAGCCCATTCAAAATATTTTGCTTTGAGGACGCGAGCCGATATAGATTCTGGATCCATCATAATCCTCCAAGCTTGCTTTTCAAGGAGAGCTTTATTAAAACATTCTAAATCTCGAAATCCAAGCCCTCCATTTACCTTTCGTTTGCAACAGGTCTCCCAAGATTTCCAGTGAATTTTGTGCTTACCCTCTAATGAGCCCCAAAAAAATTGTCTAGTAAGTTTCTCTAGATCCGTTATGATCACTTTTGGAAGGGCGAAGCACTGCATCACATATTGTGGAAGATCCCGGATAACAGCTTTGATTAAATCTCCGTGCCTGCAGGGGATAGAAGCTTTCCTTTCCACCCGTTCAATTTCTTCTAAACTCTCTCTTTAATGTACCCAAATATCTCTTTCTTCGACCGCCCAATAATTAACGGTAGACCCAAGTATTTTTTTTACCACTGTCGAGAGGAATTTGCAAATGAGAAGATAGCTCGGCCCTTACAACTCTGCTGATGTGCTTGCTATAGAAGATAACTGATTTATGTAAATTTATCTTTTGGCGCGATAAATTTTCATACTCTGTTAGAAATTCAGAGATGGCTTGACAAAAGTCATGTGTAGCTTCTGCAAAAAGCAGACTAACGTCTGCGAATAAAAGGTATGTCAGCTCACACGAATTCTGCCTACCAAAAAACACAACATGGTGAGAATTAGAATCGACTGCCCGCTGAATCATCGATGAAAATCCTTCTGCACATAAAATAAACAAAAAAGGCGAGAGAGGATCTCCCTGCCTTATCCCCCTGGAAGGATGCACTGCTGGAGATGTGTGCCCGTTGATTAGAATCTGGTACTTAGGCGTAGAAATACAAGCCATGATAGACGAAATGATTGTGTCCGGAAAGCTCATTCTCTCCATAATAGCTCGAAGAAAACCCCACTCCACCCTGTCAAAAGCTTTCATCATGTCGAGCTTAAGGGCCATAAGGTTGTTGCACCCGGACTTTCCAAGATTCATTGAGTGGAATACCTCGAAAGAAGCTATAACGTTATCAGTAATAAGACTTCCCTTAACAAACGCCGATTGGCGAGAATAAATGATAGAATTCATAACTCTCTTCAATCTATTAACTAGAGTACGTGACCAAAGCTTGTAAACAGAGTTACATAGGCTTATTGGCCTAAAATCAGTCAATCAACTTAGCCTCCTTAACTTTAGGTATAAGGGTGATGAAAGTATTGTTAATGGGTCCAAAGTCTTTGCCTTCATAAAGACATCCGAAAATCACTTCTGTAATTTGTGGACCAAGAATATGCCAGAATTTTTGTATAAACACCATATGCATACCATCCGGACCCGGAGATTTTTTTCCCGGCATTTGTGCAAGGGCAATCTTAATTTCATCCTGCGTGAAAGACCTAGACAAAAAAAGAATATCCTCCTCCGAGAGTTTTTTAAACACAAGATCTTCTAGTAGAGAATTATTCGTGCCATTAGTAGAATAAATATTTGTAAAGTACCTTGTAGCAGCATCATGAATTTTTGTTAACTTAGTGAGACTGTTACCGAACTCGTCTATAAGAGAGTGGATGGTGTTTATTTCCTTCCAGTGCGTTGCCTTGTGATGGAAATAAGAAGTGTTATTGTCCATCGAGACCATCAATTCCGACTTCCCTCGTACTCGCCAATACTCCTCTTCAAGCAAAAGAGTGTTCTCTTTATCTTTTACAATTTCCTTTTCCTTCTGGGCATCATAAGAAGGTGCAGAGTACACTTTTTCAAGCTGATTGTGGAGCTCTTTTAGCCTAGCTGGCAGTTCACCAAATTTGGATTTAGCCCAAGTCCTTAATTCCTCCCTTGTATTAATAATATTTCCTTGGAGCATCTCTGCCGTTGGAGTTGCTGTGTGGTGCCAAGCCCTCAGCATTTTTTGTTCAAACTCTCTTTCTTGTAGCCAAAATGGATCAAATCGAGGCAATTTCTTCCACTTTATACAACCCAAGGTTCCTTCTTCTTCTTTAAGCAAGAGCGGCACATGGTCTGAGTAAGAAGAAACAAGGTGATGACTTTATGTTTCGGGAACTCCATTTTCCAGTCTATGCTAGCTACCCCTCTATTGAGTCGGACTCGAGTGGAATGATCATCGTTACGTCTTCTCCACGTGAATGGACCACCAACAAACCTGAGATCAAAAAGATTGCAGTCGGTCAACGCTGAGCGGAAAGCTTGCATCGCTGAAGGAGCCCTTTCGTAAGGACCATCTTGCTCGTAAGAGTATAAAATTTCATTGAAATCTCCCAATACACACCATGGGAGATGATGCAGATCGTGGAGTCTTCTTAGAAGTTCCAATGAGTGTCTTCTAAACGATGTTTCTGGGTTGCCGTAAAATCCTGTTAACCGCCACGGGAGGGCTCCGTTCTGTTCTATTCGGGCATCAATGTGACCTTGGGATGAGGAGTGCAGGATGACCTCGATGTCGAACCGCCATAGCAGTGCCAAGCCTCCTCTACTACCCTTCAATTCTTCGTAAATTCCATATTGATGTCCTAGGTGCATCTTTATCCTTTCCTTGTGTCTCTTATTCGATTTAGTCTCCGATCAGAAAAAAAAAACATCAGGATTGTGATCAACTATGAGGGTTTTCAGAGCCTTCTTTGCTCTAGGATTGCCCAATCCCCGACAATTCCAAGACAATATTCTCATTATGTCATTCAAGCAAATATTAAAGACAACGAGGGTTGAGAACAAGCAGCAAAAATTGAAGAAAACCAAAATAGAGATCGGCGTACAATTTTGTGTTATCACCTTGTATGAGAGCTACGGGGATAGAGCCGATACGATCCGGGAAGAACCCTAAAGAGGGAGGGGGAGCCCTTACCGGAGGAAGGGAGGCCGGATCACCGGATGAGAAGCCCCATGACGGGGATGAATTGTTAATGAAAAGTTGAAAGAAAATATAGGCTTTAAAATGTGAATTTTGAGCACGTGTCTATAACGATACACATAAGATATACATGTATATATGTTGCACTGAATAAATAATAATAACATGCCATTCATCCCACTTTTTTTTGACCCTATCGGGGTTACACTGGTCTTCATGTTAGGTTATAATCTAGTTCACCACTAGACCGATGCACCTTGTGCATTCATCCCACTTTTAGTTGGTGAGAAATCTTTCTTTGCTTTATCATTCATAAATTTGTTTTGCTCGTTTGAACACCCGTTTATTTTTGTATGATGAATATTTGCAGTAATTTTTGGTATGAGCATGAATTTTTTTTGCCGGGAACAACAGAGTAGTTTATGATGTTTATTTTATTTTTGATTAAGGAATTATTACTGGGAACTTTTGGTATGAGTATGAAATTTTTGTTGGGGAAGGATGAAGTTGTTTAGGTGAAATTATGTAATGCTATATGTTTTGTTACTATATCATAGTGTAGTATTATTAGGTAAAATCTTTTCACACTCAAAAAGGTCTTTACGCACCTAATTTTTATTTTAGTTTTATCATTTAATTTTTTTTCACTAATTGATTCCGACTCAGTTTTAAACAGGATGTTAATTAGTTTACGGACCAAATTTCAGTCAGGAAGTGTCTACTGTGATTTCTGACCGATATTGGATCTAGAAAAAGCGAACAACCAGACTTATATCCGGTCAGTGTAAAAATTATTCCCTGACTCCGATTCGGTTGACGGGATGTTGATTAGTTTACGGACCGAATTACAGTCAGGTTGTATCAATATTGCATTCTGACCAATATTGAGCTTTAAAAAAGACCAACATCGTTCTTGACTCAAATTCGGTGAGCATAAAAATTATTTCCTGACTTAAATTCGGTTAGAATAACATATACTACCTCCGTCCCAAAATATAAGTCATCCTAGAGGTTTTCACAGAGATTAAGAAAGTAGCTGAATGTCATAAATTTGAAGGTTAATGTCTAAAATGACCATTGACTATCATTAATGCAATAGTTGTTAAGTAATAAAATGTTGTTGGATTGATAACAAATTAGAGGTAAGATAGAAAAAATGGTAATAAATGATGCATTGGTAATGTTGAATAACTTATATTGTATGGCAAATCTAAAAGTGTAGGATGACCTATATTTTGGGACGAAGGTAGTAGTTATTAAAAGACTCTCCCTTATTATTATTAATATTTTTATTTAATTAATAATATATGTGGATAAACACTTTGAGGGGAAACACTTGGGGTGAGAAACATATATAAAAGTACGAACATTATAATAATATAATATAATAATTACCAGTAGATGGCCCTCCATCTAGCACCAAATGACGATGCTGGAAATCGTTGGGTGTAAATCCAGGCCGTATAATCTAATGGTAATTGAATCAAATCTAAGAAAACAAAAAAAAAAAAAAATTGAATGAGAGGTGATTTTGAGGATGTTTAGACTGAGCCTGAGAATACTTCTTCTCAAGTTGCCTACATATCCTGTGTATAAATCAGGAATCAAGTTTGTCATAGTTCTTATGAACGCTTATATAGGGAACACATATGCCCTAGGCCTGCATGGGCCGTGTCCATCATGGACTCCTAATCTTATTCTGCAAGAATAAGATATTCCTATGTTTATCCCTTGATTTTAGGAGATAATCACATGATTTAAATGTTAAGTTAAATGATAGGATTAGAGCCTTTATGTCTTATGATTCTTTCCTTAATTATCTTTACGTAAGTATACACATAAGCATGGTTGTACGCTCTAGCCGATATGCGGCAAGTCGCCAAAATTTGTTGTGAAGTGGCGAGATCCACCTCACATTACGTCTGGCCGACCTGCGGTGGACTCAGGAGTGCATCAGGCCGATCTCCCTTATAGGGATGAGCTCTGCCCTTAGGCCAATATTGGGGTTCATGCCCCTCGGAAGTGTGGTTTTATTTAGACTTTATTCGGCGTTGGATGGTTATAGAGGTGACACGTGGCAACGTTAAATCTGACCTCCGTCATTTTGTTTTGCTTTTTGTACCGGACATTCATCCGATCGACAGTGCATAAGTAGTAAGTCTGCAGTGAATTATTTTCTGGAAAAGCCCCTGTAAAGATTCCTTCATTTAGAATGACTGGATGAGTGTTAAGTGTGTAAAATGAAAAGAAATAGTTTAATGTTTTTTTTTTTTTTTTTTTTTGGTGAAACCAGAAACCATCTACTCTGGTCTTAAGCAAGAAGACATACACATTGTACTAATATTATGATTAGTACACTTGAGAATTAAACCATATATATGGTGATTAAAGAATATCAGCAATATAATTTTGTTTCAATTTCTTTATAACGTTTTTTTTTTCCTATATCAGAAACTATAGGATTCATTAGAAACTAAAAAAACAACATATTCCAACCGGACCAACGCCGGGAAAAAACCGAACTAATTCCGGATTACCACCGGCCTAAAGCCGGACCACAAGAAACGAAAGAAAAAAGAACATGGGAGATCCCATTTCTTTATAACGTTAGATTCTTTCATTCCTATTTAATTAAAGTAAAAAAATCACACGATAATAAAATGTTATGTTATTCAAGCATATAAATATGTGTAACACCGAAACATATTATAGTGTATTGTGTATTGCAAGTGGTTACATATAGCAAACTGTTTAATTACAGATTTCTTGATGTCCACTGACTGAAACCTGTGTTCTTCAATATATTCATCATGCATTGGACCGTTTTGCAGGTGTTATACCGAAAGAGATTGGGAATTTGACATTGCTTTCATTTCTATCTATATGGGATAACAATCTAAGAGGTAATGTTCGATTTAATTACGATTGTTTTCCACATTTATATTGACATTGTGATCTGCCATTGTTCTAGGCTCCATACCTGAAGAGCTTGGAAATAATATGAATCTGGGATTTCTTAGTCTAGGGGAAAATGGGTTGAGTGGTTCACTACCAGAAGGATTCTTCAACAGCTCCACATTGCAGACATTAGATCTCTCCGGAAATTATCTTTCAGGAAGTCTACCTTCAACTACGGGTTTTTGGCTTCCAAATTTAGATTTTTTTGATTTCAGTTCTAATAACTTGAGTGGAGCTATCCCGCTTTTCCTCTCGAATTCTTCCGGACTTAGTGTTCTTGAACTCGGAAAAAATAATTTCAATGGAGCTATACCTCACTACCTTGGGGATCTGAGGTTTCTTAGATTCATAAATTTGTCTTTTAACAAGTTGACAAGCGGTTCTTCCTCTTTGGAGCTGGAATTTCTAAAAAAACTATCTAATTGCAAAAATCTCCGGCTTCTACAGTTTCAAGAGAATCCTTTGAATGGCATCCTACCGGAATCTATTGGTAATCTTTCTATATCTCTTGTAAATTTTGTGGGAAGTGGTTGTGGAATATCAGGTGAAATTCCAGATAGTATAGGAAACTTGAGTAATTTGATTTTATTATCTCTTCATGACAATTTATTGACGGGTTCGTTGCCAACATCAATTGCGAGATTAGGACAACTTCAAGAATTTGATCTATATAATAATAGACTAAGTGGAGCTCTATCGTGCAATTTGTTTAGCTTAAAAAGATTAAGCTGGTTGATTTTATTCAACAACTTGTTTTCTGGTGCAATCCCTGATTGTATTGGAAATGGTATTTCATTGAGGAAGCTCTATTTGAACAGTAACAAGTTCAGTTCTACCATACCTATGAGTCTATGGAATCTGAAAGATCTTTTGGAGCTTAACCTCTCATCCAATTTTCTCAATAGTTCATTGCCGATCCAAATTGGGAACTTAAAGGTCGTAACTCTTTTGGACTTGTCTATGAATAATCTCTCAGGTGATATTCCGGATGTGATTGGGGACTTACAGAACATGATTAATCTTTCTTTAAGCTCAAATCTATTGGAAGGACCGATTCCAGAATCAATTGGAAAGATCTTAAGTTTGCAGTCTCTAGATTTATCAGAAAACAATTTGTCTGGCTCGATTCCAATGACGCTTGAGAAGCTTCAGCACTTGACATTTTTCAATGTTTCGCATAACAATTTAGTTGGCTTAATCCCATCAGGTGGACCTTTCGAGAATTTCACAGAGGAATCGTTCATATTCAATAAGGCTCTATGTGGGGACAAACGGTTTCACATCCCTCCATGTCCTACAACATCACACAAAAAGTCATGGTTTAGAGGGCCTAAGCATATTTTCATCTTCTCCTTTAGCTTGGTCGCCTCCATTGTTGCCGTAACAGTAGTGGCTATATGTCTATTATCTCGAAGGAAAAACAAGATAAAAAACAAAGAAGAATTGTTAGAAGTTCTAGCAAACAATAGGATTTCAATCTATGAACTTCAACAAGCTACCGATCGGTACAACGAGGAGAATTTGCTTGGGAAAGGGGCCTTCGGATCTGTTTACAAAGGCACACTCAGTGATGGACAGGTTGTTGCTGTTAAAGTGTTCAATTTACAAGCACAAGGAGCCTTTAGAAGTTTTGAGGTGGAGTGCGAGATGTTGCGCAATCTTCGACATCGTAATCTTACTCAAGTTATCTCCAGCTGTTCCAACCCTGACTTCAAGGCAATAGTACTTGAATTTATGCCTAATGGGAGTCTTGAAAATTGGTTGCATTCCGAGAATCATTTTTTAAGCTTCATGGAAAGATTGAATATTATGATTGATGTAGCGAACGCATTGGAATATTTGCATTCAGGTTACCAAACGCCAGTGGTACATGCTGATTTGAAGCCAAGTAATGTGCTGCTCGATGAAGATAAGGTTGCTCATGTAAGTGATTTCGGCATTGCAAAAATGTTGAAGGAAAATAGCTTTACTTATACAAATACTATTGCAACTTTCGGCTACATTGCCCCAGGTATGTATGCAGACTTCTAATAATTTTGACCTAATTAATCAGATCAACGTTATAATTTCTAGAAATTTAATTTTGGCCGTCGACATGTAATTTTAGAATACGGCTCGGGAGGATTGTTGACCACAAAGTGCGATGTTTACAGCTTTGGAATTATGCTAATGGAAACCTTTACAAGAAAAAGGCCTCATGATGAAATGTTCAGTGAGGGCATGACTCTACATGGTTGGGTAAATCAGTCTATTGGAAGTGCATTGATTGATATCGTAGACAATGGTCTTATAAATTCAACTGAAAATCAACATTTTTCTAAAATGATGGACTGTGCTACAATTATATTGAATTTAGCAGTGGATTGCACGGCGGAGATTCCAAGAGTAAGAAAAAACATTGGAGAAGTTCTTGCTATTTTAAACAAAATCAAGAATAAGCTTTAAGTGCTTGATGAATAGTCTAGTTGAAATGTTTGATACAATAATTACCAACTTTCCCATCGCTTAGACTTTTGGATGGAATGATAGTTCAATATGGTATCAGAGCAGGAGGTCGCGGGATCAAAACTTGTTGTCAACATTATTGTTTCCCATGTATATTGTGCAAGTGTTGTTTCCTTATGTACATTGTGCCTCTTTATTGGTCATGTGCCATGTTGGCTCAGACAGACTTGTTACAGGCCACACTTGAAAGGGCATGTTAAAGTGTTTAATATGTTAATTATTTATCCTATCAACTTAAACTTTTGAGAGAGACGATAATTCAACACGTCTCGAGAACACTCATCTTTCTTAATTAGCATCTTGTTTTTAGTTCTTTTACTTTGATTAAACTTTCCTTGAAGTTATCCACATTGATTTGTTTTAATGTTATGTAGTGAATAAAGTAGTTATTCTCCAAACATCATGTCTATACTACTAGTAACGTCTTGACCAGGATATCCGAGCAACTACCAGGTACGAGCCGTTCGGGCATGCCACGAAACGTGCACTTCAAGATACGAGTGTACATTTCGAGACATAAATCTTCTTATAACAATATCAAGTGGTATATATATTTTAGGAAATTGATACATGAACGCATCAGAATTTAAAATTCTTGATTTCCTTTTTCTAAAACCGACATCGTGGGTAGGATTTGGAGTCCAGTTTGTGGGTGGTGTAAGGTTTGATCCAAGGATAACAAAGACAACCAAAACGCGAAGTTTGGAATAGTTTGGAGAGGTGGAGAACTTCTCATAAGGGGAAAGCATGGCTAGGTTCGAGTGGGCATGCGATTGATCAAATAAACGACGGCGTTTGCAACATAAGACCAGAAGGTTAAGGGAATAGATGCATGTTGAAGGAGATCTTGGGCAGTTTCAACGATATGGAGGTGGCGACGCTCAAAGATACCATTATGTTGGGGTGTATGTTGGGGAGAAGTGTCATGAGATATACCACGTGTGGAGAAATAATGGCGAAGGGCAATGAATTCCGTGCTATAGTCGTAGTACAGGACTTCAAGAGTAGTGGAAAAATGATTTTCAACAAACGGAACAAACATTTCAAAGATAGATGAGACACCGGATTTACGTGTCAAGGGGTAAATCCAAGTGTAGCGAGTAAAGTGGTCAACATAATACTTATATCCATCAACTGAATAAATGGGGGATGTCCAAACATCAGAAAAAATATTCTCAAGGGGTCGGGATGACTGTAAAGTAGAATCAGAAAAAGGTAAACGATGACTTTTAGTACGTAGACAAGCGTCACAGGGAGATAAGTGAGCAGAAGATAAGTCTAAGAAGTTATACGGCTTATGCCTAACAAGATGCTGAATAGTGGGAAATGCAGGATGTCGATATCTATGATGCCATGTGGATTTGGAGGATTTACTAACGGAAAACGCAAAAAGATGACTGTTGGACCAGTAATAAACATCATCTCTAGGATGTCCATGACGGTCTAAGTATGGTATGAATTCTCAACTTTAAACCATAATTAATGTTTCAAAGGTATTATAGCATTCTTTACAACTGTAAAATAGTTTACATGTTTCAAACATTCAGCACAACTGCATCAAATTGGATCATCTAAACTAAAAAAAAAGACATACATCATCAGCCTGAGAGCTCCAAAATTATCAGATTAAAGCAGCTGCCTATGCACACTTCGCTGACTAAAAATTGCCCCCAACCTTTGCCTCAACAAAAAATATTTATGAACAACCTAACATTGTTATATCTCGTTCTTGATAGTTCACCCAGTCGCATTCATCGGATTCGGCAACCATTCTTCCCATTCTAATTTCTTGAGACAATTAGCATTTGAAAGCCAGGTAAAAGATAATATATGCACATCTCTAAAGATAATCTCAGAGTTTAAAACAAGAAAGTTAAAAATAACTCTGTTTTGTTTCTAGTGTTCCAAATCACCCAAACAGTTATTCCCACGATTGCCTAATAAAACAGGGGACCGAGATGCTCAAGATAGTTACTGGGACCGAGATGATCAAGATGATTACTATAATCATGTAATTAAAAGTAAGCATGAAGCAGACAGAAGATAAATTCAATTGCTAAAAGATACGGTTACCTGACATCCCAAACCAAGAGGGCTTTTGGATTAAGCCTGAAAGTAGTTCGAAGAATACGCTTTATCCTTTTTGTTTGATGTTTTAGTCTTTATCTCTTAATTCTTTCTCAGCACCTCTCTGTAAACTATAAAATAGGGCAAAAAGCCATGAAATAAAATCTATCGAGTTCTGTTCAATCTTTTGTTCCTTGACTAAAACTTCTTCATTGCCAGACAAACTTGAAGAAGCAACCCCTTCAAACCAATTGGTGTTCATAATGACACTTGCACAAAAAAAAAATTCAAGAGAGTGAGATTTTTTTAAGAGTGTGGACAATCTGTCTCAACACTTGCACAATTTTTTTTTTTTAAATAATGTTCCAACCAGGGTTCGATCCCATCACCTCTGACGCTTATCGTTGTACTAAAACCACCAACTAATGTTAATAAAGTTGTTTGCTTTATTTTCTTATCATTTAAGGGTGTGGGTAATTTGTCCGGGACAAAGGAGATTAATCGATTCTTCAAACTTGTAGCAAAGCGGACAAAAATGGAATTAATGGCAAAACCTTATAAAATGGAATTAATAGCTAAATGGGGAAAAATCACGGTCACATAATTAATATACAGTGTTATCCTTCGTTCTTTTTTTTTTTTTACCCAAAGGACGAAAGCTTTTATTACTAACCCGGGAAAATCCGGGATTAACAAAGACCGGCACTACCCGGTACTTACAACAACCGGACCAACCCGGTACTGAAATCCAGACACCGGGCCGGAACAGCAAGAACAAAACAGGTTACAACAACAACAACGTCAACAAATAGATAGAAAAGTCAGGGAGTGCTGAGCCAAAAAAGAAAAATCTCCGGAAAAATTCCGATAAGCTGGCCAACAGACACGGATTCCCCGGGTCCATCCATCAATTGACAACAAAACTAAACACACAAAAAAACAAATACTAACTACTAAAACATCATCGCCGGAAGAAACGCCGCGCCACCCACGCACCGCCGCAAGCCACCACCCAATCAGAAAGAGCCCGCAAGCGACTTTCCTTCCCAACCGGAAAATAAGCGAGCGGAAGAAAGCGGGATTTAAGCGGACAAGACAATCCAACCGCCGGTGATAAGAGCTGAAATAAGAAACAATCAATTTTGGCTTCAAGCCCAAGAGCCTCCAACAACCAACTCCGGAAGCAAAAGAGAAGACGGCGCCGGAAACCCATCAAAACGGCAAACAGTCAACCGAAAAGACTAAAGCCACAGATCCATGAAGCACCACGCCCCACCGCCGAGAGCTAGATCCGACGGAGAAGAAAGATTATCACAAAATTTTGGAGCCTCATCGATCAAAGAAAAGAAACAAACCAGGGAAAAGTGGACGTTTTGCGTAAAATATTTGGATTTAATGTACATGTTGTTTTTGTTCACAGTGTAATACGATTTGCTATAGACCTCGTTCACGGCACAAAAGTGCACGCATATATACGGTGTCAGTAATTTTACCCTGGTCCGGACTCACCAAGTCAGCCGTCCAGTAGGTGAGGTCGGCTAAATTACAATTTTGGTCCTCTAAATAGACACATTTTTCGATTTTGGTCATGGTTTTTCTCCGGCGACAATTTTAGTCTTGTAAGTGGTCTTTTTTTTTGCAAAAATAGTCCTCAACGTTGGAAAGACCACTTACAGGACTAAAATTGGTCTTTTCCGGTGACAATTTTAGTCCTGTAAATGGTCTTTCCGGCGACAATTTTAGTCCTGTAAGTGGTGTCCTGTACGCCGGAAAGACCACTTACAGGACTAAAATTGTCGCCGGAGAAAAACAAGGACCAAAATCGAAAAACGCGTCTAGTTAGAGGATCAAAATTGTAATTTAGCCGGTGAGGTCCAACCAATGACCATTTGACAAATGTTAAAAAAATCCAGGTCATTAAAACTCTTCAAAATTGTTGTTTTTTTTTTTAAACTGCTATTTTCGGATCACATTTTTTGCTGCAGTTACTTGTTTCTCTGCAATCGTGGGGAGAGAAACAATCGTGGAAGATTCCTCCGATTTTAAAAATTAAAAAAAAAAAAATATATCCTTTTCTTCTTCATAACCGTGAGTATAGTTTGGCGACAAATTCACCACCATTTTTGTCCAACCCATTTGCATTGGGTGTCGACTGGAATATTTTACATTGAACATCGTTGACAATTTTGCACAGAAAACAAGCTTGTGCTATCGGTATGTGTTTCACCTTATTTGGTTTGCTATATTTTGTTGAGTTTCTTCTTGTTTATATTCCAATTGGAATAAAGGGCCTTGAGATTGAGTGGTTTATCAATAAAGGGCACATTTTCATTACATCGGGCTCTTTTTGTTGTCAATTTCTCAGAAATGAAACCTTGTTGCATTTGGTGTGTTTTTTTTTTTTTTATAATGGCTTTAGATCCTAGATCTTTGGAGATTATTTTTATTTTTTTGAATCATTATATATGTACAATCATGGTATACAACCCCTTTTAATGACTGCAAGCAATATGAGAAACATGAGGGTAATCCAGTAGAGTTGACACGATTTTTTTGTCAAACAAGGTATATTTTGGTTATATAGCTTACCGATTAGTTTACAAGATTTTTTGACAAGGTTATATAGTTGGGAGGAATATTTTCAAACCAAGGTATGTGTTTTGTTTGACTTCTTGGGGAGGAATATTTTTTTCCAAAGAAGGTTATATAGCTTACAGATGAGATTGATTCTGTGTTGGTTTATCGCCTTTTCAAATATGGTACACACTCCAGAACAGAAATATGTGGTACGAGTTAGGTAATAGATAATGCAGCAGAAAGAAATTACAAACCCTAAAGAATGCATGAAAATTCCATCATCCTTGTACTTCTCATGTAGCTTTGTCAAATTTGGGTAATCCGGACGATATGTGTATGTCATTCTGGTTCTTCGAGTCTTTGAAATAAATATATCCTGTTATGTTGCAACTTGTAATGAAATCTCTTTGGTGTATTTTGTCTACTCAACACTAGCTATAAATCTTTTTCACCTTCTACCAATTCTGCACACTCAAGCACTGGAACATTATATGCTCTTCATTTTGTATCATTAAGGTTGAAGGAAGGCATATTTCATGTGTTGATTCTTATTTAATTATAATATTTTTCAGACTCATTGAAGAGAGGTGATCAATAACAAAGCAAACGTCAACTACATGCCATTTGACATCAAATTCCATGACTGGAAGGATAAAATTATTGGTGTGCTTTACCTGAGCTGAGCTGAACAAGAAAATTTGAAAAGTAAGGTTGTTATGAAGCCAACTAAGGTCATCATCCAATTGGTCAAAGCCTCCAAAGGAAGTTGAAGTCTTTTTTTTTCCCTTACGGTCAACGGCGGATCCAGAAATTTGTTTAGTGTAATTGAAGTCTAAAACTCTATTTCTTAGGGATCCGGAACATACAACTACATTTTTAAACAACAAAACTATCTTATTTTAATACTAAAAAAATTTCTCTGGATTTCAGTGGGGTCATGTGACCCCACCCCTAAACATGTAGATCCGCCCTTGCTCTACTCGATTTTTAATGCTCTCTGATGTGTTGAGTTTCCTCTTTTCTTGTTGAACTTTTTTAGTTGTCGGGAACGTACGTGCATGTATGGATTCATGATTTAGCTTGATATGTGAAATGATTTACACAACAAATTGTAGGTCTTATTGAATATTTTCATAGCAAGATGGTAGATAGAATTACGAAAGATTTGGAAGTATTGTACTTGGTTGTTCATCGTCACAGAAGAAAGAAAAATAGTGTAGCAATATAGTTAAACAATGACATTGACTTGGTTAAGGATGTAGTTAATTGCATGTTGTTTGCTTGTGTTTAAGTTGTTTGATTTACAATACTATAATTCAAAGTTTCAAATATTCTATTAAAGTGCATGCATCGTCTGCAAATTCATTCAGCAAAAGAAAGAAAGAAAGAAAGAAAGAAGTTCATCACAAACAAGCTAAACCTAAGTACATCACTACAACGGGGAGCACCACATGAATTCATAAAGGATGTCAATGTCACTTAAAACACTTACTGAGTAGAAAAAATTGTTCAATAAAAGAAACTAAACTGTAGAATTATCAACAAAATCCACAGGGCATTACATTACAAGAAAGCTTCAAAACACATGTACAAGGGATACCAACATATCGAGTTTTAGAAAACAAGAAGAAAATCGTGGACTAATAGCAAATGAGCTCGAACGACATGTAACCAAAAGCCAAACTAGACAAAATTCGCGAAAAGGCATGTTGTTTCCGATCCATTAGACAAACCAATCCAACAAAGAAGCGAAGAAAATCCACGCAGGTGATAAGGACCTCAAAAGACCACAAAACCCGGCAAAAAGGAAATTCCAGCAAACTGCACCACACAAATGAAATTAAGTAAACATATTATTTTTGTATATCAAAATTATTATTTTTATGAAAAAATTGACAGAAATGGTCTTACCTCTAGGGCCTTCAACAATTTGACTGATGTTTCCAAACCTCATTGTCAACCTGAAGATCAAATAGGAAAATTATGAAACAATATAATATGTAAATTTGAAATATTGTTTTTGATAACACTATGCATTTAATTATTTTCATGGCCACCGAACAACACACACACACAAATAAAAAAAGTGCAGTGGTTTTATGGTGGTCCAGGACCACCATGTCATACTTGTCCACCAATGAAATGTCTTATAAGAAGGGTAAAAACATAAATACATGGGATTTATATTTTACACGGTGGGCCCTTGTGTTATTTGTTGTTTTTCTATTGGTCCTGAATCACCAAGTCATCATTGGTCCAGGACCATAATAAAATTTCTGAAAAAAGTGTCAGAATTAAGGCCATGTTTATAAATTTGAAGATGTCTAAGAAGTACCTTCAACTTCATCTTCCACCAATGGATCTTTCCTATGATCTTCAATCGCAATTGTGTCCTTTTTTTCTGCTGCACACATATATTATAAATAAAGAATTGCAGAATTTTCAACGATTCCTGTGCAAAAATTTCCTACAATTTTTTTTTTTTTTTGAATGAGTGCAAAATTTTCAACTATGTGCTTTGTAAAATATATCTAAGGTGTGAAAAGATTTGACAAAAATGGTGGTGTAGAATTTGGCGCCAAATTCTACCCTCACAGTGAAGAAGAAGAGAAAATGCATTTTTTTTTTCTGTGAACTGAACACAACCCCACGATTTTTTATTTTATTTTATTTTTTGTTAAGAGAACATCCCACATTTACTCCCCATGATTGCAGGAAAAAGGAAACTGCTTCTAATTTTCGTTGAGGAAAAAGTATAAACAGAGCATTAATTGTGTAGCAGTTAAAAAAAACATTTTGAAGAGTTTTAATGAGTTGGAATTTTTATGCCACTTGTCAAATGTTCATAGGTTGAGCCTCACCTACTGGACGGCTGACTTGGTGAGCCCCGTCCAGAATAAAATTCCCGATACGGTGTTAACCTTCGTTCACGGTGGAAAAGTAGACGTTTTGCGTAAAAGATTTGGATTTGCCTTCATTCAGGAACGAAAAGTGGATACGACATAGACCACTACGATGTAGATCACTAAAGGCCTAAGCATATTATATGACATTATGCAAGTTTCCTTGAAAACGTAGTATTTATGTTGCCATACAATCAGCCCAAGGATTTATTTGGTACATCTGTTTGTAATGGTGTATATAGTTTGGTTTGGTTTGGTTCGGTTCGGATCGCTTAACGTGCGTAACCGAAACCGAACCGAAATTTTCCGTTAATTGACAAACCGAACCGTTTTTAAAAGGAAACCGAACCGAATCGGAATAACCGGTTCGGTCGATTAACCGAAAAACAGAAATAAATCAAAAGTAAATAATTAGAGATAACCGAATTGAACCAAACTGAAATACCGGTTGATTAACCAAAAAACCAAACCAAAGTAACCAAATTTCATCCAAATTATACAATTACAACATTTTAATACACTATATAGTTATAAACAGTTTGGTTTTTTTCTATTTGGTTTCATTTTGGTTTCGGTTCGGATAAACGGTTTGGTTTTCGGTTCGGTTTCAGTTTGGTTTTTAGTTTGGTATGGTTTTCGGTTCGGTTTTGGATAATTTACGGCACTAACCATAACCGAACCGAAAATTTTGGTTTTTCCTTTTGAAAACCAAAAGACGAACCATAGCACTTATTAAATAAACCGAACCGAACTGAATTACCCCAATTCGGTTCGGTTTTCGGATTATCCATATCCATGTACACCCCTATCCGTATCCGTATCCGTATCTATGGTCTTTCATACACTAATAACAAACATAACTTGTTTTAAAACTTATGTTACTACACATGTTCCCGGTGGGTTACGTAATTTTGTTGGTTCTTTCTGTCGTACGAGCAATGTTGTTTTCTCACATATATTATTTCAATCATTTTCAGATTGACTACATGTTGGAGAGATGAGGATTAGATTTGGATCTTGTATGCTTGTGAGATTCCAACGTGTAATATTTGATGTTTTTGGATTTTATGTCGTAATTACATGGGCTTATTCCATCTCTGTATTTTAGAATTTTGTGAAGTTGCATCTATTTTGGAATTAGGCTGTAACGCCCCGTCCCGAAACCTGAATAGTATCGAAAACGGACCGTTCGGTCATGATTCAATATAAAATCCCGAAACACGAAGCATTTCTAAGCAATACATATCCAACACTAAATGCGGAAGCTAAAAAATCACAACTCGAGTCTAACGTCACCACTGCTTCATTTCCCAATAATCTGAACTATTACATCATTTATTTACTATCACACAAAATAAAAAGAGTCTTTACATCAACCATATTCTAATCACAAATACAATACACAATTCAATATTACATCCTCAAATGTCCTACCTTTAAAATAATCGCACTAAGAACATAACCATTGTCACTGATACTTAATTAGACGTCTCAGATCACCAACATACGTCGGACTGCATACTTTATCTGAAAAACACAAGCATATAAAGAGTGAGCAATAATGCCCCGTAACGAAAAAAGCATCAAAAGGAAACTAAGGCAGTCACTGGGCAGACACGCCAAAGTTCGCTTTTGATTTAAAAACAATATGATGCAAGATATAAAATGATGAAAGTAAATAAAACATATAAAATATAATTTGTCTACTAAAAATGAAATGCTAATTATTACAATGCTGATAATGTGAACTTCTCATTATTATTTTCTTACTTGCAATAGCCTACTAAGAGAGGTACGTAACTTAACTGACATGTAACGGTTCAAAAGTATTATGTCTTATTATTGTAACCCTTGAGAAGGGAAACTAAAATATGTAGCATACCGGAAGTTCACTATTATTGTCCGTGAACTGGAAAATTGACCGGCTTGCCGGGGACCCTCAAGAATTCACTGCTCTATATATTTTCTTACTTAACTATGAACGGTTACATTTAACATAAATTACCCTTCTTAAATAATTAAAACAATGTTTGGTAAAATCCAAAATACCATGCAAACTTGATTATTCAAAGCTGCTGGAAACAGCAGTGTTGTAATACGATCTTTCTTTATATTTCATTTCACATTCTATATATCAAATAAAAGTCCTTAAGTGCAAAAATGAAACCGTTAACTTTAAAATCACATGTATATGAAAATATAGTGCAAGTCATCCACTTTTCAATAAATACAGAGATTCATTTCATTGTTAAAGTAAAGATTCATTTCATTGTTAAAGTAATAAAGGTTCAGTGAACAAGCTAGTAATATAAATATCTAGCTTTATGTTTCGTTTTTGAAAAAAAAAGATAAAACTGTATCGGCAGCAACAACATAGTTTAAATATTGAAAAATATTGCATTAGTTTAACATTTTTATTTTTTTGAAAAACATTCGCTGCAAACATTAATGGATAAATAATAAACATTTAATACAATTATCCTAAGCAACATTACTCAAAAAAAAAAAAAAATTAAACATTTAAAGCTAAATAATAGAGATGGATATTATTTATCTAGCTTTATGTTTCGTTGTTGAAAAAAAATTAATCAAAAAGCAAAAAGACTGAGGAGGCGTTTGTTAAATCTGAAGTCTGAAATCTGAAGTCTGAAGTCTGAAATCTGAAATCTGAAAACATTAAGTAACTGAATTATTTAAGTATTTAGACTGTTTGGTGATACTATAAATCCGAAATCATAAATAGCATTAGTTTCACTGTTGTATGTGTGTGTATACAGAGGCACAGCTATGTGTATCACAATGGGTCCGCGGACCCATTAGAAAAATAAAAATATACATTTTACCTATAAAACATATTTTGGGACATAAGTGAAAATTTATTTTACTTAAAAAAAAACATTACATTCGGATCCTAAAAATATTTTTGGATCCGCTATTTTTGTAATGTATATACGTGTTTATATATATATATATATATATATATATATATATATATATATATATATATATATATATTATAGTGCTACAGTGTTTATGATATAATGAATAATGATAATAATAATAAGACACATACAAAAAAAAAAAAAAAAAAGGTAAAGCTAAATAAAAGGAAAAAAATGCTTGTATATAAACGTGGTTCCCAACATGCATGCTGACGGTTTTTTCCTTTTTTCAGTGATAAGCACTGCTTCAAGCGCTGAAAATTTTTGTTATTTTACATTGAAAATCAAGTGACACTTAAATAATTAAGATGTGTTAAATATTTTATCAAACATGTCTACTTCTAACCGCCACTTAATTTTTTCAGAATAAGTACTTAATTTGTTCACCAAACGGACCCTCCTTTGTGATAGGTTTTGATGTGGTTTTGAATTGCACTCTGCACACATTCCAAGCCACCTGAAATTTTATTTGGGAGATTTATTGAAAAAGACAAAAAAATTTACAAAATTATCAAAAAGGACATACGACTTATAAAGACAATTTTACCCTTATTCATCATCTCACTATTTTTTCTCATAAAATTCAGAAAATAGAAACGTGTGGAGTCATGGAGCACTCCATGTTCTTTTTTTTTGAGTATATATATATATATATATATATATATATATATATATATATATATATAGTGGCGGATCAGGAATATATTTTTAATTGGTGTACTTAGAGTCTAAAAGCTACATCTTTTATCCAAAAAAATTCAAATTAGGGTCACGAAGTCTAAAACATCAATTTTTATAAACAAATAATGACTTTTTAACAATAAAACTACATAGTTTTAATACTAAATTTTTATTTTATTTTATTTTATAGAAATTGAGTGGGGTTACGTGACCCCCTTGAGTATCTTTGGATCCTTGTGTGTGTGTGTGTGTGTATATATATATATATATATATATATATATATATATATATATATATATATATATATCTTAATAAAAAACCGTCATGCATAATGTCTGTAGGAATTAAAATGAAGAAACTTTATTAAGCCAAACCGTTAGAGATAAAAAGACAAAAGGAAAACAAATTTGAAAGATAGTACGTTAAATTCACTAAAAAAGAAAATCAATTGTGTACTCATGTCATGTGTGATCTTAATCGGAGCAAAAGAAAGTTGCAAAAAAAAAAAAAGATATGAAAAAAAATACCGAAAACTAATTATGCAATTGAAAGACAAAGCCTGAGGCTGCCAGTAATTCCAAGGCTACTTTTGGTAGAGCTAGGACAGTGTTTTATTATTTTGTTTGAGATGACAAAATTGCCCTTATATTATTTATTTATTTCCAACTTTTTCTACCCACACCGTTCTCTTCTATTCTTCTTCATTTTTTCGTATACTGCTTCTTCTTTATTTTTTTTTCCGTTTACTGCTCTGAATTTCTTCCTAAATATTTTCATCTCATCCCTCACCGTCGGCTCCTTCCCATTTTGTTTTTCTCTTTATTTCATGTTCTTCTTAGCTTAGACTGTTTTCTTTTCCTCTATCTTCAGTGTTTTAATCTGCCATTTGTCGGAATAATATATATCATTAGTCACCGTTTTTTCTCCGTTTTTTTCTTGATGTCAAACAAATAAATATTTTCTCCCAAACAATCGACATGTAAATCTTGGTATGTTTTTTATTTATTTAAAACTTCCTCATTTTGATCTACCTTGAAGTCTACTCAAACTTTGTAAATGCTCTTTTTCATTCTTTCTAAGGGTAAGTATACCAAAATTTTATTCATTTAAATATCTTTGAATATGTTCCATGAGGGAATGGGTTTAGACAGGTTCAGGGCCGCGCCTCACATAGTTGGGATAGATGCTCCTTTATTAGTCTTACTTTTAGTTAGGACGACTCAAGGGTAAAATAGGTAAAATGGGTTAAATTTTAAGAAATTGTCATGGCTAAAAAAAAAAGGAGCTCTGGCATTACCAACTCCCAAAATGTGAGCATTATCTACTTAAATCAACAACCTAGACCCACAACATACAAATGTTAAGGGTAATGAAGTGAAAACACAAAAAGAAATTATATGATGACACAGTCAATAGCATGATTTAATAGACTATACATCTTTTTTTTAGAATCAATAAACAATATATCAATCTATAACAAACTCTTTAATCTCGTAATCATCTAATGAAAAATGCAAAGATATTCTTGAATGAAAGATGCAAAGATATGACGACTTTAATGTAAGCATATTGTGCTAAGATATTGAGGAGGTTAAGGCTGAAATCGGATATGCACGGCTCGTATTCGGCGTCTTGGAGGATGTTGGTTGGCTTTAAATCTCCATGGACAAACTTTATTGGGCTACATTCATGGAGGTAAGCTAATCCTCTTGTTGTTTCTTTTGGAATCTTTAGCCTTGTTCCCCATGATAAACTTGGTGCTGGTTGACCAGTTTCTTCCTGCATATAATAGAAATTGAGTAATTTTTTTAATCTTCCAATAAATAAAATAAATAAAAAATAAAAAAACACTCTCACACACACACATAACTGCAATCTTGTGCTTGTAGTCACGCTACTAAATACCATTAATCTAGCACATTAACACATCAAAAATACAGATTGCTGCTTTTTAGTAGTCAGACTTAATTCATTTCCAAAATGCAATTCAGACAGAACACATGACAATTTCTCAAGGACCAAGACTAAGAGGTTTGTAAGACATAGATCCTTTAAAATTACCACACCAAAAATCGACTTTATAAAGTCGATTATGATAGACCATATAATCGAACTTTCTTTCACAAAAGAAAGTCGCTTTTTGGTGTGGTGTCCATCTAAAGATCCCTTTAATTAGGGTATATTAACTCTCTTTGAATGACATGAAAAGAGAGTAAACGTAAGTTAAACTTAAATGGATAATGCAAGCGAAATAATTCAACGGGAGTCTTTAATGACACCACAAACCTACTGTTGGGGCGCCACATTAAGGTCCAACCGTTGAAAAGTCACATCTCGTACATGAGGTTCAACTTTTCAGAGGTTGAATGTCCACCTTCGACCTCAAGACATTCGACTTCTGAAAGGTCGAATGTCACACCCGATGTGATATCCCTGTAGATGTTGTGAGGTGTCGTTAAAGGCTCCCTATTCAAAATATGGTCAAAAGGCAAGATAAAGGCGACTTTGCAGAAGTGGAATGTCCACATTGAATCTTTGCAAAACCAAACTTAAACGCGAAATGATACCACAATAGATCAAATATGATAGATTTTAACATGAGCATAGTCAAAATCAAAGGACAAACCATGAAGGGCAGTAGTCAAATTGCCATTGGAAACAAAATCACTGATAAGAAGCTTTTCATCAGGAGCCCAATAGTATGCTCTCAACATAACAATGTTTGGATGCTTCACTTTCCCAATAGCTTGAATCTCTGACACGAAATCTTTACACCTTTGTTCACCACCTTCCCATAATCTCCGAACTGCCACCGAAACACCATTGCCAAGAACAACCTTATAACCAATCCTAAGCCCACTTTTTCCCAATACATAAGCTGAAGCTCTTAACAACACAAAAGCGAAATTTCACCTCAAACACAAAAAAATCAAGACATCTGACGCTATATTGTCATTATAGAAAATAAAGGAGAAAACCTTACAATTTTTGTTGTGTCAAACCTGAAAAAAAAAAAACTAATGCAAAAGAAGGACCCAGTTTGTTGTGTCAAACTAATGCATTGCGTACTTGTAACATCTGCAGTCAATACCATTCCACATGAAAAGAAAAATAATTATGCATTCATGGGCTACAAAATGCAAAAGAAGGGAGTGTTGAAATTGAGACAGTGACATAATTGACAGAACCATTCATAGCAAATCACCTGTTGCGAAATAGGAGGAAAAGATGGGCGAATTACAACCAAAGTTGTCTTCACGACTTCGAGTAGATTGATTTCAGGCATCGTATTCATTGTCATAATTTCGTCAACTGGTTACGTATACATATTGTTGGTCTGCAATGGTAGAACCTAATAGAGAAAAACAATCGCAACTTAAAGAAAGCCTCTGAAATATTACACTACACGAAAGACACAAATAACAGAGGCCGGATGTTATGCTAAGATTGCAACAGTGAATATTGTTCATCAAAAGGACAAAAAAAATAAGTGAACCTACCGAGAAATCAAACCTACGAAGAAAGCAGCACAATCAACAAACCTGCCAAAAGAAGTACACTGTTAATTGCTAATTGTTAACAGAAGGAAAAAAAATAATAACAATCGAATATAGGAGACAACAACATATCTCAGTTTGCACCCAGTTTGTGACCATAAAACGAAAAATCCAATATTACACCCAATGTGAATAAAAATTAATGCAAGTTTTACTCCAAAACTGAAGGATTTTACAGACCATTGGCTTGCTACAGACCATTGGCTTGCTATAACCACCTCTCTTCGAATTTCACCGAATTTGCAAATTGACTTCATGATATCATGAAAAGCGAAAACAACTATACAAAAAAAAAATCTTGAAAATCAAAGCATAAAAGAAAAACGCTAATCTAAATATATAGTTGAATACACTATGTAGTACTTGCTGAAAGAATTAGCATGAATAAGAAAAAGACAAAAGCTTCAAAGAGGTATTTCTTACATGGCTAGCAATACAATTTTGGTGGAAAACAGAGAGCCAGATCAAAGTTTATCAACAAATCATCAGAAACAATCAGAGAAGCATTTCACCACATTCTACTTTGTGGGAATCTTCTAAGACAGTCCTAGTAGCTTCCTTGACCATCTGCCCGCTTACGTAAAGTTTACGACATACATGCATATATACATCACCGTCGCCAATCAGCTCCCTCGCAGTCTCCTCTGTTTTTCTCAATGTCAAGAAGGCACATTTACCACATAAGTCACATCTAGCGCTTAATTTTGTTACCGAGTCAACAATGGGGATTATATCAAGTACTGATCCAAAAATTCTCATGCATCAATAAGGGTAGACATTATGAATGTGTAGTATGTACACTACAAGAAAACATGTTTTAAGGGACGACAATTTGTCGTCCCTTTAAATATTTTTTGGGACGCCAAGTCGTCCCAAAAGCGTCGTTCCTTCAATTTCGTCCCGTTAAACAAGTGACATGTTTGAAGAGACGACATTATCGTCCCTATAAAATGCGATGACGGCGTGGCGAAATCTCTTATGAAAAGTCAACTGCTGACATGGCAAAATTTGTTGGGACGACAATGTCGTCCCATAAAATAAGTGCAATTTTTTTTATAAAAAAATGAAATTAAATGATTCTGATATAAAAAATTATGAAATTTGTTAGTTGGGACGACATTATCGTCCCTTAAAAGTTTTTTTAATTTCATTTTATAAAAATTAAATGAAATGATTCAGATTAAAAAATAATTAAAAGGGACGACCTGTGTCTTTAGGGACGACAATGTCGTCCCCTTAAAATATTTTAATTTTTTTATAAAAAAATTAAATGAAATGATCTCGATTAAAAATATTAAAGGGACGATATGTGTTTGTAGGGGACGACAATGTCGTCCCTTTAAATGTTTTTTAAAAAAATATTTTTTTGTTTTTGCATGGCCTCCCATGCTAATAAATTAATCAATCCAATCAATATTAATGCAAACCAAAATAAAAGGGATTCAAACCAAAAAAATAAAAGGGATTCATTCAAAAAAAAAGGGATTCAAACAAAAAAAAATGTTACATAAGAAATGTATGAAAGTAAAAAGTATCCAAAAGTATTAAATGTATCCAAAAGTAATAAATGTATCTACTCATCATAAATCAAGATCAACATCGTGCTCGTCTTCAGAATCGTCTTCATCATCATCGGAAGAGGATGACTAACCTGTATTTGGATATTCGGTTGAAGAGTTTTAAGATTATCCACCAACAATTTGATAAGACTGTCTTGCTTTTGGGCTCTCTTCTCCAACTTAGAATGAGACTTTTTAAGATATTCCATATCCGTATGCAATTGTTGGTAGGAAGAAGTTGATGCTGTAGACTGGGACGATTGTGATGAATGGGACATGGAGGAAGATTTGCGTAGGCCAAGGCCAATCAAATAATCCCGCCTAGTTCCTAAGGCGGCCTGAAAGATTGCCTCCTCATCTTGAAAAGTCAACGGTCGAGCTGGTGCAATCCTATTACGCCACCCCTCCAGCCTCCTCTAAACACAACATATATCATTGGCACTTAGGATAAGGAATATGAGACCGTATTGAATTGAAATATATACAATGTATATCACTTACGTAGCGACCTCCGCTTCATTGTTGATAAATGAACCGTCAAGATTCTTATGTTTGCTCGCCCATACATGGATAGGATCCGCCCCATAGGATCTTCATTCAGAGTCACATTACCCTTGGAAAAAAACAAAAGTATTAGTTATGAAAATTCAAAAAAATGAAGTCATACGGATTTATTTGTAGATACTTACACTTCTTAACTTTATCCCATCGAATTACGGCCATAGGCGTTCGTCATGGCGGCGCCTACATATTTAGTTTCGGAGCGATTCTTTTTATTTTGATCGGATCTTTTACGGAAAAAAATTTTACTTTTGTATTATTAATAGCGATAACAAATAATAATAATAATCGAATCTACGTAACACATGTAATGGAATAAAAACTTTACCTTGAAAGCGGCGGTATTAAGGTGGCGGAGAAACACTTCCCAATCTTGTTGTGAAAACACATCCGCAGGTCGGGGACAAGGCCACGGCAACTCATTCATGTTGTGTTTATCTACGACGCGCCTTAGTCTACCCTTCCATTTTACGAATAAAGTACCGGCGCTCTTCATCACGGCATCGTAGTGAATGTCCTCAAGGGTTGGAGCGATGCACGAAAAAAGACATTAAATGAGGCGATTGGTTTCTAAATTAATATAATGAAACTTACAATTTGAAAGTGTTAAACAATTTGATTAGATAAGTACCCGAAGTTCTTCCCAAATCAATTGTTTATTCCGATTTTCTACCTTTTCTTGATTGGGGATGTAACAGGGAACATGAGACCTCATCACTTTCCTTGTCTCAGATTCAAAATCCTTGGCATATCTCCCCAATGTCTTTTGAACGTTGGGAAATCTAGGATCCCATATCAGAGGAATCAAGCCCCCTAACTTTCTCTTGAGGGCTTGGACTGTCACACCTTTTGCAGGTCCACGTTGACCCTGCTTCTTTTTCTGGGATGGAGGCGGTGGTATTAAATCCTCATACTTATTATCAGGTATAGGATCTGTAGTATCGATGTCAATGTTAACTCAACGAAATAAAAAGTAAACATACTAGGAAAAAAAATGAAAGTTAATTAATTACCGTCCTCGCAATGTCCCGGTATCCTAAATGGATGCTCAATGCGGTGGTTGAGAACCACCTCTTTGATCCCGCACAAGCCATTCACCTATATGATCAAGTATTTGAATGGAATGTGATAAAAAAACTAATACGAAGAACACATTTATGTTGATGCAGGATAAGTAAAGCACTAGTATTATATAATTCTTAAATCCAAGTATATTTGAATAAACTTACTAAAAGAATATTAGATTTATAGCATCATTCATCATCACTTGGAATGTTTGGTGGGATCGAGTCGTATATGTCATCATCTATCCAGTTGTTATCATCATCGGAATCCGTTGAATCATAATCGTTGTTAACTTCATTTTCATTTTCATCGAGATCGTTTTCATCGGTTTCATCGGTTTCATCAACATCTGTTTCCACATCATTTGCACTCATGTAGAACGGTTCCATCGGTGGCAGTTCAACAACAAGTCGGAAATTTCCGTGGGTTGTTTCGTCGATTACCACTTCTTCAACAACCACATCACCATTAATATTTGGTACGTCTATGATACGACGGTGTTGAAAATGCTCAACAACTTTCCAGTCACATCCGTTGTACAAATCATCTATGTAGAACACTTGTTCTGCTTGTGAAGCAAGAATGAATGGATCATGTTCGTACCAGGTGTTTGTAGTGCGTACACTTGTTCTATTCTTATTTACACGGACACCCTTCTTAGCTGGACTAGTATCGAACCATGTACATTTGAATAGAACAACAGTGTTATCATTTGGATAGCTTACGACATATATGTCTTACAGGACTCCATACCATGTAGTCCCTCCGGTCCCTTTGATGAAACCCCCACTGTTTTGAGTTGTGCGTGTGCGGTCCAGATTTTGTGTATTGAATCTGACACCGTTCATGACACAACTCTGATAGGATTTGACGGTTGAAAAACATCCGGTAGAAAGTGCCAACAATTGGTCATTCATGTCTGATGGGTTCTGTTTACTCAATACATTCATCTGCATAATGTACCGTACATAGTATTTATGTAACGGTCGATAAAAATGCACAACAAGTGTATGAAGCTTTATTTTGAACCTTGAATGAAACCAATTAGTAAATTCTTCATGGTGCACTTTGTCGAGTTACATTTTCGTGCAATAACTTGACAGTTTTGTACGATGTTCACTGCTCAATGTGTATAAGACCAGTTAGCTTTAATGGAAATATAACAAACAAAAGAATTAACTTGTGATTGCTCACTTACATGAGGTATTCATCGATCTCATGGCAGTTTTGCAAGACATACCACTGGACCTTCTCTCTCAAAGGAGTATTGAATGTGAAGCATTTCATCGATCCAATTGATCGAAAAGGCGTCTTGAATACTGACATACGGTTCCTGATTGTATCATCGTTGTCAACCCAGTTCCTTTCTGGCCTATTGAACTTTGTCTCATTTCCCGAAAAATACAACGAGCAGAACATCAAGGTCTCGTTAGCCACGTATGCCTCTGCGATGGATCCTTCCGGCCTGGCCCGATTTCTAATATACCTCTTCAACTTACCTAGATAGCGTTCAATCGGATACATCCATCTCAAATGAACAGGTCCACCCCTAATCGCTTCTTCAGGCAAGTGCACTATCACATGTATCAATATATCAAAGAATGCCGGTGGAAATATCGTTTCCAGTTTACACAAGATTTCCAAAACCTTCTCTTTTGCATTCTCTAGATCACTAACCCTCAACGTGCGCGCGCAAATCAATCTGAAAAAATCGCTTAAATCAATGATAGTATCAGCAATTTCTTTTTTCAAGAATTTTCGTACCCCAACTGGTAAAAGCCTCTGTAGAATGATATGAAAATCATGAGATTTTAGCCCGCTAAATTTGTCTTTACCAGTCAAATTCTTTCTTAGGTTTCCTGCAAAACCATCGGGGAACCGAACATTTCTTAAGAAATCATAGAATTTTGTCCGATCTTCTGGTGCCAACGTGAACAAGGCACGCGGTTTTAAGGTCTTATCGCCTTGTTTAATCACATGTAGTTCATTTCTCACTTTCATGTTTGCTAAATCCTTACGTGCCTTGATAGTGTCTTTGGTCTTACCATCGATATTCAATACCGTAGACAATAAACTATCACACACCTTCTTGTCAATGTGCATAACATCTAGATTGTACTTGAGTTTTTCGGCATCCAATATGGCAATCTATTTAGTATGGTGTTTTTTCCAATTCAAACAAGAATGCGGGCGGTTCGATTTTTACCCCGTAATCTTTGTGTTTCCCGGCAAACATTCGGGTAGGTTACTAAATTGTTGAAGAATTTCCTCTGTGGTTTTCTCATTGGAGGGCTTAATGTTTCGATTTTACCGTTAAACCCCTTATTCTTTTCGCATCGGGTGGTCCACCCGCGCGCCATCTACGATGTCCGGCGTATCGATCTTCTTGTCTAACCGTGCACCGAAAGTGTGTATCGTCGTTTGCAAGTTAGACATGCTTTATATCCTTGACCAGTCCAACCTGAGAGATAACTACGAGCGGGAAAATCGTTCACCGTAAACATAACTGCAGCTCGCATTCTGAAGGTAGTATTTGTAGCAGCATCAAGCACAACTACCCCTTGTGACCACAATTCCTCCAACTCATCAATCAATGGCCTCAAATAAACATCCAGGTCCTTGCATGGGGATTACGGTCTGGGATAAGTAAACACATGTGTTTATCTGATTCATTATTTGAAACCCATGGTCTTTGGATTCAACACTTGTTAAGAACAGGCCACATGCTGTATGTTTGACTCGTACTACCGAACGGGCAAAAACCATCTGTAGCCAGACTGAGACGTACATTTCTAGGTTCGATAGCGAAGTCCGGGTGTTGCTCGTCGAATTCTTTCCATTCTTTACCATCGGTTGGATGCCTCATCACATCCTCATCCGTTGAACGCCCCGTCTTATGCCACGTCATTGCTCGAAGTGTGTGGACGGGAAGCATACAAGCGTCACAACGATGCTTTAACGGAAAATAACGTAGCACTTTACGAGCAACTTTTTTCCTTTAGACTCCTTATAACGGCTTGTTTTACTGCTGGACATGATTGTAAGTCGGCGATCTCCTTATAGTAAATGCTGTGATTGTACAAGCAAGCATCGATCTTTTCATACCCCATACCCAATTTGTTCATAAGAGTTTTTGCTTGATAGAATGTATCGGGTAAATTTGACCCTTCCGGCAAAACTTCTTTCAGTTTCGCTAAAAGAACGTCGAAACTTTCATTTGGCCACTTATACAACACTTTAATATGCATTAAATCCGCTAAGAACTTCAAGGCGGATGAGCTTCTGCATCCCGGATAAACTTTTTCGTGCAATTTGGAGAGGAGTTCATCAATGTTGTCATCCTGCTCTGACTGTAAAATTTCTTCTTCTGAGGCTCTACCAATGAAATCATTTATAACTGGAGCCATTTCGTCTCCGGATTCAACTACCACTTGAGTTGTTCGTTGCGTTCTGAGGAGACACCGTCTTCACCGTGGTGAAACCATGTTGTATACCAGTGCCCATCCCCAAATGAAACAGTGATCATACACGTCCTCCAAAGTTTCCATACCAATGTTGAAACACCTTTTGCATGGGCAACGAATCTTACCTTCATCATCAACAAATTGTCGTGCGTATTTAATGAATTCACTCAACCCTTTATCAAACTCAGGTTTCAGTCTGTCAGTATACAACCACGACTTGTCTAGTTCCATTTGAAAGCTACCTACCAGGAGCCCCAATACAAAGCACTGGAGATTAGGCATGACACGGATGGATCGGAAGGAAGCGAAAACACCCTAGGAAAGCATGCAATTCTAAGAACCTCATCGAGGCGAGGCATACCATGGAATTTAGTTCGAGATATTGATTTTTGTATTTTCAAAGTACATTAGTGTCATTAGTATACAACATTTTATTAGTATCTCACTTAAGGCACAAAGGAAGCTAAGAACACAAGATTTCACTTGTCTTAACATGATACACAATTTAAATACAAATATAACTTGGATCACAATTTACAGTATACTAAGATACACATGAGAAAAGTGATACTATAACTTGGATCATGAAATATAAATTTACATAAGTACATGTGCATAGTGTAATCATAAAACATGGTTTCAATTCTTGAGGCATAACAATAATATATCAACTTACAAGTTACATGATGTTAATCCATTTAACATATCATTTTTCCAACCTATTAAGGCGTTCGGGTCTGTATGTCACGTTATCAACGTACTATGAAACACAGGGTCAAAAGTTCGACGCTCATAATAACTAATCGATGGTCTTTGATCACAAAGACCACCCAGTACCATTTTTCCATTTGGGTAGGAACAACACCCTTTGAGGACCTTTTGTATGTTATGCTTATCAATAAGCACATACTTGTAAACCATTTCAATCCCAAATCAAATAACTAGCCTAAACTCCGATTTCTACACTAAAATCATCAACACATTAACCTTAATTTTCCAAAATCAACAAACAATAAGTCAAACTCCGGTTTCTAGCCTAAAATAACAATTCATTTTAATCCAAAATCAACAAACTATAACCCAAACTCCGGTTTCTAGCCTAAAATAACAATCAATTTCAATCCAAAATCAACGAACAATAACCCAAACTCCGGTTTCTAGCCTAAATCATCAAACATTTCAAGCAAAAATCACCAAACTATACCATATATATAAATTGAAATTTCACCATATATATATATACTTATAATAATATATAAAAAAAAAATTATATGTATATATACACGCCATACTTGAGATACAAACACAACGGGGTTTTCCATAGGCCCCCTAACTATTGGGGTTTGCGGTAGGACCCCTAACTACACTAACACAAGTAGCTTTTTCTCTCTGCAAAAGCGGAATCGAGAGAAGCGGTGGAATCGAGAAATGGTCGGCCCGGTTGTTGTGCTATGAGTGGAGCGGCGGTTGAAGCTATGGATGCTGAATTCTGCAAATAAGATTGGGGATGGGGAATTGGGATTTTGTGAGGTACTACGGTGAAAAAATGGAGGAATCCTAAAGTAAAGCAATATGAAAAGGCTTTAATAAAGCAGGTCACTATACATATTTACTCTTATCCAAGTCTTCTCCTCATCCTTTGTTAATAAAATCACTACAATAAGCGATTCACTACACCCATTAACCATCTAGCATTGAGCGGACCACCAATACTTATAACCTCTACAAGAAATGCAAAACCTACTTTGCATTATGTTGCACATGATAGCGACTTGGCACAAAGCTCATCTGAAACAAATGAAAAAAGAGTATTCATTCCAACAGCACAAATTTTATGGTCATGTGTATGCTAAATAAAAGAATTTAAATAACAAATACAAGTTCACCCTTGTGGCATATAGCAACATTCCAAAGTTCGTAGCTCTTTAACATCTAGCTAGCCAGTAGATCTAAACATGCCCTGGGAATTCTAGCTTTCTGATTCCAAAACAAGGTTGTAAAATTAAATGGTATAAAAGCAAGAAAGTTTCATCAAACTCAATGTTCCACAAAAAGCCATATCATTTGGATGCTAGCTTCTTCCCGAAATTATTTGTTATTTAAATTCTTTTATTTAGTATACACATTTCAAGCAAAAGTCGTGAGAAAAAGTGAGTATTTAATCATATAAGAATGAACATAATGAACATTAGGTTAAGAATTCTACCGTAATTACCTAGCTCGAATCGAGAAATGGTCCGGCCCGGTTGTTGTGCTATGAAAGTGGGCGGCGGTTGAAGCAGGTGGAGGTCCGGCTGGCTCAGTGTGGAGGAGAGGAGGAGGAGAGGAGGAGGAGAAAGAGAGGAGGCCGGAGAGGGGGGCGGGAAAATTTGCGGGGGCTCTGTTTATGCGAATGAAGAAGAAGAAAAAAAAGCGACTGTTTTAATTTAGGTCAATCTTTAAAGGGCGACATTTATTTTTAAGGGACACACATGTCGTCCCATTAAAGGTTTTTTTTTTTTTATTTTTAATTTTAAAACTAAATAACGAGCCTCGGGTTTTAAAACTTATTAACGAGGCTCGGGTTTTAAATAATTAACGAGCCTCATGTTCTTAAAGTAATTAACGAGGCTCGGGTTTTAAAACTAAATAACGAGTCTCGGGTTTTAATACTAAATAACGAGGCTCGGGATTGAAATCGCTTAATCGATTTGGATCTCGAGATTGACATCAAAACAAGCGCTCGATAATGAAGTGACGATCTATAGAAGATAATACTACGACTAACTCATTCACGTGATAACGATCTAACTCATTCGATCGATAACGAACCCTTAGATTCAAATCGATTGCTCGATAACGAACCTCGAGATTCAAATCGATCGCTCGATAATGAACCACGAATGTTAACTCATTCGCTCGATCGAGGCATAGTAGATACTACTATCACAATGATCGATAACGATCTAACTCATTCACGTGATAACGAACCCCGAGATTCAAATCGATCTCTTAATAACGATCCTGACTCTTAACTCCTTCGTTCGATAAAGATCCATCGAGACAATGATCGATAACGATCTAACTCATTCGCTCGATATCGAATCCCAAGATTCAAATCGATCGCTCCGATTTCGATCCATCGAGCCATAGTAGATAGTACTATCACAATGATCGATAACGATCTAACTCATTCGTTCCATGCGATCCACGAGATTCAAATCGATTTCTTAATGCGATCCCCGACTCTTAACTCCTTTCTTTGCATAACGATCCATCGAGCCATAGTAGATAGTACTATCACCATAATCGATAACGATCTAACTCATTAATTTCGATAACGAACCCCGAGATTCAATTCGATCTCTTAATAGCGATCCCATACTCTTAACTCCTTCGCCGATAACGATCCATCGAGACAATGATCGATAACGATCTAACTCATTCACGTGACAACGAACCCGAGATTCAAATCGATCTTTTAATAACGATCGACTCTTTCCTTCGTTCGATAAAGATCCATCGAGACATAGTAGATAGTACTCTCACAATGATCGATAACGATGTAACTCATTCACTCGATAACAAACCATTAGATTCAAATCGATTACTCGATAACGAACCTCAAAATTCAAATCGATCGTTCAATAACGAACTGCGACTCTTAACTCATTCGTCTAATAACGATCGATCAAACCATAGTCGATACTACGATCACAATGATCGATAACGATACGATGTAACTCATTCGCTCGATAACGAACCCCGGAATTCAAATTGATCGTTCAATAACCAACCCCGACTATTAACTCCCTTTAAACAAAAATTCATATTTTTAATAAAATTCTATCAAAAAACAATTTTTTTTTATAAAATTTCATTTAAAGGGACGACATTATCGTCCCTTTAAACAAAATCCATATTTTTATTAAAACTTTATCAAAAAACAAATTTTATTTATAAAATTTTATTTAAAGGGACGCCGTTGTCGTCCCTTTAAACAAAAATTATATTTTCCATGAAAAAATGACACAATGTTTAATAATACAACGTGATTAAAAAAAATTAATTGCATTTAAAGGGACGACAATGTCGTCCCTTAAAATACAAAAGTCCACGTGGATTCCATGCTGGCACCTGTCGTCCCAACAAACTGGAATGTCGTCCCTTTAAAGAATTTACCCGCCAAAAAAATTAGCCCAAAAATTAGCGGGAAAAATCAAATATTATTGGGACGACAATGTCGTCCCTTTAAAGTTTCCCCCCAAATAAATTCACCAAAGGTTTGACTTTTCTCCGCACCCATTTAAAGGGACGACAAGTCGTCCCTGTAAAAGTTTTGTAAAGGGACGACAGTGTCATCCCTTTAAACATCGTCCCTTTAAATGCGTTTTCTTGTAGTGGTAAGAATTATCATTTAGTAAAAGATAATTATATGTGGCCCTTAAGTTATTTAATTATTATGTTGGTAAATATATTATTGGTTTATTATTTAACTAAGGGTATTATGGGAAATCCTATGATGGTTAGGGTTTTCTTTCCGGAATATTTCATAATGCTTTAGGTCCCTAGTCTTGCGCTTATATATAGAATTGCTGTGTGTACCATCATTTGGGTGATCATACAGAAAATAGACATAGACCAGAAGACCTAATAGCACCATGTGCCACCTGTGCATATGGAGTTCGTCTTTTCTGTTCTAGGGTTTGGATCCTGACGGCAAACCGAGACGGAGTCGAATAACAATGAATGTAGGAACGGTCATGTTGATTTCTTCCGTTTCTGCTTATTCAGATAATCTGAATCTATCGTTTATTATCATGTGGTAGCAGAGCCATCCTATTATCTATTTTATTCGAGTTGTGAACTGTAGAGAATATATTTTGTTTGAATAATATTAAATCTTACGGACTCAGTAAATTGATTCTCCCGCGTATGAAAATAGTTGAAGATATGTAGTGAACATGGATATGGTGCTACGCTGCTGATTCTGCTGTTGAATAATTAAAAAAAAAAAAGGGAAAAATTGAGCTTTGAATTGAAAAGGGCAGTATTAATTATCAAGGTTCAACTTTTTGATTTCGTCGATCTCAATCCGATCAGACGCGCTCGCTCGCCGCCATCGTTACCACCATTTGCGGTGGTTACAGCTGGATCAATCTCTATGCGAAGGCTACGTTGGTAGCTGTTTTCACCGGGGCTTTCATCGTCGTTCTCACCTTTGGTAGCATCGAGGCTGCATCGGTCAATGATCACCGCATGGAGCGGTGGCAGGGGTGGGAGAAGAAAGTGAGAGCCCCACAGGTTCTGTTCTTCATTGGAAGATCATACGGCCTCCATCTTCATTAAGCGCGGCTTCTCTTTTGCTAGGGAAGGAGACGAGACTTGACCTTATTAGGTTTGCTGAAATGTCTCTATTGGTCACGAGCCTTGGGCTTTAACTTAAAAAAAAAAAAAAAATCAAAAATCAAAAATCAAAGTTTTTTTTTTTGATTTGGACCGTAATTACTGGCACCCATTGTTTGGTAGGTTTTGGGAACCATAAATTCTGTATAGAATGGGAAGATAGGGAAACATGTCACGTAGAGAATTATTTATCATTTTTTTAATAAGTGATGATAAATTATGATACATAAAGAATCAACATACATAATTTAGTGACTAGTAATATTTGTCCTTCTCTAGAGTAGCAAATTGATTTTGCTTTTACTTTCGGTTTATATACTTCGTGTACACATACCTTGTATAAATTGGAGGGACTATTTTTTAATATTTTAATTCATATTTTGTTAGTTGTAAAAGGTGACATGAAGGCTTAGTCACGTAGAACTGAATGATTATTATGGTTGTTTGTTTCTCCCATAAGTGTTTTGTCACATAAAGTCAAGTGATAGAATAAAGCTAATAGTGTTTCCTACGTATTAACATTAGTTTGTCACATTCTGCATTTCGTTTGCTTACGATCACATGTCACAAACATAGTATTTAATCATATTTATTAGTGATTAAATTATGGACCATTAAAATAATTAATCATATGTTACCAGTGATTATGGTGTGATATATGAAAAGATTAGTCACATGTGACATAATATCATCGAATTGATGATTAATTGGTTCGTGTAAAGGTTTCAAACATATCTAAGTATATGCCCTAAATTAAAATTATTGATCATTTGCAACATTGAGAAATATGTCGTATAGTTGTGTCAAGTTTAGAGTTTACCCACTGCGAGTCAAATTCTGGACATATATATAGAGATTGGTTGCATTATGTTTAGTGATCAAATCATGACATATTAATGTTGTAATAATTTTAGTGTGGAAATAAATATGCATATTTGAACCATATTTAAGTATTAAATTGCACATATTTTTGTCAACATAAGATCTAGTTGACTTATGTAAAGTTGTTCATATTTTGAATGTCATTGGTGTCAAATGTTGGGTGTAGCCACAGCAGCCTGACATGATGATGCATAAATGTTTTGATCACTATATGTGAAGTGATTGAAAATTCATCGATATTCTGTTGAATTGACAAACGGTTCAATTAAATGGTGTGTCGGTATAAGAAATACATTTGTATTTACCCTTATTTAGTAACTTCTAAAATATGACATGTCATACGGTCGATTTTGAGTGTAGCCCACAATGACTCAATGATTGACAAAATACTTAATCACATATTGTTGGTGATTAAGAAGAATTAAATTGATCGCATCATGTTTTAGGGATCAATTTAATGCATATTTTATTTGCAATTAAAGGGTGATTGACATATATGAGTGAACCATATCATGTTTATGCATTTGGTGGAACTTAATAATGAACTGGTTTGATCTAAGGTTGTAGTCTTTCCCTATCGCTATTTGATTGTTTCTATTAAATGGAGAGACTATATAATCAAACCGTATGTGTCACATTAAGATATTATTTCTCTTGCATCTCTTGGAGTAGCCACAGCATCCGGAATGCATGAGAAGTAATGCAACTATTAATCACATAATGTTCAGTATGTTCAGTGATTACATGAGTGACTCATACATTTCAGACCAATTAGTTCATTTAGATAATGCTCGGCCCCACAGGGAAGCAATTATCTTTATGAGACTGATTGAAATAAGATGGAAATTAGCATAAAGACGAGGGGATTTATCTTATGCCCACAGGTACAGATGGTCTCACTCTATTCAGTTAATTCTCTAGTCTTATTATTTCTGATAGTAAATTCTATGTAGTGTTTACAACCTCTACCCATAGGAAGGCCGTGAATTTACTTTTAAAAGAATTAACATTGGTTGATTCTGTCTAAGGCAACTCATATGATTAATTTTGGAATGCATTGGTTAGTATCTTGTAATTCGTATGGGTGCTCCACCACTCACTACGGAATCATATTTATCAAGTGATGGGTTGATTTATGAGCATTTTAGCGAATCAATCGCTTATGTTGGTGTTCTTAAAATAAAATTAAACCATTTTTAGATATGCACTTCCATTAAGGATAAAGTTTATTTTGACCACCCTAATGTTAGAGTTGTCTTCAATGACATATAATAAAATTGTTCAGTACGTACTTCTCATAATAGAAATTGGGTTATTAGTGTCGGTTTGTAGATCATTTTGGATTACTAATATTATGATTTTCCTATGGTCTTGGGTGATTTCTGTTTGTGATAGTGTAATTAAATACACTTTTCATGTTCAGAGTGTTCATAATTTTATGAACATAGAGAAACACGTGGTCTATAGTGTATTTGATCATTTGTATTCAGGCATGATGAGTGAATTTTGTGAGACATATAAGGAATATCGTATTGTCTCATTTTAAGAAATTACACTTGGAGGTAATCTTAGTTAAATGTCATCTTAATTTGGCTAGGGACATTAAAGTATGTTACCTCATTGGTACGGAAATTGCTATGTGTTAGATCTCATATTTAGTTGTGATATAAGGTGAAGTGTTTCAGATTTTTACTTCACATTGTCAATTGTATGTAGGTCAAATTTTCATCATTAGATGAAAATATGAGGCTATCATCTTTTGGATGGTGAATCTCTCGAGCTCAACTTAAGATTTCAAATCTTTATACTGTAGAGCACGATAACCTATTAAATTATATCTGACCTACATTAGATAGTTGACGTCAATGAATATATCATTGTTTCGATATATGAAGTTGCAATATACTTCTCTGGAGTAGACTAAAAGCATGGTGGGTTGTAGGGCTTAATAGCTCTATTTATCACCATGACTTGAGTTTGTGGGGTTTGTATAATGTTCATGACAAACCATTAAGTTCACTCTTTATGTCGAATTTTAGATGAGATCATGATATAGTGAGTGTCTTTTGTTCAATATTTGGGATGGTTTGAGAATTAGTCTCATATTTTGATATCATCCATTATTGTGGCTTATTATCCTTATTAGAACTTATATTGTTCACAAAGTTTTTATACTTGAGGATAGAGTATGCTATTTATGATAGTATAGAGCGAAAGATATTCGAGGTATGGGAAAATATGTGTCATTTTCTCCTTGAATTGTCCAATCACACTTGTTTGTGCTATCGTGTGATTGAGTGGGAGAATCTCGTCGAAAATGACATTTATTAGTATCTAAGGAGTTAGAATCTATTTGAACAATGTGTAATATTGTTAGATTCTCTTCAAGGTTGTCATCTTGACAACATTGTGTTGTGGAAAGAATCATCTTTGAAATATTATACATATGGTATCTACTCATTTCTAAACCACTAATTACGTAAAATAGTGGGAGTAAATTTCTCGATTATTAAAACTGATTTTATTTTGAGTTGTGTGCATTAATCTATATCGACAATTGGTTGGATGAATTAGTTCTTTTGAACATTATTATATTATGAGCATTATTTGCATTATTACATCCAGAGAAAATTCATGTTTGTACTAGTCTTTGTTATTCATTATAGAGTTCCATATTGATGATTTGATAAATCACTTGGGAACTCATTCTTGTTATGATGAGCAAAATAATGCTAGATTTGTTGATGAGAATTTTTCTAAGAGGCACTTAAGATTATCAATTCTTATATCTGATTAATGAAGAATTGTGTGCCCTATTTTGTTGATTGCAGCTCATGATAGAATTATGGTTTATTTAACCACTATAGTGGTTGTCATTTGTGTGATTAACCACTGAAATGTACACAACATGTGTTGGAGAACAAAAGCACTGAATAATTGTTTTCGGTTAGCAAGTATTTATATGGATTTTGTAAGCTTCTGATTTGTTATACTGGTTTACATTGTAATGATGTTTACGACCAGTGGGAGTATTAACCATATTTTGTTAGAGATATACTTATGATAAATAGTTTCCTTTAAAGTATATGTTGTATGATTTTGGTGAATCTCATATCGATATAAGAGGTTCAATGAGATCATCTATGTCAGGATCTTATTAAGCTTGTATCAACTACCTTTAAAGGTGAACTTGTGTATTGATTAGAGTAGCTCATTTTCAATAACCGAAAATTTTGTGTAGTTAAGTCACAGGCTTTATAAGTTTTGGCCTATGGTTGTTGGTCGATGTTGCTTCTGGCCAAATTTTTTGACACATCGCATCCTCACTCATATGAGGAATGATTTTGATGATGAAATTAGCAAATCGACATTTATGGGACACGTTATCAGAGGTAAGCTAGCTATAAGACGAGTGTCAAGTAAGTGGAATAATATGAGAATATAGATTGTGTATTTTGCCGGCTTATGTTATCTCACAATCATATTGTACTCATATTTGACTTATTGACACATAAAGATGATTCGTTTGAATTCTCTGAAATTTGTCAAAATAGACATCATAGTGATGTAGCAATTACATGAAAGTGCACCGAGTTCATGTATGAGTGAATCCATTTGGATTTTGGGACCCCGAATGACATTTTGATTAGTTCATTCATAAAATGTTTACTTGGCTGGTTGATATTGCACATTGTAATTTTGGAAGGGAGTGTTTGCTTTTATCGAGCATAACCGTCATAGTTCTTGTGTTAGTATTGATCAGTTGAACTTGTGTTAATAAACCAAAGAGTGACATTTTGAGCATGCGAATTCGTTGTCACTCATTAATGATGTGCCGACATAACTTTTCGGGCCAAGTGGGAGAATGTAAGAATTATCATTTAGTAAAAGATAATTATATGTGGCCCTTAAGTTATTTAATTATTATGTTGGTAAATATATTATTGGTTTATTATTTAACTAAGGGTATTATGGGAAATCCTATGATGGTTAGGGTTTTCATTCCGGAATATTCCATAATGCTTTAGGTCCCTAGTCTTGCCTATATAGATCGCCTTTGTGTGCACCATCATTGGGTGATCATACAGAAAATAGGCATAGACCAGAAGACCTAATAGCACCATGTGCCACCTGTGCATATGGAGTTCTTCTTTTCTGTTCTAGGGTTTGGATCCTGACGGCAAACCGAGACGGAGTCGAATAACAATGGATGTAGGAACGGTCATGTTGATTTCTTCCGTTTCTGCTTATTCAGGTAACCTGAATCTATCGTTTATTATCATAGTAAACGCGTGTACCTTACATGGCGGAGAATCCCACTGGAAAACACACCTAATACTTTCTGTGAAACCACAAAAAGGCAAAGCATATTATGGGTCCACTTTAATCACAAAAAAATGCTCGACGGCAATGATACACTAATACATACTTTACTTGAAGGATAAAGTAAGAGATCACGCGAAAACATTAATACAATACCTCAAATAGTCGCCATCCAATCCAGCATCAGAGTTTTCCCATCCAATTCAGCAGCTTCAGAGCAGAAGTCATAAAGGTCTTTCACACTGAAACCCAAAGGGGAAAAAAGGAATTATAAACAGAGGCACAACATAATTGAATAGAAATTCATACAATCCTGAAAAAGTAAAATCCAATCTCAGAAAATCCATGTAGAAAATATAATCCACGATACCACATGATAATTTCCAGCGGAAAAGAACAACAAAAAAGCAATCCAACGACCACAAATTATTCACACTACTAAAATGGTAAATAAAAAGAGAAATACCCAGGAAAGGCAAAAACATCGCACTCTAATGGCGATTCAACCAAACCTCCTACACAAATCAATTGCAAAGTTCTCAGAAAATCCATGTAGATATAATCCGCGATACCACATGATAATTTCCAGCGGAAAAGAACAACAAAAAAGCAATCCTCAACGCCCACAAATTATTCAGACTACTAAAATGGTAAGTAAAAAGAGAAATACCCAGGAAAGGCAAGAACATCGCACTCTAATGGCGATTCAACCGAACCTCCTGCATAAATCAATTGCAAAGTTAGTGAGGTGAAACATATCAATCAATTGCAAATTAGTGAGGTGAAACGTATCGATTCTACATTAAAGCAATTGTTTTAGAGAAAACGCCTAATTAAAAGATCAATTCCGTCAAAGGAAAAGTAAAACTGAAATTGAGAAATTACTTGCGGCAGAATGAGAATTCTTGAAGGTCATACATAGTATAGGAGACAACTGAAAAACTGGCCATTGTAAACGCTAGACCCTAGTCCTGGAATCACCACCGAATAGCCGCAGCCACCGCCGTTGTAAGTAAAGATTTTCATCAGCTCAATAAAACAGCCACTACCATAGAAAAATGTGGTGAAATAAATGGAAAAGAAATATTGAATTCATAGAAAAATAGAATTTGATTGTAATGAATGAACCCTACCCTGGCAAGTTTCAAAGTAGAATGTCGATTGGAATTGGAAGTTGAAATATTAGATCAGGTAACGTGGAGGTTTTTTTCAGAGAGAGTCGTGGGGGAAGCTTTTTTTTCAATGAGAGTCGTGCAGGTTTTATCAAATTGGAAGGAGATCTCATAGGTTTTTTTCTTTCTTTTTGTGAGAATGTTTGTAAACCGGGTCATTTTGCAGGTTTGTAGCGGTTCAATCGGGTAAACGGGCTAAATTGCTTCCTCTATATATTATACTAGTAGGAAACCCGTGCGATGCACGGAGAACGTTATAAATGTTGAAGCAATACACATGCACATTAATGTTTTAAATGTATATGATGATTTTCTGTGATGTGAATGTAGCGAATTATTTTTCAAAAAAAAAGCAAAAAAAAAATGTAGCGAATTATATATTTAGCGAAAAGTTTCCAAGTCAAGTGACGCTTCCTATCTGATCATGTATGCGTCGTCATGTATGCTGATGCGTCCAGTTCATTGATGTTTTCCACCTTCTCATCGCATACAGCGCGCTTCCATCTGTTAAAGCGCAGCAAGTACAAAAATACATCAAATGAATTTCAAGTGCCATCTAAATCCAAGAACCCAATTGTTGAGGAAGACTACTTACTTGAAGAGACCGTAAGTTACTTAAACTGTGACTTACAAACACACAACAATGTTGTTGCTAATAATACTGACTACATTGATCTTACTATCTCAGTATATATACCAATCAAATGAAAAAAATAATAATGGCGGTGGTGGGAAAATAAATGCAACTTCCCCAAAAATATAAGTTTAAGCAATGAATTTAATTGTTTTGCTTGCTTCTTGAAATTCTTAGCAACCCTGAAATGGAAAGAAAATTAGAGTTCTCAATAAACCAAAAGTTGTTCATAATCGCTATACCAAATCCAAAAAAACTTGTGTGTAAGACTAAAGAAAATAAACAATATGGTTTAACACATTAACCATTTGTCTCAAGCTTAATACAACATTTTTTAGTAATACAACATGTTTCATTGGAGTACTTTGAACACATCCCCGAATATATATGCATCAAAGGCTTTCATAGAAAGACATGTTGAAATTTGAAAATGTTAAATGATCGTACTCAAAGATGAGTGATGTGTGGTACATAAGAATGGAGTACATAATTCGTGAAAGATTCACGATTTTTGGCCAAAACGGGTCACGGATGTCCGACAAAAAAATTTAACATAAAACAAACGACTTACCAAGACATGTCCGTTCTTATTGAGATAACGATCACCGAGGATCCAAATTCAATCATCCATTCCTTTATAGCACTTAAATAAATGTGCATTCCATCAACTTCAGACATCCCAGAACCACTTGAGGCATCACAACTATAACCAGATCCATCATCATTGATCATCACCCCTGACCCAAATATAGTAACATCAATATCATCACATGGCTTCATAGGCAGTAGCTCCAGAGAGATAAGCCTTGAGTCAGAGTTGTACAGTGCCCAATTGTTAAGCGCATTTCTTGGTAAATCATCAAAGAAAATGTACAGCGAGTCAAAGATCTGCTGCTTTTTGTTTAGTTTTGGGGATATAATCCAAAGCACATAAAAGTAATAGACAATAGACAACATCACAAAAAGGCAAACCTGCTGTTCTCCATTAGATATTCCGTTGTTTGAAGATGTGACTCCATCCAAGTGCTTCTGAAACGTCTTAAAAGCTCGTTTAATTATGTCCTTATCCCCCATTTGTTCTATAATCAAGGATTTCCTAATTGGCATAGCTGAAGCCAACGTTATTGCACTATTCAAACTCAGAGACTTGTGAAGAGACGCATGTACTGCTCTCTTATGTCTCTGGTGAGAAGTAAAATTACTTTTTGGTAATGAAATACGATAGTTTTCTTGGTAGATGGTTGAGAAACAGGCATGATTGTTGACTTTGATAATTTGGAGGTAGACTCAAGCAAGAACCTGGTAGTCGTTAATGACTTTCTTATGGGCGGCGATGCTACTTTCTTTTTGGCTTCGGACTGGTTCAGTTCCCTCCTAGGGAAAGTCATCTACAAAAGCGCAAAACACAAAATGGACTTAGGAGATTAAAATTTCAAAAACAGGAACCAAGTTATGAGCTTTAACAGAAATAATTCTCATTAATGAATAAGCAATAAATTTCCGAACTTTCACCTTTCAGGCAGTATCTCGAGCAGAACCCTTCATGCTCTTGTTCTTTTTTACCAGGGTTCCATTGGTCTCAATGTCCTTTGAAGACTGTTCCACAATAGTCACCTGTGAAATCGTGTGAGATGTCTCTTCTTGAATATTTGCGCTTCTTCTCTTGCGAGTCAAATGAAAGTCAGCTTTATTTTGGATAAGTTCTTCCTTGTCATTTGATTCAATGTTGTTTGAAACATCATTCAACTTCTCCTCGGTTTTCATGGTTGAACATTCTTGACGGTCTTCGCAATTGCAAAGATCTTCTTTTCCATCCTTAAAACAAAGATCATGCCCAAAAATTCCAATGAAATGAACAATCAATAATTCCACCAAGAAAATAAAAACCGAGGACTGCTTCTCGCTAGACCATTTTCTATGAATGTTCTCTGCCTAGATCATTTTGATTATCTTTTTTCCTTCCTTTTCCAACCTATTGTCATATCCAAAGATGTAAAAGCAGACACAAATGCTTTCCATATATGTACTACTCGATTATAAAAAATAAAAACAAAATGAAAAGTAATAGCAAAAAAGTGACCCCAAAATAAAATAAAACCAAACGACTTCCTGCTATGTTCTCTAATCTCTGCTAGATCATTTTTCACATCGAATCCATGGAATTTACAGGTTGCACATTTTAGTCACACAGAATTAAAAGCATAACTCACTCAAAAATTCACTCATAAAAGCAGAGACCATGCCCAAAAATTCAATTTCAAGTACTAAAATTAAGAAATAAATCGAAGCAGATAGAATCTTCAACTGGGATCCCATCTAAGAACAAAAGCAGTTTGGGATATATAAGGTACACCAATGAAATGAACAATCAATAAGGACATCTCTTAAAAAAATAATACTAATAAAAAAAACTAAACAGACAGATTATGAGATTAATGAACAAAAACACCTTTAATCGAGCAGATTCATCCAAAACTCTAACACCCAAATCCATAAAGAGTATGTCCTCCATTTTTGAGCATAAACCACATCCATAGCATTAACAGTTTTACGGCGATAATTGAAACTCCAGGCACAGTCGGTCTCCGCCAAACCGCAGCCGTGAAACCCATATGGTTAAGAATCAATAACGAATTGAAGCACCATGTAGCAAGAATGCCAAATCTGTGTTCATGGGGGTAATGAACCGAAAAAACACACTATAAAAAGCTTGTAATATTTTCTTTTACGAATTACCTTGAATTTCTTTGGAAATTGCCCTCTCGATTTGATTCTCTCAGGTCTTTCCATTTGTGGTTTCTTTCAAAGAAATCTCATTCTTTCTCACTCTTCAATTTAACTTCATCGATTCTTCTTTGTCATACAAATCTCCTAATCGCTTCCAATGACATTTGTATCGAGGAAAAAATAGATTAATCACCAAAATGAAGGAAAACTTACCAAACTGAATGAAAAGTTACCCTCATTTTTCTCACGAAAACAGGTCTCAAATACAATGAAAATCTAGAGCTCTCACGACAATCTTGTAGACAATTCCAATCTTGACCCAACTCGATCAAACCCAGCACAAATCTGCCCGACGAAAACATAAAAACAAAAATCAACAAAGAAACACAGAAGAATAATCTATCCACAAAACGACATAAATGGTTATACAGGTCGTGGGTGGGGAGGATAAATGAGAGGAGTTTTTCTGTTTTTATTTAGTTTTGATTTTCAGTTTAGATGATGTGGGTTGGAGAGACTTTATGGTGCAACGGTTGTACCAAGTGGCATACATTAGAGCCTCTTATTTTTACTCTCTTTCACATAATACACTTTTATCGTGTGTGAGAGGTTAGAAATGAATGGTTGTAATGTATGCCACTTGGTACAACCTTGCTACAACGGTTGTATTATAAAATTTGTCTGTGGGTTGAGATAATGGGGTAATGGAGATATTGGAATTGAATTTTTTCTTTTTTTTTTGGCTGAACGCGTATGAAGAGGCGGGTACGGGTCGGGTCAATTGAGGAAAACGGGCAATCTGACGGTTTTTTCCTTAAAAAAATATATATATATATATATATATATATATATATATATATATATATATATATATGTATATATATAAAATGTGGCACTACTAATTATCACAATATTTGACACTATCATTTGATATTGTTATATTATATGACACTATTGTTTGACAGTACCATTTGACATTGTAATAGTATTTTACACTACCATTTGACATTGTTATACTATGTAACACTACTGTTTGACACTATCATTTGACATTGTGATACTATTTGACCCTACCATTTGACATTATAATATTATTTGACCCTACCATTTCATATTTTTATACTATGTAACACTACTATTTGACACTAACATTTGACGTTGTAATATTATTTGACACTCTCATTTAACATTGTAATATTATTCTACACTACCATTTGACATTGTTATACTATATGACACTACTGTTTGACACTACCATTTGACATTGTAATAGTATTTTACACTACCATTTGACATTGTTATACTATGTAACACTACTGTTTGACACTATCATTTGACATTGTGATACTATTTGACCCTACCATTTGACATTGTGATACTATTTGACCCTACCATTTCACATTTTTATACTATGTAACACTACTATTTGACACTAACATTTGACGTTGTAATATTATTTGACACTCTCATTTAACATTGTAATATTATTTGACACTACCATTTGACATTGTTATATTATATGACACTACTGTTTGATACTACCATTTGACATTGTAAAATTTTAATTAACACTATCATTTGACTTTGTTATACTATGTAACACTATTGTTTGATACTACCATTTAACATTATGATACTATTTGACATTTTTATACTACGTAACACTACTGTTCGACACTAACATTTGACATTGTAGTACTATTTGACACTACCATTTGACATTTTTATACTATATAACACTACTGTTTAACTCCCACATCATTTGAATAAAACCACCCACGTTCAGTTTTTTTTTTTTAGCAAGTTTCCCTTCACACCGTGGGAGTTACATAAAAAAAAAAAACTTCTATTTATTTTTTTAAAACGTGGGAAGCTTGGAAATAAGAAAATAGGCATTTTTGTCCATACATAACAAAAAATATCCTTTTCAACAAAATAACTACCTTCATGTCCATTTTGCTAATTTACGACAGTTTTTTTTTTTTTTTTTTTTTTTTTTTTTTGTGTCCTTTTTCATAATTATCCCATTTTATTATATAAAAGCAAAAAGACTAGAGTCTGCTTTGTGGGTTTCTCTCTCCTAGTGAGTTTGGGTCTCCTTTTGTGAGTTTTCATAGCAATTTATCCTTTTTACCTTTCCTTATGATCTGTCTAAACTTCCTTTTATCTTTTGTTTCCATCTTTGTGTTGCCTTCGTTTGTTCTTAGTTTCTATTGTTTGTCTTCTGGTCCTCTTTATCTGTTCCTAAGTTTTTCTTTCTTCCTCTTTCTTACATTCTTCCTCTTCCTTCCTCTTTCTTATATTTTTCCATTTTCCTATTTGAAGCCATTCTGCTTTTCTTTGTCTTTTTTTCTCTGTTTGTAGGTTAAGCTCAGAAGTTACTCCGGCCTGGTCTGTCATGGAGAAGGAAATATTGTAACGCCCCGCTCCCGGATAACGAGCCCTTGTTCGAAAGAGAAACGTTCGGCGCGTATAGCATTAAATATATCTAATATTATACGCAAGCCTCTACGTCGTTGTATCAAAATAAAGCAAACGGAAGCTAAAAAGACTCAGGTAAAAACATAAATGCTACTATGAACAGAAAGTAACCATACTAAAAATGGATAGTTAAATTACAACGACGAAAAACCCAAAGACTTATACAATACGAGGTCTTAAAAGTAGAAGTACAACAAGTCTAAGAAAAGGAATACAACTAGTCTAGTACAACCTTTACAAAGAAATAAACTAAAAGCTTCGTCAAGACTTTAAAGTCTTCAAAAGTCGTCATCTATACTTGGCAACCTGTTCGTCTTCTCACCCCACAATGCATAGAAAAGAAACTGCAAAGGAGGTAAATACAAAGTACTTAGTAAAGTGAGAAGCTAATGAATAACTAAGTTATACAACGAAAGGTTATTATTAAGATTATTAAATTATCTTTATGAGACAGACTCAATCTAGGGTTCACTTCATGTCCATCAACATGTCGTGACTATACGTTTCTACTTAACTTATCTTGGTTACATCATTACTCAAGGACACTATGCATGATGAAAATTCCACCACGAGATGTACTTACCAACTACGGTGAATAGCACCGATAGTCCCGGGATCTCCCCGGTATGCATATACGTTCGGCGAATTTCCTTCACTGCCATTCAGCCGTTTATAGGCCAGCAGCATTGTTCGCTTTTACTGAACGTATCACATCGCCGATATGAATCAGTGCCTAACCGAGAATAAATGACATTTTAGCTTTTACTACACATATGTAATTATTTACCGTTGTTATCTAGCCACCTAAGTGTTTTCAGGTAAGCTCCCTCACATACACTACTATCTTACTTAGACCACTAGACACGGACAAGGCCTAGCACATACACAAACATTGATGAATACTATTTCATCAAAGCACAAGCCCTTTCATGCCTTTCCGACGGTCCCGGACATCAACTCCCTTTAAGAGTGCGTCCGGTGCCGGAACCAAACGCATCAGAACTCAATCGGGGCTTGTTTATGTTTAATTAATGTTATTGAATCAAAATAGAAATAACACAAATATACCAAAACATATCACATCTCATTAATTACAATTTAGCATGAATTCTATCATCAAACAACACCAAAACTCGCCAGAACGCAACCTATTATTATACAACTATAATTACTCATTAGGAAGAGCCACTTACCTAATTTCCAGCAAAACCGAAAGCAAAACGTCAAGCAACCGCAACAACTGTTGATCCTCAACCCCAAAACCTATTTGATCAACAAGAAACCCTAAAATCCTATTTTCTTTGCAAAACCGAAGTATAAAAGTGTGTGAAACAGAAGATTACCTAGATTACTTGTCGTCAAACTAATTGTAGAATAATCTGCGCTCCAAGACGATCGTTTCAACTACTCATGGCTGCAAAACAGAGCTACGGATTGAAAGATACGAATTTTTGAAGATCAAACTCAACGGTTACAAAAAAACTAAGGCTAAACTGAAAACTTACGAAATTAAGAGATGTTATTTTCCAAAGTTTCGTCTCCTCGAGGTGATCAGTTTTCTCTACTGCGGCATCTTGAAAACGATGAACGGATTGGCCACACGGTTGAAGATTATGTTCTGCCTTTTTTATTTCTGAAAACTTCTGCGTTGCTTTCTCTGTGTAACGCCGTTGCTCTATTTTTTTTTTATCAGAATATGCGTTCCAAACTAATAAATTATTGGGCCAAAGACCCAAAAGTACACAAAACGGACTTATTGGACTTATAAGGACAAAAAGGAATCTGTTGGACTTATAAGGACACAAATTAGATAGATAGACTCAAATACCCTTAATGAAGAAAAAAAAAGGGTGGAGAAGAGGTTCCCTCTATCCCTGGCTATGACTGGATCAAACATTCTCAGCAACAATCACTACAAGAAATTCGGCTTTTAATGAGGAGAATTCTCCTAATTAATTGTCCATTTCTCCTCATTAAAGACGTTTAATGAGGAGAAACCACTCCTCATTGCAGCTTCTCTAGTTAAAGGTATATAATGAGGAGAATTGAATCTCCTCATTAATTAAATCATACATTTAATGAGAATATTTGCTCCTCATTAAAATTATTTTTAATGATGACTAATCTCCTCACTATCTAGTCATTTACTCCTCATTAAAATAAAAATTCAATACAACACTACTCCTCGTTAAAAGGCCATTTGCTCCTCATCAAACATGAAATATTTATGATACATCTCATCATTATCATTATAAGGCAATTGACCCGTCAAAACATTGTTGTACTTTTATGTAATCTTAAACAAAAAAAGATTTACATCTTCATAAGCTTTATACTATTTAAATACATCAATATACACAACGATTGTTTATTTCCAAAAGATAAGTTACATCCCAAAAAACATGTTGCTTTGGTCGTTACTACAAAATAACTACTTCCAAAATATTCTTACATACTACAACATCCTAGGATATAATTAATATGATAACGCACAATCTCTCAACCATATAGATTAACAGCAGTAAATTGTCTGATATATATATAAGGGGGTATTTACTTGATTTATGTCCCAGTAGAGGAAAAATAGATATTTTTGCTGCTTCTGTACATCGTCATCCTCATCTTCATTAGATTCTTCCTCGTCTAGTACCCACAAGAAGTAGATGACATTTCTAAACACAAATACATGAGCAAGACCATAAATCAGCTTAGAAAGAACCAATAAAATGTTACACTATTGAAATATTGAAAACGCATATTGACAAGAATAAAAGAATTATTTAATTTAAGGTTAACCAAAAATTTGAATGATCGCCTCAAAATTTTTAAGTGCTAGCAACCAAATGTCATCACAAAAGCTGAAAGAGAAAGACAAGCAAAAAAATGAGATAAGTTCGATATCAAGTTGAGAATAAGGATCTCTTTAGAATGCAGTTCACTAATTCCTGAGCAAAATCAGCCCTATACCTATAAGTTCGATGTCAATGAATTGAATTTTTATCTGCACATTGCCTGCAGACAAAATACAGTTTCTACGATTAATATAATAGGGGAAATACTACAAATTTTATTTATTTAAAATATCTACTTTAAAAAATCTTAATATGTGTAGTAAAAAATATAATTTTATACCTTGTTCTTCGAACTCTTCCTTCTTCGTCTCGAGGAATACATCACTTAGGACTGTGTTTGATTGAAAAGAAATCTTCAATAGCTCTAATGCCTCTTTGGTACCAACATTCACTTTTCTCTCTTCGAGTTCGGTGACATTAAACTTTTTCATCACTGAAATAATAGCTGACATTACTATCGGCTTTACAGATAAATCAACGAAAACCATGTTTGCAACTTTTTCCCTAACATAACCCTTTGCATTGTTGTCAGTGTCATGCCAATCAATAAAGATTCCATTACTGCAATATTCGATTTCTCGGTTCATTGGCCCACAAGAATTTGACCAAGTAGCATCTTTCACTTACAATATTAGGTCAATGACAAAGCACTAAAATAAGAAATACATGATAGTAAGCAAAAAGGTTGCATGCCTTTCACAAGGCATACAATGCTTTCTACATGTTTTGATCAAAGAAAGTGATATCATGAAACTTTCCCATGGTACACATACAAAAATAGGACACTAGATGAATATGAATTGAGACAAGTATCCCATGTAGTAGTATAAGCTAAAGAGGACTCTTTATGAATCTGAATTCTGACTAATATCCCATGTAGATCCACAAAAAGACATGCTCTCTAAGATAATGCAAATAAATATGGCCTTAAATATGATCATTGACCAAACTACAGAATGACAAATAGAATTCCATACAACTTGAAAAACAATGTATAGATGTGCTAGTATGCATACCTCATTAGCCTACTTGTATTCTTTAATTGCCTTGTACGAAGTGTACGAAAAGTTCACATCAGGGCCCAACTAAGGAACAATAAGTGGCTACATGAAAGACAATAAGTAGGTAAATCAATCCTGAAAAGATAAAATATAAATGCAAACACACCACAACCGAATCAATAGATTCAAGAATGACATACTTACTAGTTGGTGTAAAACCACTTGATCAAACCATGAAGGAGAAAAATCAGCAAACTAGAGGCAAATGGCCCTTGAGAACAAAACGTCTTATGTCCTCAATGTCTCCAACACATATTGCGAGAGGACTTGTGTATTTATGTCCTTTAATCTCATAAATCCGATTAAATGCTACCACGGATCAAACATCACAAGCAAACCCATAAAGGGTATATATAGGGTATCAGTTGGCACAACAATGACCCTGCCAACCTTAATTGCTTCAACAGCCGCATCAACATAATCCTCTGTAGCAGGCCGCACAAAAAGACATGCTCTCTAAGATAATGCAAATAAATAAGGCCTTAAATACGATCATTGACCAAACTATAGAATGATAAATAGAATTCCATGCAACTTGAAAAACAATGTATAGATATGCTAGTATGCATACCTCATTAGCCTCCTTGTATTCATTAATTGCCTTGTGCGAAGTGTACGAAAAGTTCACATCAGGGCCCAACTAAGGAACAATAAGTGGCTGCATTAAAGACAATAAGTAGGTAAATCAATCCTGAAAAGAGAAAATATAAATGCAAACACACCACAACCGAATCAATAGATTCAAGAATGACATACTTACTAGTTGGTGTAAAACCACTTGATCAAACCATGTAGGAGAAAACTCAGCAAACTAGAGGCAAATGGCCCTTGAGAGCAAAACGTCTTATGTCCTCAATGTCTCCAACACATATTGCTAGAGGACTTGTGTACTTATGTCCTTTAATCTCATAAATCCGATTAAATGATTCCACAGATCAAACATCACAAGCAAACCCATAAAGGGTATATAAAGGGTATCAGTAGGCACAACAATGACCCTGCCAACCTTAATTGCTTCAACAGCCGCATCAACATAATCCTCTGTAGCAGGCCGCACAAATGTTATTGGTGTACCCAAGTTCCCATCACGATTCTCCATGTTCCATGTCATCTCATTCGAACTAACCCGTATATCAAAACCTCTCATTTCTTGAATCAGACTAGCAAACACAAGCTTTTGACCCCAGTTAATAGTGCATTAGGAAAGAGCAACCTAGAAGTAAAGGTCGGGAGAAGACGTCTAAGAGCGGTAGTATTGAATGGCCTATTTTCACCGGACTGCAAGTCATTCTTTGCTGATTTTAATTGTATTCCTAATCTACAATCAGCAGCGTCTTGTTCACAAAGTAGAAATTTGACGAGGGTGGTGTCGGCCGCCCAAATCTCTAAACCTTAACAGGTCGGAATTGCCCAAATGAAGATTCACGGAGCTTTAAAATTATGCTTTATGAAATTGTGCTTTATGAAGGATTCACGAAGCTTACCTGGTTTGCTGGTTGACAAACGTGAAGACTATTTTCCGGTTGTTTTGAAGAAAGTGGAACAGAGACCTCGGCGGAAAGTGTCCGGCTTTATGGCTTTACAAAAGAAATCGATCTTTTTCCAACGGAAATTGGCCGGATTTACGTATTTACAACGGGGAATAGATGGAGGAAGGCGGCGGCATATCAAGATGAGGGGATAATCGGAACGGCGTTGTGGATTTTTAGGGTTCAAATAATTTGGTTGAGAACGATGAATGGGATTGGTTTTTATTTTTATTATTTTTATAAAAAAATTGTTTTTGTTGAGTAAGTTCAGGTTTTTGTTTAAAATGATATAAACAAAGGTTTTTTTTTACAAGTTAATGAGGAGAAATGTTTTTATTGAAATCTAATGAGGAGAAATGTGACTAGTAATGAGGAGAAAAAAAACATGGTCATCAACCAATAAAATAACTTTGGTCTCCTCATTATAAGTATCCTTTAATGACAAAATTGCATCTCCTCATTAAATTCTCCTCATTAGATGATGGTTTTCTAGTAGTGAATGGTTTCGAAACACTTCTATCAAGCTTCAGGTATTGTCTTGCATGCCAATGGTCCATACAAAAAATCATTGTTGTAACAGGAAATTCATACCAACCCTATACTAGACAGATAGTAACAGGTTTAAACAACTATAAACCACAGATTTGTCTATTACCTTGCAGATTTTCTGGGAAGCCATGTTCCATTAGCCAATCAAAGCTTTCTCAAGTGACGATAAGAACGCGGACCTCGATCCTCTGCTGTAAATCGACCACAGCAGCAGCTGCTGTGACACAAAACGGCGTCGTTTTGTGTCGAATCGACGCCGTTTTGTTTCGACCTAAAAAAAACACACACACTCGAAACGGCGTCGCTGTGGCTCGAAACGACGCCGTTTCGAGCTCACAGCACGGCATGGCAGAGAACATCATGGCAGAGGATCCCAACTCATAAGAACACTAACTCTTTCGACCTGATAGAGGATTACAACAACATTTCTAAAACTTAATTGCCACATAATGCGCCCCGCTATAAGTAAGAATTCAGTCATGAAATTAAATATCATAAGCATATAGATAGAACAAAAATATATATATATATATATATATATATATATATATATATATATATATATATATATATATATATATATTGTTGATTCTTTTGCTGAAATCTAACCCACTTTTGAGCCTTTATATATATATATAAATTTTTGCATGATAGAGGCTGAAAACACTGACCTTTAATTTTAGCAAATAAAACAACAGGAAGATAAACAAATGGCCATATTGGAGACAATGCCGTAAGGTTATACAACAGTTTTCAGAAACCAATTTTCTCTTTTGCAGTTTGTTAAGAGGGTTGCATTGTCCTTGTCAAGCAATTATATCTTTACAGTGTACAACTAACCAATGCACAATGTTAGGATCAACAGAAGCGATGAAGCGACACCGTGATGTAGAGACACCGCAATGAAGTGACACCGCGATGCAGTGACCACCCCCGATGCCGAGACACTATGATGTAGAGACGCCGCATTGCAGAGACGCCTCGATGAAGTGATACAGCGAGGTAGTGACCACCCGCGATGCAGAGACGCCTCAATTAAGTGATACCACGATGCATTGACCACGCCAGATCCATTGATCATCTTGATACAGTGACCACCTCCGATGTAGAGACATCATGATGAAGTGACCAACCCAGATGCAGAGACACCGCAATGCAGTGACCACCCTCGATGCAGAGACATCACGATGTTATAACATTTGACGATGCAGAGACATCATGAATAAAAGACACCACGATGCAGAGACACCGCGATGAAGTGACATCGCATTGCAGAGACACCACGATGAAGTGACACCGCAATGCAGAGACACCGCGATGAAGTGACATCACGATGTTATAACATTTGACGATGCAGAGACACCGCAATGCAGAGAACCGCATTGCAGAGACACCATGATGAAATGACACCGCAATGCAGATGCACCGCGATGAAGTGACACCGCATTGCAGAGACACCATGATGAAGTGACACCGCAATGCAGAGACGCCGCATTGCAGAGACATCGTGATATTATAACATTTGACGATGCAGAGACACCGCAATGCAGAGACACCGCATTGCAAAGACACCATGATGAAATGACACCACAATGCAGAGACACTGCGATGCAGAGACACCGCGATAAAGTGACAACGCGATGCAAAGACACCGTGATGAAGTGACACCGCATTGCAGAGACACCCCCGATGCAGAGACACCGCGATGAAGTGACACCACATTTATGCAGTGACATCAAAAATTGATGCAGTGACATCTGCAGTGACATCAATGTCACTTCATTAGTTGTCTAATGTATGCAGTGACATCTGCAATGACATCAATGTCACTTCATTAATTATATCAATTTGGCTTGTTTGGCAACGGAGAAACTCTAATGGCGTGTTTGGATTGCGGTAATGGAATGGAATGAAATGCTTTTTTCATCACATTATATCAATTTGGCTTGTTTGGCAACGGAGGAATGGAATATGATTTCATTCCAACGGAATAAAAATAGATGATTTTCATTCCATCCAAAATCCAAAAAATACATAGATTGTGCATGAAAATACACACGATCAACGGGTAATTTGGGTAATTTTGGTGGGGATTTTCTATTAAAACGAACCGTCATATGTCTGTCACGTATACAAACAAACAAAATAGTTTCGTCTTTTTCTATTTATGACAGTCATCCGATGGTCTGTTTTAATAGAAAATCTATGCATTAGAATTTTCTCGAGAAAGGCTTTTTTTTTTGTTGACAAAACAACATTGAACTTGCATTAAATAAGAAAACAAAATCAAAAGCATGTTACTTTCTTCTTGTTGCAATGTTTAAACAAAAATGGCTAAGACACACCACATAAAGAACACCTCTGTCTTTGAAAAACATCAATAACAACTAGTTCTCAGATTGATTATACAGAGTATCAAGAAAATGTTGATCTGCAGATTACAGGATGACAAGGTTCTATAAACTTTGTCATTCAAATATTCAAATACAAATAGTACAAAAGAAGATAGAAATCAAGTTTAAGTTTGATTCTTGCAGGATATCATATTTAATAAAAAGTCTTCCTCGATACAAAAAGGTATATAATCGACATACTCAAATCTTGTAGGATCAAAACACAACAAGAAATTGAAAAGAAAACAACCACAGAGCTAATCATAGCTAAGGTCGATCACTCGGATGATTTTAATTGATAGTTAAAACCAATGGTTGAAACTATCAAGGTCATTAATCAACTCGAGTACAAATAGATCAATGCCAGATCAAGACAACTAAATGCCAAGTCCTATTACAAGATAGAAACACCGCAAATACAAGATTATGCAGATTCAGCCAAGCTTTATGGAGCAAAGCAGATTTTGTACACTATAAAAGCACTTTAGCAAGTGTAGATCAATAGCTCAAAAGCAAGACTCAAAGAATTATACTAAACAGAGACCTTTTACACGTTGAACAAGTGGTGCTGCAAGAACAAATATAATGGTTCAAACAAAGTTTCGTAACAGCAGGTATGTAGACTTGTCTCAAGGCACTCAAAGAATAGATTTTAACAATTTTGCAAAGGCAGCAAAATTACAAAACAGAAGGATACTGGCGCAGATTCGAGAAAATAAAGCAAGCAAGGGGCGTAAACTTAGAGCTTGATTCCAAATAAGTGATTTTGAGTTTCCCAATAGCTTTAATATAAGGGTGAACAGGTCAAACCAATACTCAAGGCACGACCTTGCAAGGATGTTAGAAATTGATCTGTGAGGCCTTATGCTCAAGGCGGTGTATTGGTATATCAAACGCACTCACTAAGAGAACATATCCTGAATTTTTGACAAGGCAGCAAGTTGATGATTGAATAAGGTTTACCACAGGCACTCAATCAAATCTTTTCAGAATTAACTATGGTGTGTCCAAGAGTAGAGATCAATACTCAAAGAAAGCGAGGGTCGGTCTTCCATCGATCAAGTCCTCTAGCAAGAGAGTTTCTCGATTTTAGAGATCAATCACACAATTCTTTAACACACACTTTACTACAATTACAGCCAAGAAGTGATTAGTGCACGTGACTCAATTAAAAGTACTCTCAAGTAAACTAATTGAGACACAACAAGGGCACAGATGCAACACAAGCAAAAAGCAGGGCAAAAGCTTAACTTAAAACAAAGGGCAATTTCGAGTACCTTCACACAAGAAGAGCCTCGAGAATTTCACCTTCACCGATCCTGAAACCAAGAACTATTGGATGGAACGCGCCTTCCTCCAATACTGGCTGAGCCTCAGATCAGCCCACAAGTTGCAGTATCTCACAAGATACTCAACTTCCTTGCCCACACTCTCAGACTTCACACAAAAGACAGACTTTTTGAAAGAATGAAAAAGTTGGATTGCTATTGTGTTCAACTAGTGGTATCCATGATAGTGTGACTGGCTATTTATAGCCTTGAGCTATGATTTGAACCTCAAAGGATTGTGTGAACAGGATCAAGAGGTAATCTTAAGAAATCCGAAGCAATCACTGAGGTAATTATCCAGCCGAATCTGCACTTAAGAGCTGCAATCTTCGAATTTGAGCATGTGGAAACTCATGGTGCCTAAAGCATATTAAGGACGTAAATCTTCAACATTTAAAAGCTAAATCTCGCAAAATAAATTAAGGCATTATTAGTTCAATATCAATATGATTACAGCCTGTATAACAATATATATTTCATCGAGAGACGTAAACTTCTTATAGCAAGTGATGTTATCACATATTAAACATTCCAGAAAGTTCCGCAGATCATAGAGTCTATCATGTGACTATGTATAAGCAAGGGATCATATATGTTCTGACTATAGCAAAAGCCATAAATAGATTTAGCATGGACCGTAGCAAATGTATGAACCATCCAAGAAACATATTGAGACATATAAAAGTATTGAACTAAAATATGGTTAAAGGGCACTTATGCAAGAGGTTTGACAAATACACACACCAAATTTATATTTAACTGTTACAAGACCAACATCATGATGTAAACAAAATTTGAACGATTTATAATTATTGACACTGACATGCAGAGAATAACAACAACCAAAAAAGAAAACAAATGACTTCCCTGAACGGTTAGATTTTGTCACCGGAAGACAGAATCAACAGAGTTAATGGCCGGATTTTGCGGGAATCAATGAAACCTTCATAGTCAATGATCAAGCCTCGATCTTTTTCGATTTTGAGAGGATTACGAGCATCATTGCCCTCATGGTTGCCATTTGATGTAAGTCGAGTACTTCATGGCCATTAGTGTGACATACAAAATGATACAAGCAATTAAATATAGATCACACAACTTATCTTAAAAGCTTTAAATCAAGGAGACGTTACTTTTGAAAATTAATCAACATAACTTATACTACCACAAAATACTCAACAATGCCAAACGTGCGTTTGGCTTATTCAGAAACACGTACAGAGTTGGGCCATTTTGGACGAACGTGCGTGTGATAGATTCAAACGCCCATTTGTGGGCAAGCTTGGACGGACGTGCGTTCGATGTGGGCAAATGCCCGTTTTCCACCAGCTTTATTCACAACTCAGAATTTTTGATCCCCTTTGATTCTAACCTCTGTTCTAACACTTGCATTATCAAATACCTCAGAAAAACTCAGATAGTGGTGGGTTGCCTCCCACCGAGCGCCTTTGTTTTACGTCGTTGGCTCGACAAGTGACTTAGACTGTACCGGTTTTTTCAAAGTTATACCACCGGTACGAACAAGGAAACGAGGATAGAAAGATGGGATGATGGGTTGATAAAATCATAATTGTCAAAGTTTCAAGTCCATGACGAGAATCAGAAAAGATTGATCAGGGTTCGGGATCATTTAAATGCACAACTTCGAGGGCCTCATCGAAGGGTAACTTCTCATACTTTTTCAGACGAAGACCGTTCGTGATGAACGTCCTGTGTTTCGGATTAGTTACCTCGATGGCTCCCGAATCGAAAACTCTCAATACCTTATATGGTCCCGACCACCTCGACTTAAGTTTGCCCTGAAATAAATGGCCCAATATTTCGATTCTTAATCGCCCAATAGGCCTTATGTTTTACCTCTACGGGGAGATGGCAAGCCTTGCCAAAAACAAGCATGTATGGTGACATACCTATGGGTGTTTTGAACGCAGTTCGGTGTGCCCAAAGCGCATCATCTAACTTCTTGGACCAATCCTTAAAATTTGAATTAACAGTCTTCTCCAGGATTCTCTTAATCCCTCGATTGGTTACCTCTACTTGGCCACTAGTCTGGGGGTGATAGGCGGTGCCTAACTTATGAGTCACCCCATATTTAACTAGCAGTTTATCGAACTCTCTATTCGCAAAGTGATCACTTCCATTGTCGCTGATTATCGCTCGAGGTACACCAAACCGAGATAGAATATGTTTCTTAAGAAACCTTAGGACTACATGTTTGTCGTTAGTAGGTGAGGCGATTGCCTCAACCCACTTCGAAACGTAATCACAGGCAACAAGAATGTACTTATTCCTGAAAGAAGACGGATATGGTCCCATAAGGTCTAATCCCCATATATCAAAAACTTTCACAAACTATTATCAGTTTCTGGGGCATCTCATTCCTCTTGGAGATCCTTCCTGAGCGTTGACAGGCATCACACGTCTTAACATACGCATGTGCATCCTTGAAGATAGTGGGCTAGTAGAACCCACTTTGCAACACCTTCAACGTTGTTCTTTCGCCCGAGAAGTGGCCATCGGCCTCTTTATCATGGCAGAACGAGAGAATACTCACTATCTCACTGTCATCAACATATCTCCTCAGGATCCCATCCGCACATAACCTAAAGAGTAAGGGATCCTCCCACACATAATGGTTCACCTCAATATAGAACTTCTTTTTCTGGTTCTCATCAAACTCGGGATCTACAAACCCACCCTCGTGATAATTTACAAATGGTGCATACCATGGGTTTCCTTTCTTCCCTCTCTACATAAAATTTCCTCGCTTAACCGGGAGCATCGTATCCACTACGAACAACTGCTCATCCCGAAAGCGATCGTCAATTTCAACCTTTGTAAAGCATCTCTCCTCACCCAGTTCCATCCTACTCAGATGGTCAGCTACTACGTTCTCACACCCCTTTCTATTCTTAATCTCTACGTCGAATTCTTGAAGGAGCAAGATCCACCTCAACAAGCACGGTTTTGCATCCTTCTTGGCAAATTGGTATTACAACGCAGCATGGTCCGTATGAACTATAACTTTTGATCCAACTAAGTACGACCGGAATTTATCGAAAGCAAAAACAATGGCTAGAAGTTCCTTCTCAGTGGTTGCGTACTTTTGTTGAGCTGGATTCAGGGTGTGACTAGCATAGTAGATAGGTCGAAACAACTTGTTGACCTTCTGACCTAGGACAGCTCCTACAACATAATCACTCGCATCGCACATGACTTCAAACTCCTTGGACCAATCAGGTGCCACCAACATAGGAGCCGAAGTATGAAGTTTCTTAAGAGTTCTAAAAGCATCTAGACATGCCGCATCAAAAACACCGGGGGCACCCTTCATCAACTGAGGGTGAGAGGTCTAGAAATTTGGGAAAACCCAGGAATGAATCTACGATAAAAACCTGCATGACCCAAGAATGATCTCAGGGTCTTCAGATTTGTTGGCATAGGCAGCTTAGCTATTGCCTCTATCTTAGCTATATCGACCTCTATTCCCTTCCCCGACACTTTATGTCCTAACACAATTCCCTCAGTGACCATGAAATGACACTTCTCCCAATTCAAAACCAAGTTTGTCTCCTCACAACGCGCAAGCACCTTATCAATATTAGACAAACACTCCTCAAAAGTATCACCAAAAACGCTAAAGTCATCCATAAAGACTTCCATGAAACGCTCTATAATATCGGCAAAAATGGCAACCATGCATCGCTGGAATGTCACGGGTGCATTACACAACCCAAACGACATTCTTTTGAATGCAAAGATGCCATAAGGACACGTGAAGGTAGTCTTATCCTGGTCATGTACATCAATGTGAATATGATAGTAACCGCTAAAACCATCCAAAAAGCAATAAAAAGCATGACCACTTAGACGCTCTAGCATTTGATAAATAAATGGGAGGGGGAAGTGATATTTTCTAGTTTTATCATTCAGTATGCGAAAATCAATGCAAACCCTATGACCAGTAACTAAACGAGTGGGAATGGGCTCACCTTTATCATTTAGCTCAACCGTGATGCCTCCTTTCTTGGGCACAACTTGCGTGGGGCTCACCCACTCACTATCGGATATCGCGTAGATTATCCCTAGCTTCAGCATCTTCACCACATCTTTCCTCACCACCTCTTGCAAATGTGGGTTTATCCATCTTTGAAATTGTCTGACCGGCTTCGCACCTTCTTCAAGGATAATTTTGTGCTTGCAGTTATCAGTGTTAGGTGTTATGCCCGAAAGACAATTTTTGTAATTGTTTATTTAATAAATGAACTGACATTATTATTCATATTTATTATTCTCATATTCACCGATGTGACAATAGTATTTACACTACAGAAAACCCTAAAGTATATCGTTTATATAATCACTTAACTCAGTGTATGGTATATACACGGGAGGATTGAGTTAGTGAAGATGTACTTAAAATACAATTAGCCCGTAGTGAAGTTAATCGAGAGTATCGGGTCTCTCCTTTCTAACGTATTATTAATGCGCCTGAGAACACAATAGGTGTGATTGTCTTATCCGGAGTTTCGGTTAAGAGAACCTAGTGGGGCATTTATATATGATAAATATATCATATAGAAATTTGGGTGATTTGATTAGAGTTCACGATATAATTCCGTAATCGAGAAGTCTTATCGAATCAATGGATGATCATATTTATGGATATATCTTAATCTCGAGGTGATCACGATCCAACCGCTTGAATCGAGTATGAAGTTTGACTTGGACGGTTAAGGATTACATCGAGTCGTGGTCCGAATTACCCCATCTTGGCATTGTATGGATTGAGTGAGTAGTCCGTGTTATCACAGATACGTAATCCATTCCTTCCATTTATGGAAGTAGATGACGATTCCCTTATTTGTTAATCCTAGAAACCGATCGATCCATGGAGTTCATATTACATCGATTAGCTACCGGTGAGTTGTATGAATTAATTGATCACTAGGGGTTAATGGTAAATAAGGATAAGAGGTTCAAAAGGGTTAACGGTAACTTCCCGATTTAGAATGAGCGATCTGTGGAGGATTAATCCATATGTAATGATTATATCAATGGACGCTTATTATTATTCTCGTGAGGAGATAAATATAATCTCATAATCGGAGGAGTGCGATCATGGGATTATGGTGGCATATTCTCGTGATTGATTTATCGAATATAATTATTCTGCTCGTAAGATAATTATTTATTTGATTTATCGAGAGCCATGATTATTAGTCCATGGTCCCCGACGTGCCTCCTAATATAGCATAGCTATTCTCGACGTCGAATCTCGATAATATTAATTTGGTTCTTGTTGGACTTTATTAAAACGATATATGAATTAATTGTTTAGTGGACTATTAAATTAGTTGGGCTAAATAATTAAATATATGAAAAGACATTTTTCATAATCTTGGCCAAGTGTGTGAAATGTGTGGAAGCCTTTATACCTAGGGTATAAGGTGGCGCCACATTTTGTCATTAATTATTGGGAGATTTGTTCTCTCAATAAAAATAATAAGACATGTGCACAAAATATTTATTGGATAAATATTTATGGTAAGAAATAAAGATAAATATTATTCTAGATTTGTTCTAGAATATTATGGGATTATCTTTTATTTAATAGGATTATTATAATTGATTTTGTATTAATTATTAAATCCTTGGAGGCTAAGTTTTACTCTCCTATATAAGAGAGTTCTCCCAAGCCTTAGGCATGGACAATATTTTGAGTTCTACCTCTTAGAGAGGAGGAAGAAATTTCGCCAAGAGGGTTGGGAAAAATCTTGGAGATTTTTCCGGGTAGCATATCGGAAGGATTCGAGACGAGGATTTCCTTCCACCGGGAGTTGCTTGGATCACACGTCACGGAAGATCGTGGTGCTCTTCACATCTTCGCTTGTAATTTCTATCATGGCTCTTCTACTTGGATTTTGAGATCCAAGAGGTATGTTCTACAACCCCCCTTGTAGATGTAGATCTAGTTATTTTATTACGTGTATTTTATAGATCTAGATCCTTAAATCGCTTCCGTTGCGGATGATATTACTAATAGTGGTATCAGTCGCCAGGGTGATCTATATTTATACGTATAAAATATTAGATCTAAGGAGTGGAATATGCATGTGTAGATTGCATTATTTTCGTTTTAATTTTATTATTTTCGAAAATTTCATGATGAATGCTTGTGATTGTCGTGGTTGAAGAGATGGATTGGGGTTGGTATTGTTTACCCGTAGATCTATTTTGTAGCTCTTTTGATTAGCATCAATTGAGCATAGGATGTGTAATTTATTTTATGTCATACGAAAAATTGTAAAATGTAGTACCTTCTGTGTTTTTATTTTTTTTGGTTCCGGGTTCGAGACGACGAAGATCATGGTGTTTAAAGATCATCAAGAAGGTAAAACGGGAGGAGGCCGATTTGTTTAATATATATTTTTTTTTAATTCAACGGCGGCAAATTTTTTTATGCGGCAGCAAATTTTTTGCAAACCTAATTTTTTTTGTGACTTTGGCCGCAAGGCCTAATTCTGTAGCAAAAAAAAAAAAAAAAATCCTAATTTTTTGATAAGATAATTGCCGAGACCTGTTTAAAAATAAAAAATAAAAAAAGTTTTTTTTATATAAAACAATTTGATAATATAGATATATTTTATAATATATTGGTATATTACGGTCTCCTCCCTCGTCGTTCGTGGTTCGTGTAGAGATCGAAGTTTTGAAGATCCGGAAGTTTTCAAGATCAAGATCGAAGATCGAGATTTAAAGACTTAGATTAATTTTTTTACTTTTCCTTAGAAAATAGTTTAGCCGGGGGTACCAACGATCCATCTCGGTGTTTAAATTTTCCGCAATTTATTTTTTATGTGTTTGATCATAAAATAGATATAAAATCGGAATTTCCATGACATGCATCATATCATAAATCCACTCCATGCATACATGTAGAATTTTAATTTTGGTAATTAAAATAGGCATGTATACAAACTCGCGTAATTAGTTGAAATTTAATTAATACGTGGTAATTAATTAATTTAGTAACTAATTAAAGATCCGAGGACGGGTTATGAAATCGTTAAGCCTTTCGGTGTGTGTTCTCGGTGAACCGCCTTAAAGCCCAAACGAGATCACGTTTTCGATTCGTAGTGTCTACGAGATTGAATGATGGTAAAAGAACAATAAATCTTGGATAAAAACGGTTCGACTATAGGTTGGGTGGTCAACTGAGCTTCGCTCGACCGACTGAACCCTCCTAGTGTGATGTATGCACGGGGGTCCGGCAAGATTAAGCTACACCGGCGAGCGGAGGGGTGATTCCTTCTTATCTCAATGGGGCTCTCTTGACCCGATTTCGTCCGACTGTCACATATGTTCCAACGAATAGGACGGGTAGGCTTGCCTACGTTACCGACACCATTCGGAATCCTTGATTTGATGTGCTTTTATGTTAACATCAAAAAAAGACGTGGTTAGTTAACCCACCACCACTTCCAAAATATTGAGTGAGAGCGGGAGGCGGCACCAACCCCACGGCCTCTACTATAGATACAAGTAAGTGAGAGAAGGGTGACGTCTCGCGGCGCTTTGATTTCGTCCCCCACGGATGGTGTTCACCCTATCAACATTCATGGCTTGGTCTCCGAAAGGATAGGATTTTGGTACTCGTCGGGTCACCGACCTATCCTACGACGACGGCATACTCGGGGCGCACTCAAGAGATCCGATATAGTAGGTCACACTCATAAAGGGTATTTTTGGTAATATCTAGGCTAAAAGGAAGGTAGTCAATGAATAAAGGGATGTTCGATTCTCGTCGTGGGATGTTCGATTCTCACAAGTTATTCATTGATGAGATTGTCTCGATTTAACCGTCATCTCTTTGACCTACCCTACGGCGTGCCTTTGAGATGCGAGGTTAAAACCTTGGAATGGTAGAGTAGACTTATTTTTAGTTTACAATTCCTAAAATAAAATAATATAGTAGTGTTAAACTTGAATTAATATATGTCATTTTATTTACAGCATTATATCCCTTACTAAATTGCTTAAAATTTATAATTGACTAGTATTGACTTCGTTAAAAACTGGAAAGTAACTAGGACGTTGAACTAGTTAATCGATAATGCAATTAATTTTCGGAAGAGATATTTTCTCTTAAGCCTTTTAAAAACCAGAGTGACATACAAATATGTCACTAATGTCATTCGTAACGGAAGACAAACTTAGTTTGATTAAAGGTGATTTCGGACTTTGAAATTCTTCTAGTGAATTTTGAGAATGTAGTGTTACACGAGTAATTTTCTAATAGTAACTATTGACATTTTTTAACAATACACAAGAACCTAGCACCAATGCTAAAGAGTCAAATAGCAGGATTCAAAGACATGTGAATACCAAAACCTGTTTGAAAGAATTACTACCTATTAATTAAATTAGTATAACAATGTAATGGTTGGACACAACTTCAATTTTCCTATGCTAACCGCCAACTAAATCATTCTGCAGCATCTTAAGTGAAATCCCAAAAAAAACAGGGCACAGTACAAGTCTTCTCTAGGGTCAACCTCTTTTGAACCGATATAATATTCCTTGCAAGAGTTAGCAACTTTAGCAACCTGAGCCTAGGATAAAGATCGAGGGAGAGACGAAAACACCAGTAGAAGTAAAAGGCTCTACACATGAAGCCATTAGAGCTTTCGACAAGTCGGTAGCTCGGTGCTTAAATTTCTTAAAATTTCTGGGCGACTCCGTCTACATCGATCCTAAGCAGCTAGAATCGGGGATAATGAAGGAGGAGAGTGGTGAAGATGGTGAATTTACAGGGGCGGTGGTGGGGACGTTGGACTATGTTCTTGGAGTACTCTATCTAGTCTAGGGTTATGAATTGGGAACGACCGAACGTCAATGGGGTGGGGTTTTGGGTTTTTTTTGATGCATTTGCTTTTGTTAAAAATGTATTATAAAAAAACATACAAATAATGAGAGGATATTTTTTTAATGTATTCGTAATGACGGGAAATAATATTAATAATGACGGGAATTGAAATTTCGTCATCCATCAACAAATTATTTTGTGTCTGTCATTATAAGTACCATTTAATGATGGTTTTACGTCCTGTCATTAAGTTTTCGTCATTGAATCACAGTTTTCTTGTAGTGGGTCCAGGTGTATTTTGAGTAGTCATACACCACAACTAGGGTGTATTTCTTACCACTTACACTTACTGGTGTGACTGGTCCAAACAGGTCCATATGCAACAGATGTAGAATTCTTGTTGTTGATTGATAGGGTTTTGACTTGAAGGAACTTTTGATTTGTTTCCCTTTCTTACATGCATCACATAGACTTTCTCTCTTGAATGTGATCTCAGGCAGGCCTTCAGGCAGGCCTTCAACTAAATTGTTCTTTGATAATTTGTTGATGGTCTTGAAATTTAAGTGGTTTAGTCTTCTATGCCAGATCCAGCTAGTTGATTGTTTGTTATTGACAAACAAACATGTTTCTGCTTTGGCTTTTTTCCAATCCACCACATACATGTTATCTTTTCTTCTTCCTGCAAGTACAACTGTGTTGGTTTGGCTGTGAATGACTTTGCATCCTTCCTTGTTGAAGTGAACATTGTAGCCTTTGTCACAAAATTGACTGATGCTCATCAGATTGAAATTAAGTCTCTTGACATATGCCACATTTTGATTTTCAGATTGTTCTTGAGCATTGTGCCTTCCCCCTTAATCTTGCCAGGGTTTCTTTGCCTCCAAATGTGACTTTGGGTCCATCAAAAGCTTTAAAGTCAGTGAGCCATCTCTTGTTTCCTGTCATGTGTCTGGAACATCCACTGTCTGTGTACCAGACATCCTACAAAACAAATTAATTAAGTTTAGGTACCTAACACTGTTTGGGTCCATACCTGTTAGCAGTCATGCCTCCTAATCCAAGTGTATATCCAAATGATCTTCTTTTTGGATAGTTAAAGTCATCAACTTCATATATATAAGGCATGGCAGAATAGCTTCTAATATTTCTACTGAAGTTATTTTGATACTTTTCTCTACTTTTTGGTGCATTTGCATCTTTCTTCACTTTCCAATATGCAGTGGGAAACCTGACTTGCTTCATGTGTCTAGGAACATACCTAGTTTGATTTTTCTTAAACACATGATGCATATTATGGAATGGTTTCTTCTTGTATTTTGGAGGTGCAACATTCCAATCATCCTCTGAAGGATAAAGTCTTCCTTTACCTTTCAGAAAGTCCTTGTTTTTGGTTGACTTGATTGATGATTTAGTTTGCTATTTTATCTTGACTGGTTTTGACTTCACCAGTGCACAGATGAATGGTTGAAACTATGGTCCATCCCTTTTCGAATTTTGGTTCATTGTTAGTCCCGAATTGTAATTGTGTTCACCATTGTTTCTACTCTCATCCTCGATTGTTGTAGCCTAGACAGATCTGGATCCAAACCTTTTGAGGGTTTGTAAGTTGGTTCATTTGTGATCTTAAGCGATGGGGATTTTCTCAATCGATCTGTCAACAAATGGATGTATGAACATCTCTTTGTTTGTTGATCATTTGAGCAGTCTCTTACTAGTTAGTTCAACTTTTGCTTTATCCATTCTTTCTTTAATCTTTTATTTTCCTTTCTTAGATCCTTGCATTCCTTTTCCAGAATTTCATGATTCATCTCAATTTCATAAAATTTAGTCATGAGATTTTGGACTAGGTCTGCTGGATCTAATGGGAGAATAGAAGATTGTGCAGTGTTAGATGTGGATGCATTTGATGAAGAGTAAGAGCTAGATGTTACCTCAGTTTCATCTGATTCTTTGGCTATTAGACATATGCTTGTTTTCTCAATGTCTGAGCTATCACCGTCATCTTCATCTAATTCTTTGGTCATGAGGTATAGACATGCTTTTTCATTGTCTGAGCTGTCTTCTTCATCCTTGCATTATCGAGTTATTATCGGATGATTCTTTATTCTTTTCAATCGCTAGATTCAAACCTTGAGTGCTTTCTTGCCTTTTTTCTTTTCAGATGCTTTGTATTTCTTCTTTTCATCATCTTTATCATTTTCTTCAGGACAATCAGCCTTGAAGTGACCTTTCTTGTTGTAGTGGAAGCATCTGTATTCATCATCTTTCTTCTTCATGTCTTTGTTTGAGCTTGATCTCCTGTTTAATGACGAGTTTCCTTTGAATGGATTCCTTTTGCTGAACCTGTCAAAGCGGTTAACTAATAAAGCTACTTGTTCTTTAAGTTCATGTGTCTCTTTGCTGATACAATCGGCAAAGTTACTTTGCTGGGGTGCTATCAGTGCAGTGACTTTTTGTGTCTCTGCCGGAGCACCATCTTCACCGTTCAGTTCGAATTCATGAGCTTTAAGTTGGGACATCAGTGTCAGAGTGTCAGTGTTTGCAAGGTCTGTGGTTCTTATGATTACTGATGTTATGATCTTCCATCTTTCAGGTAAGCCTCTCAAGATCTTTAAGCATACTTCTTTCTGGGGATATGTGTGTCCAAGCTGTTGTAGTTCACTGATGATGCTTGAGAATCTGTTGTCCATTTGATCAATAGATTCACCAGCCTTCATTTTGAAATTTTCAAATTTCTGTTTTGCAACAGATAATTTGTTTTCTTTAACTGCTTCAGATCCTTCATTTATCAATGCTAGCTTGTACCACATCTCCTTTGCTGTTTTGCAATCTTTGATTCTCATGAACATGTTGCTATCTAGAGTCTTCAAAATCATATCTTTTGCAACAAAATCTAGATTTGCTCTTCTCCTGTCATCCTTGGTCCAATCTTTCTTGGGTTTGTCTATTTCCTTCCCTTGATCTGCTCCTGTCGATACCACAATCATGATCATGATTGGTCCATCATTGATTACGTCCAACATCTCCTCATGAGTTGCTGCAAGATGAGACAACATTCTTATTTTATATTCATCAAAATGATTAACATTGAAAACAGGTACTTTTGACATAAAGTGTGAGGAATCCATAAGCACAAATAATAGATCTATATGTGAATGAATAGAAAACTCAGATTTGAAAACTACTTTGAAAATATGTGATCTCCTGGTTACTGTAAATTAGATCCGAACAAAGTTCTCGATACTAGAACACCGCTCCGATACCAATTGTTGGTCCTGAGAGAAGGGTAAAACTATAGTCGAGAGGGGGGGTGAATGACTATAATGGAGTTTCAAAAACTTTTCTTGTGTTTAAAAGCTTTTGGGCAGCGGATAAGTCCCTTCTTACTATGTTGTTTCAAAGCAGTTTAAACAATCACAGATATAGATTTTAATCTAGGCAATATAAATGAATGCAGTAAGGTAAATTGCAGAAAGTAAATTGACACAAGGCTTATAGTGGTTCAGGGTGGTGTAATCCCTTAATCCACTCTTCTCTTGTGATGATTGGAGGAATTCACTATTGTTTTCACAGATACAATAGTATGATTGTCCTTGACTTCCCAAGCTTCACAATCTACAAGACTATCACTCCTTGACCGCAAGCGGCTTGGTGTGATTTAGTCTCTTTCACTGCTCCTTGAGATCAAATCCTTCAGCAGCTATTACAAACATAACTCATTCTCAGATGACTTCTGATTCAGTTGCTTCAGTTTATTGTGAATGAGATTCACAAACTTAATTGATCAATCTCAGTGCTGAATATGAAATTGTAGTTCTGATGTCTGAGTTGATCTCTAGATAAATCCTTGTAAGTTCAGAGAGAAGGATTTTCAAATTTACAAAGTATCTGCTCGATTTTCTTTTTCTTGTCGTTAATTTTATCTGTCTGTCAATGCCTTCTATTTATAGCCTTGAATATCCTGGATTTGAAATTCCGTCTGTTGGCTATATTATGAGGGAATAATCCTTGATTTTATTCTTGATTCCCCTTAATTATATTCTCCTTGATTTTAGTGATCGGATTTTCTTCAAATGTATAGCAGAAAATCCGTCCCTGATTGATCCTCTATTCATTGTGCATTAAATGTATGATCCTCTGAATCTGCATCACATTTCAATTTTGTTCTGATAAGGATTAATTCGCCGTTCTCTCGAACGGTCGAGTGATCCATCCGACTTTGCCGTTTAGATCTTCCTTTCTTTGCTTTTGCCTTCTCTTTGCCGGAATTCGATTTACTCGCCGATTCATTGTTTCCTTCATCACTTGATTTAAGGAGAATCTTTGTACTTCATTGATCATTGATTTGGGTGAGATCTGTACACCATATTTGAACATTAAATTTCATCACTTGAAACATACTTAGACTTATCCAAGGTCATCATGGACTTTCTTGGTTATAAGTCAAACCATTAAGTCTTCACCGCTTCTCTCTTTGGTGCTTGGTGGCTTCACTCTGCCGAATGTCTCATTTTACTTTGCCGCCCTACCAACTAGTACAATACTTGTCGACTTAACTTATACAATATGTCGGACTCAAGTAAAGACTTATACAGAGAATTCTAACTTATTTCAGGCTTGCTATAACAGCTAGTATGGCCATCATCAAAACATAATAAAATGTTCCTAACAAAAGTGATGAATAAATCATACTATTTGGAGAAAATCTGATGAGCAATACTGTTGAATCAAGTAAGGGCAAGCATATTATGGAATATGAAGAAGCTAGAACTAAAAATGTATCAGTCCAACATCATGAGGTAATTGCATCCACATCCAGCACTCACACTGCCATGAACAATCATAGAAATGAAAATTTCATTGAAACCTTGGACATACACATAAAGGAATTAGAGGCAATTCAAAAGAATTACGAGAATGTCAAAAAGGAAAAAGAATCATTGAAAGCTGAAGTTCTAAGATTGAATGCTGAAATCGATCGTATTAAGGCTAACAATGAAACAAAGGAGAATGGCTCAACTAATGAAATAGCAGAAGTAATAAATATCACAGACAGTTGACCCAATCCCTAATGTTCAGTTCAAACCAGGGAAACCATTTGGAGACAAAACATGTTTGGGGTTTGATAGTCCGCAGAATTCTAAGTTCAGACCTAGTTCAGTTGTACCTAAGTTTGTGGTTGCACAAAAGTCAGGAACTCGTAAAAAGCGATAAAATTGTTAGAATCGACAAAAATTGTAACGTCTAGTTCAAAAAGCGACAAAGTCAGAAAATCAGTTGGTGGCAACTTACAAACTAACAGATTCTATAGAAAAACTCAGAAGGTTGGAAAAGGTAGAACTGATCAGAGATCACTCAAAAGAACATTCAAGTAATATTCATCAAAGAATGATAATCATTCATGGAATATTAGATTCAGGGGGAAAGATAGACTCTTACCTATTGATGAAGACTGGAATGCACCTATGGTCTTAAAGAGACCTCATTAGTTTCATAAAATAAATGAACAAATGACTGTTAGACCAAAACAGTGAAAGTTTGTGAAAACTGGCTTTACACAGTCAAAATATCAAGAAAGGTATATATGTGAGACTAAGGTTAAGATCAAGAAGCCATTATCAAAACCTAATCAAAAAGGACCCAAACAGATATGTGTACCAAAAATCTCTCAATTTGTTTTGCAGGAGAAAAATCAAAAGATGTGAGAACTGATAAATTATAACTCTCAAAACTGAGTCGTATTCTCAACTGAGTTTTGGAATTGACCAAAAAGAACAACTGCTTCAAGTTTTGGATAAGATCAAAACCGGAACTTACAGCTGGAGATACACCGTATCTACTGCATTTACTGATGCAAGCTACAGAAAAGGCGTACCCTATACAAACCTCAACCGTCCAACTTTTCCACTCACTATCTTTTTAGCATCTCAACATTTGATGTGATTTATGACATGAGGTTTTGAATCCCACCCAGATTTTCTAACTGCCCAATCTACCACCTATAAATATCATCGCTTGTTCACATTAACACTTTACACTCAATTTTTGCATAATCCTTCCTTTGATATTCTCTCTAATATTCAAGTTTTTCAAATCAAATTCAACCAATCAGAAATTATGGCCTTCACTTGATCAATTTGTTGCAAAGTACACCGATCAAACTCTAGCCAAGGAAAATTGCAGCAAAAATCAGAGGAATCAAAGATTTGGAACAAGTATTGAACACCAATCTGGAAAGTGTATGTCTGGACAGTATTGGAGATTTCTATCAGTTTAGAGGAACAACCATAGAAGGAGAAGATGTTTACACTTACACAACTACCGTTGATGGAAAAGATATCCGAGTTACTGAAGATACAATAGCACATATCTTTGGATTTGAGAAGACTAAGCATTCATCATTCATCAAGCTAAGCAAAGAGCAAAAAGAGAAATTGTGGAAAATTGTTGCGATGAATGCAAATTCGAATGTTTTATTGACCGGGAGTACAAGCCTTCTCAAGCCGGAATTCAATTTTCTGACCAAGATGCTAGCAAATTACATAATTGGAAACGCATGCAACTTTAGCAAACTATCTGGCACCAAGTTGGATTTATTGTACGTCATCTGGTTTAAAGAAGATTTCAACCGGTAGAGACACATTCTGGATCAATTGGTAGCATAATCTTTTGATATGCCTAAGAAGAAAACTGACGTAAAGAAAGTCAGATTTTATCACAAGAAGACTCTTGCACTACCAGATCAAAGAATCATTGACCACTTTGGAACTTCAAAAAGAAAGGAAACCGCAATTGTTGATGGCAAAATTGCAGCCAAAGAAGAAAAGTCTAGAAAAAGAAAAGCTGAAGGTTCGGTAGCTAAACCGAAGAAGAAAAGCCATTGATCAAAGAAACCTCAAACAAGTGCTAAGGTTTTCGAACAAGTTGGTGAGCTGAGGGAGAAAAAGAGGAAGCTAGAAGCTTTAACCCAAGCAAAGATTGCTGAAACAACTGAGAAGGTTTTGGATCCTTCACCAGCACTATCTGTTACTTCAGTTCCTGAAAGCCAGCCGAAGAAATCCGTAACTATAGAAAACCCCACCAAACAAGTTTCTGGTGAGAAAGAAACTGTTGTTGAAGAAGGAAGAGTTTTATCACTGCCAGAAGCTGATACTCAGAGGGAAGCTGACACTCAGGAGGAACAGACCCTGATAACTGAGATCGATGATGAGGAAACTGACAGTGAGGAAGACTTGATCGATTCAGAAGTTGTGACCATGCTCAATTTAATTTGTAAGTCCAGATCTACACCGCAAAAATCAGCATCTAGACTTGAATATGAAGAGTCAATAAAGGAATTCAAAGCTTGTCAGTCTGAAGGGAGAGAAGCTGGTGAAGTTGAATCTGGACCGGTACAAGTCATCACACTGGATGAGTCAATGAAGAAGAAGTTGTAAAGAAAACTGATGATAGTGAAAATGGAAAGAAACCAGTTGATGAACTGGAAATTGAACCAGCTAATGAACAAGTTGCTGAACCGACACCTGAAGAAGAACTTGTTGCTGAAACAAGTGTTGCTGAAGAGAAATTGGAAACTGAGCCAGTGATCTCAGTTCCAGAAATTGAGACTGAATCATCCATCATCCCAGTTGTTGCTGAGGAGGAAACCATCAAAATTGAAGGAAAAAAATGATGAAGATGAGCTTCTAGTGGAATCTAATCCAGAGATTCCTAGACAAACTGAAGAGATTGCAACCCAGCTTCAATCATCGGTTGATAGTGGAAAGTTGATAGTAGCTAACTGTAAGAGGCTGAATTCTTATCAGAATTGGAAATTCAGCTCTATCCCAAATCAAAGAAGTCAGTTAGAAGAAATGGAAAGCACTGAGAAATAGGTCTTTGATTTGTTCAATATCACTCATCTATCCCAACTTTTTAACTCTGATGAATTTCTGAGAAATGGATATGCATTGATCAAGTTCTAAGAAGGATGACAATGACGATGATGATCATTCACAAGGAGATCCTAATTTACAAATATGGATTCTCGCCTCAATTCAAGAAAAGGAAGATGGAAAAGATAGGAATAAAGATGATGATGATGAAGATTCTAAAGAAAGTTGTGGAGATTCTGACTCTGAGACTCAGTCTGAATCAGAGAATGAAGAAAAAGAAGGATATCAGTCTCCAACTGACAAGAATGTGCTTGAGATAGCAAGAGCTGAAGTTGATAAAGCCTGTGAAGAAACTGATGATGAGCTTGATGTGAAGATATCACCCGTTAGAAAAATTGATCACTCAAGTTTGGAAGAAGTAAGGAGACAGTCTAAAGAGAGAAGGAAGTCTGAGGACAATAGGGAAAAACTGAAACAAATTGTTTCCACCCCTCTCAAAGAAATAAAGGTAGCTGAGAAAGCATCTGGAGCTGAAAAAGGCAAAGCTGAAGAACAAAGAGCTGAAAGTGGAAAGGATGTACCTACAAAAATAGAAATCATCAAGTTTTATCACAATGAGCTTATAAGAATTCAGAAGGATGATTTAAGTGTTTTTTTGGAAAAGTGTTAAAGTCCATGGAGGAAAGCAAAAATGAAAGAAGCAACATGGAAAAGAGAATGGACAGCGTCAACGAGGACTGTCATAACACTCTAGTATAAATTCAAAAAACGAACATTGAAAATGACGTAAGGAAAACTGAAACACAAGAAAGGTGGGACGGTATTCTCAACAACATGGTCGACAAAATGATTTTAATGAAGAATGCAATGAAAGATTCAGTTGTTGCACATACTATATTGGCATCAAATCACCAGCATCTAAACTCTAATATCAAGAGCCTAATCAATAAAGATGATGTCAATAAGGGGGAAAGTCTGGATCTCTTAAAAGTCAATGCACTTTATATGCCAAAAGTTCTTGAAAGCATTGATGACAAACTGGTCGAACTGAAGAAAGCCAGAGGAGACATGACTGATAAAGAAATGAAGCTGATTGCAAAGTTCACTGAACCTACTGATAAAAGACTTGCCCTAGATTCTCGACTGTAGAACATTTCAGAGAAATGCCCATAAAAGAAGGAGAATCAAGAGGACAAGCCTTAGCAACTTTCTAAGCATGCAAAAGGTTCTTGTGCAGTACTGGCACAAACTGAGCAAATGGGAGAGAGATGGAACTCTTGACAAAGTTTCAGAAAAAGTTGAAAAGACTGATTTTGAGTTCGTTCTGCATTTACTGAAAAAAGCCACAATCAAAAGATTAAGAAGGATTGTGTTCATATTTGCTGTCTTATTCAAAAGAAAAATTTTCAGCTAACAAAACATGTCCAATTCATTGAACATATGGGCAAACATCCATGCAATTGAGAGCACTTCAACAAACGCTGCTATGAGAGAGCTTGCAGAAAGTTATGATAGGAAATCTAGTGAAGCTGACAAAGTGAAAAGAAAAGGAGCTGAAACTTAGTTTCTTTTCATATGTTGTATTTTAATACGTTGTATTGTAACTCAGTATCATCAATAAAATACTCAGTTTCTCAGTTCTATGTGTTTGTGTTTATTTTGTCTTTATTTTTTTGCATTGCTTTTAAGGAGGGTACTGAAATCATCAAAAAGGGGAAAATCATTGGAAATAAAATTTATGTTTTGATGATTATTCATCAATTATTCATTTATTATTTTAGACCCCATTGATGAAGTGTGATAACTAGCTGTTATAGTGCAAAGCAAAAAGATGTCTAGATATTAATGTCTAGGATTTAATATAGTCTGGTATTTGTATAAGTTAATCAGACAAGCACTGTAATAGTTCTAGGGTCAAAACTGAGACAATGAGAAACTGACTGGATGATATTAAAAGAACTTAGTTTACAATTGAAGATAAATCAGTTTGAAAAACTGACTTAGAGCACACCAACTGAAGAACTGAAGAAGGTAAGTTCGCTGTGGGACACAAACTCGGTTGACTTATCTAGACGCTGAAGAAATGAGGGTCACAGACTCAGTTATTAAAGACTGGAGAACTGAGGGTTCAAACTCAGTTTATGAAGACTAAAACCGAGACTATAAAGTTAGACTTCAGGCAATATTGTGATGAGTATAGATCTTGTACGAAGACTTAAGTATCATAAGGTCAATGATATCTTAGATGATTTACTTGATATGGTGGACTCTGATTAAATCAATTATGATCAGATGTAGAAAAGAGTACTGAGATTTTGAAAAAGAGTAAAAACTCAGTTAACGCTCTTAAAGCTGAAAACTGACTAAGTCACAAGGAATCAGTTTTGAAGCTGAGGACAAGAAAAACTGAAGAAGAATCTAACCGTTATAAATCAAGCAATTTTATTGGACACGCAGAAATGTCAGAAAGGACACTGACATTCAACAGAACAGCAGGACCACAAACGGCTACAAGGATTCAAATTCAAATGAACTAACCGTTGGAGAAACCTCTATAAATTGGTCACTTCTATCACAAGAAGAAGTGCGGAGTTCCAAGAATTATTTCATTAAGAAAAGATAATACTAAGGGCCAAATTTACATAGTGAATTTGGCCTCCTATATGGCCTCCTACATCACATGGGAAGAGAGGACTGTCAGGATTACACCACCTATAACCTCCATAATTCTTGCTTATTTACTTTACGCATTTATTTACTGCATTACATTTACATTACACCTAGTTTACACACTCAGCAAACATTAGAAACCGAGTCAGCATAACAACTGATAACTCATTATAAAGGCTTAATTTAATCCGCTCCCAGTTAACTCAGTTAAGGATAAGTTAGTTTTGACTTATACACAGCTAAGTTAGCTTAACTCCGCAAAAGTTTTAAGTTGAACTCAATCTTGTTATGATTCAGTTTTAAAGGGGATTTTTTGTGACAGGTTTATTCACCCCCTCTAAACTTGTGTTACCCTTTCCAATGGACCAACAGCAGGCACTACCTTGAATTCCGCTGGGGTCTAGATACTGTCTGGTCACCCTGATGATGCTGTGGTCCCGCCCATCTCTGTTCGTAAAGGGGACACTGACCCGATCACCCTGGATGAAGCTGATCAGGAGTGAGAAGATGGCTAACTCCAAAAAAGGGGTCAAGCTGGGGTTCCTGTAAACCCACAGGAGGGAAGGCCCAAGAAAAAGAGCAAATCTGCTACCCTTCCTGATGAGGCTCAAGATCAATCTCATGAAAGAGAAGATGCCGCTTCCGAACCGGCTGGACGGGCTTCGGTGCCATGGAATTTGTAAGTTCATATTTTCCATCAAGGTTTTGTATTTCAACTTGAAAATGTTTCTCATGTTTCCTGCTTCTTTATGTAGGGAACCTGGATTATTTCCACACAATTTCTTAATTACAAATTGAAGATCTAGCTGACCAGTTCTTTTAAGAGATTTGATTTTGATCAAGACCCAAGTGGTTTTTCAGGGCAAGAAAGGCATCTTCATCGCTGAAAAAGCTATGTGTGGTAGTAGTAGCTAATGTCGCGCTTGTAAGTCGCTTAATACTAGCAAGAGTACTAGGTCAATCATAGTATAGCAAAGGCGAATCAAGGTTGATCCCACAGAGACAATGCAACTCAAGTATAAACGAGTCTAACGTAATTAAGAAAAGAACTATGCTCGTTGACCAACAATAACATAAAAAAACATGGTATTCCTTCCCCGTCCCACCTATCTACTACTTTGGTCTAGTTAATCCTTATGTTTACTTCCTCACATAATTTCCTTAAATCAATCGAACATGTTAATTCAGTTTTAGCTACGGGTGCATCTCCCAACCCTATCTACTTCCACTGTAATAACAATTAATAAGTCACTACTTCATGCTACATAACACATGTTCATTCTTGCAGACTAAATTGAATAATGCTTCATCTATATTACATACTGAAGAATTGAGTCATATGTTCTTAAAAAGGGTGGTTCAAGAACAGAATGTATGGTTAAAATGTCACTACTTCAAAATTACATGACTTTCACTTAAACGTTGTGAAGCAAATATATAATTAATTAGCTCAATTTTCTCACTTAGAATGAAAAAGTCTACGTGGTGAAAAGAGCATCTAAGAGAATTAAGATAATTTAGCAACTTGGAATATAAGTGTTGAAAAGCTAAGTGACGTTCCTACCCCCCACTTAATCGAAACATTGTCCTCAATGAGAAGATGAAAGTATAAAAAGAGAACTTAGCTTCGGTTAAGCGTGGAGCAAAATAAGTGAATGGATCTCCAAAATTGCAACGGACGTAAGAAGTCCTCGAAAAAATCCGCGCTAAATATCTTAAACAATCCAAGAAGAACATAGGTGACAATAACCGGATAATAAAATTGTGGCAGTTAGGGCTGAGCTTGGGTTGGGTTGGGTTGATTTGGGTTGGGTTTTTACAAAGTATAAGTCGGGTTGGTTCAAGAAAAAACAAACCCAAACCAAACCAAATGACTATAAAACCCAATGAGTTGGTTCGGGTTGGTTTCGGGTTGGTCTGGGTTGGGTTTCGGGTTTTCAACCATAAAACATGCAACTATAATTAAATATTAATGCTATAAAATCAACACACGTGTATTTATCAAAATTCGAGCTCCATACCATATGTTTATAACAATAAGCGTTAAAGGAAAACATTTTTTTAGGAAAGAGTCCAGCAACATATAACAAACCAACAACATATAAAAATAATAATTAAAATCCAATAGTCATACATTATAACATCATACAAGGATTTTTTTTTCCGAAAAAAGATCAAAAAATCGTAGAAAGAAACCGAAAATGAAGTGATAGCCGTAATATGGTAACAACCATTTACTTTGGATGGAATATATATATATATATATATATATATATATATATATATATTGATGATACCCGACCCGAACTGCGCCACGTGTCACCTTTAGCGGTGCTTAATAAATTACCACCCTTTGAGATTAGGGGTTTAAGGGCCAAGTGCCCCAAAGACCGAACAAAGGGCAGATCGTCTACCACGGAAGATCGGTCTGAGCTCCTCCTCCAGCCACCACAGGACGGTTAAGGTCTGGTGAAGAGGAGCTGCCCAGTTCGTCCGTATTGGTTCTGGGGGCTAAGCGTGAAACATTACGAACAGCTCCGATGTTATTCCACGTTTGGGATAGCCACATATGGAAAGGATCCTCAATCATAAAGGCTCCAATCTCGGCATTAAATGTGTCCATAATTATCTCTGATTTTAGGGATTAAGTCGTGTTTATCCTTAGGGATTAATTATAATACTTTTTCAACAAGTAAAAGAGGTGAAATATCGCCTATATAAACAACCCTAAGGAACTACGGATGACTTGATTCCAATTTGACTATTGGATACGTAGGCAACTCTCAGAAATATTCCGAGAGCTCAGTCCAAACAAATATAACGACTTGTCCCTCTTTTGCACAAATTAGGGTTTCTTGGGTTTTCAATCGTTATCACATAGAAGATTCACCCGCATAAACTAATAGACGATTTCCAGCATCGTCAATTGGCGCTAGAAGGAGGGCCTTCTACTGATAATCGATCCAACAAGCCAGGATCCCTACAGACATTATGGCACCACCAAAGAACACTGCAAAGAAAAACGCAGATCCAACTTAACAGGGAGGAGCTTTAGCCACACAAGGAGATACTCAAGATACAGCGGCCCAGAAAAGGGCAGATATTGCTGGAGATCAACTAGATCCAGTCCTCCAGGACCCAAACAATTAGGCATTGGTTGATGCCCTGAAAAACTTAGACAATACTACCATCAAGATTATTCTGGATAAGACCCTTAAAGGAAGGGATCCTCCGGAGAAGCCAGAGACAAATCTCCAGCAATAGGCCCCTAGTAAACCAAAGATCGTGGAGTCAAGCGCCCACACAGAGTACGGAGCTACGCGTTACCCGAATAAGACGGCCAAGGCCGAACTGGACACTCTGCTCGGAAGACGATCAGATAACTATCTGATCTGTGCGTCACCTTTCACTGAGCATATAGACAACTATCCCCGTCCAACTTGGTTTAAGATTCCCAAGATCAATGCGTATGATGGATCCAAGGATCCTTATGACCACATGCATCAGTTCATCTCTCACATGAACTTGTACAAAGCATCAGACGAGATGAAGTGCAAAGCCTTCCCCGCACTCCTAACAGGAAGGGCCAGAGAATGGTTCAACAAGATTCCTCCTAGATCGATCTCAGATTTTGGAACTTTGACCCGAAAGTTCGTTCATGCCTTCATTGCGGCGCGACCAATCCAAAGAAATCAAACCCAACTGTTGACGTTAAAACAAAAACACGATGAGTCTGTACTATGTCTCGGATTTTATCTAATGAAAAACAAACAAGCAATAAAATAATCCGGTTTACCCCAAGTACAGGGATCGTAGAATAGTAGTTACAACTGGAGTCGAATCACAGGGAATCGAGGTTAGTCTAGTTCTTAATTTCTCTAAAGTTGTCACGAAAAATAAAACAAAACAGAACAAAAAACGAAAACAATAAATTGGTCAGAGGATCTAGAATCCAAAGCCAGGAAAGATAGTTACGAGTCAAACTAATGAAAATAATTCTATTCTAAAAAAATAATAAAATTACTAAGATGATAACAAATAAATTGAAAACGAACAAGCAATGATCCACCGATCTCACAACCCTCAACTTCCTCTCTAGATTGTTTAGTGAAGATTTAATGAAGATTGTGGTTTACCTATCAAAAGTATGAATTTCTAATCTCTTAGATAATTCGCCTATTAATCTCTCATCTCTCGATCTTAAAGATTAACGCTTTCATAACAAAGGTGTAAGATTTCTCATTCTAGCAACCTAGAAATTAACCTAACAACTCTCGTTATTTTTAGGTTAAAAATCTAATCTTTACTACGGTGACCTAAATTTAACAACGATTCTCATCAAACGTTAAACCTCAAACATGCAATACATTCATCAATGAAATTGCATAACATCAATAAAAACATAATAAAGATACAATCTGTAATTAAACTCACAAACAATCCAAGAGTTGAAATCAAAACGCTGCTGAGACAGCTTCACAAAGCTTGTTCCAGGATGCTCAGCCTCTACTCATCTTCGGAACGAACGAAAAAAAAAAATAAAATTTGAGCTCGGTCGACCGAGAGGTGCAGTTCGGTCGACCGAACTGTGCCTTCTCGGGTACTGCGCCGATTTTTGTTTCAGGGTGAATTGTTATGTCTTTCATCATTTGAATCGATGACTCCGTCCTTTTATAATGTTTGTCTTCGAGATTAGGGTAAAATAAACCTAAACCCTAGTATAAAAATATAAGATACTTCCTATTTTATCCTTCTCCTTAATCTTCAAATAAATTGCTGCTCGAACTCCTTCAACTCTTCGATTCGTCCAAGATATGCTCGTTGTACCTACAATAATAAAAACGTGCAAAGTGTAACATCACATATATAAATATATAGTTGCTAATAAAATCACGTAAATAACCCGACTTTGCACTCTAATACTTTCCGACTTCATTATTTCAATAAATCCATTAAACACTTAATTTTCTATAAAAATTAATAAAATACCAAGGATATTGTTATGAAATAATGTAATATAAATCGTAAAAATCACCGTAAACATACTACGATTCGTAAAGCGTTTCAATGAAGAGGCCGCACAAGTGCAAGATGCAGATGATAGGTTGCTGGTCGCCTCTTTCGTGGCAGGTCTGCGAGAGGGACGGCTACATGCCAAGCTTAACAACAAGCTCCCACACACGATGGAAGAATGTCTGGACGTCGCATACAAATATTTCCAGTGGGAAGAAGCGAATAGACTCAAAAGAGCGATGGAAAAAGGTGAGAACAAGAGAAATAAGCCTGAAGATAGATCGGATAAGAAAAGAAAGTCGGTTTAGGATCGGGTAACTGTGCCCATCTCTGATCGGCTTGGGAAGAAAGGAGCTCTGCAGGACAGAGATTTCATTCCGTTGAACAGGCCTCATGAACAAGTCCTAGCGATCATGCAAAGAAAGGGCATTTCTAGGACACCCCGCCCGCGATGAGGGGACCTAGAGAAAACAGAAATCAAAGCAAGTATTGCAAGTATCATCAAGATTGAACCATGATCTTGGGATCTCCAGTCAACATGGTTGGGTTGCCACTACAAGGAAACATGCGTAATAGGCTTCAGTCCCATTCCGGTTGTCAAAATTGACATCTGATCTCTAGCTAAACCTTTTATAAGCGGATCCGCGAGATTCTCCTTCGATCTTACACAATCGATGGAAATCACACCATTAAAGATCATTTATTTAATGGTATTGTGTCTCCGGCATATGTGTCGAGACTTACCATTGTACACACTACTCTGTGCCCTTCCTATGACCGGCTGACTACCGCAGTGTATGCTGATAGCCATCACTGGCTTAAGCCAATACGAAATTTCCTCAAGGAAATTCCAAGCCGTACAACTTGTTCTCCATCATTATCCAATGCTATAAACTCATCTTCCATTATGGAACGAGCTATGCATGTTGTTCTTGTAGACTTCCAGGACACAGCAGCACCACCAATTATGGATAAGTATCCACTGGTGGACTTCGAATCACTTGTATCCGATATCCAGTTGGCATCACAGAATCCTTCTAATACTGCTGGATATCTAGTATATCGTAATCTCAGACTCATAGTGTACTTCATGTACCTTAACAGCCTATTTCAGGCTTTCCAATGGTTATAATCTGGATTACTCATGAACCTAATCAAATTATTCATTGCACATGCTAAGTCTGGTAGTGTACAATTGGTTATGTACATCAGACTTCCGATCATTTGAGAATACCTCAATTGATCCACAGGTTCACCTCTGTCCTTGACTAAGTGCATACTTAGGTCAATTGTCGCTCAGGGAAAGCTCAATGGACTTTCATCAAAGATAATAAATCTTTCCAAAACAGACTCAATTATCACGAGTTTGTGACAACACAAGTCCATCAAATGATCTAGAGATGTTAATCCCTAGTATCACATCTGCACCTCCCAGGTCCTTCATATCGAGTTCCTTATCAACATTTTTTTCCCATATTCATGATACTCTCATGAGTACTTCCCATTATCAGTATGTCATAGACATACTATCACAAAGGTGTGTTCTTAATGACAACATAATATTGCCAAACTCGATTTTCCATTGCTCTGGCTAACATTCGAGCCTACAGAGAGACTTAACACGTCTACACACCTTACTCTCTTAGCCTAGAACTATGAACCCATCGGGTTGTTCCAAGTATATTTCTTCTTTCAACTCACCACAAACATCCATTTGATGTATTTCCAGCTATACCTTATATAAGTAATTCTCGTAACTGGTGAGTAAGAAGTCAAGGCCTTCTTTCTGTTGATACCCTAAGGCTACCAACCACGCCTTACAATAAATCCATCAACCTTTAACTTCTTCTTGAAGATCCACTTGCACTCGAGTGGTTTATTTCCCGTTGAAAGACCAACCACTTCCAAGTGTGGTTTTGCATGATGGATTTTTCTATTTATAGCCTCTTTCCAGAAATAACTTCTGGAATTGACATTGCCTCAGCATATGTCCTGGGTTCGTTTTCTACCATATAGGTCAGAAAATCAGGAGCAAAGGACTTGGAAGTCCTAGCCCTCTTACTAAGACGATGTTCCTCAATTTCTTGAGGACCAATCTCTTATATGTCCGCTTACTCATGCTTGCTTCTTCTTTAACACTTTCCTTACAAGGAAAGATATCTTCAAGGAACACCACATTCTTAGACTCGATGATGAGATGTTCATGTACATCATTGATGTCTGATTTATGCACCAAAACCAATAGGCACTAATGATTTTAGGTCCTATCACTCACTTTGGTTTAGGCACTTCGACCTTAGTCAAACACCCCCACATTTCCAAGAATTTGTAGCTAGAACTTGGTCTTTCCACAACTCATACGGGGTGTCATCCTTCTTCTTTGAAGGGATATTGTTCAGAATGAATTTTGCTGAGAGGGCAGCTCCCCCCCACAAGTTCTCAGGTAAACTCAATCTTATCAACATAGCGTTCATCATCTCTTAAAGAGTTAGGTTCTTGCATGTAGCAATACCACTTGACTAAGGTGTGTATGGTGTAGTTGTTTGATGAATGATGTTGGGCCCTTAGCAAGACTCATGAAACAATACCTCATATCCACCACCACAATCACTACGGATACATCTCATCCATTCGCTATGTTTATTCTCAGCTTCATTCTGACAACCCTTAAGGCATCACGAGCCTTATTTCAATATGACAATATTTGGTGCTATACTCAATAAAGTTACATCATACTTTATCACCTCTAGTTTACACGAATCTAGAGGATATGTGTTCCTTTTCTACCTGTCAAACGGTGAGTTAGCCAACATGGCTTCAACACATACTTGACACTTGTTATTAGGATCAAATTTCAAATTTGGTAACAACTTCATATTCATCAATGGACGAATGGATTTGAAATTTGCAAGTCCTAGTCATAGTGTCACGAACAAGATTACTCAAACATGTAAGTAGATCTTAAAGCCAATCTCCCTGACTCTTTACGGAGCATCAATTTTGTGCTCAACAGACAGTTTTAGTGTCAACATAATGATCAACCCCATTTCGATCATTCTAACCATCGTTCGTTGCACCCTGGACCTTCTCAAGTCTTAGTCCCTCTTCATCCAATGGATGAGATCGAGCACTTACTGGTGCAACATCATGTGCTACAACAAGCACATACACTTGTGTCATAAAAGACACATCACATTTGGGTTCACCTCGGTGTATCTTTTCATTTCTGTCCAATGACAGAAGATCAACAAAGTTACCATACCCAGTTTGTTCTCAAGTAATCATAACACAAAGTAGATAATCAGTGTGAACCATTCCAACCTTAGAATTTTAAAAATCTAAAATTCTATATAACATACCAAGTTTTTAATGTAACCATCTCGTATCACACACATCTATCTTCATGGAAAGGTCAAAGATACCGGTATGGAACCAAAGTTAAAGCACCAATTATATTGATGACTTCTATTGTAATACCGGGTATAATAGTTGCCGAGCAAAACAACCATTGTTAACGTTGTATCATGTATAAAGCACTCTCAGGTAAATGGCAAATTATTAACATAATTCCCTTCCCACAACAAAGTTTTCTCATACATCTCAATAAGTCACTTACCAAACTTATGCATAGCGCAACTACTCAATTCCATGGAGAATGAATAAAACAATTAGAGTTGTAACACAACTGTATAAATCCTCTTCCACAGAAACTTTCCACGCATGAGTATTCATAATATATCTTCCATAAAATAATGTATCAACTGATACTAAATAATCTTATTGAGTATATATCAAGTAATAAATACGCACCACAAAAGACGTAAAACCAATGGCCACTTATTTAACAAGAAAAGTATTATTTTATTTCCTTTTCCTTGGAACTAATTTTTCGGGAAAATATCCTGTATATCAATCAAAATTTTCCCACGATGTCAATTTCAACAAATTAACTAACTCATAACTCTCACGAAATCATTAGTCGGTGATGATACCCGACCCGGTTTGCGCCACGTGTCACTTGTTTAGGGTACATTTTGGGGGCTTCACCCTTGTATTTAAAATTTTGTCTAGAGCGGGTGCCTATAGAGCGAATCTGCGTCGATTCGGCGTGGTCGGGCGAGACCATGCAGGTAAGCACCCTCCCCGAGTTGGCGAGGAAGACCTGATTAGGCCGCACAGCGTCTTTCAGGGGGCTGATCGGCCTAATCTCTGTACGGACGAACAGCCCGGTTACTTAGGCCCACTTACCCAGGGTCCGTGCAGGTACGTGGCAAGGCCCAATAAGGGTAAAAAGGGTAACGCCTAGAACCACTAGGAAATTAGGGTTAGGACATGTGCCCTATAAATACCCCTAGGTTAGAACTACGGCCGGGCTTGATTCCAGGATATTCTTGGATACGTAGGCAACTCTCAACCAGTTGAGAGTCCAGCCCAAATCTTCAGACGATCCACCCATTTCTCAGTTCGGTGTCTAGGTTTTTAGCAGTCCTTAGGTACTATCACTAAAAGGATCAACCCGTTTCACATTCTGGTAGGTAGCACTACCATCAATTGGCGCTAGAAGGAGGGCCTTTTATTGTTAGTACTTTAGAGACCTTGTTTTTGCCATGGCACCACCAAAGAACACCGGCAAAAAAGCGGCAGATCCACAACAGGAAAGGACAAACTCAGTCTTGCAAGGAGACGACCAGGGAAATGTAGATGCTACAGGTGATAATCGTACGCTTCAAGACCCCCCCAATCAGGCATTGGTAGAGTCTTTGAAGAATCTAGACGATGCTACCGTCAAAGCCATTTTCGAAGAGATCTTGAAGGGACGGGGTCCTCAGGAGGCCCCAGAAGGAGATGCCCTGGCTCGGACACAAGCTCAGAAACAGCCAGAGCTGATCGAATCCAGTGCTCATACCGAACAGGCTCGGCATAAGGAGACGGCCAAGGACGAGCTGGACAATTTACTTGGTCGGCGGTCAGGAGAGCAGATCTGTGCGTCCCCATTTACTTCGGACATAGACAGCTATCCCCGACCAGAGGGGTTCAAGATTCCCAAGATCAATGCATATGATGGATCCAAGGATCCTTATGATCACATGCACCAATACATCTCTCACATGAACTTGTACAACGCTTCTGATGAGATGAAATGCAAGGCTTTCCCAGCACTGTTAACGGGGAGGGCAAGAGAATGGTTCAACAAGATTCCCCCTAGATCTATCTCTGATTTTGGAACTCTGACCAGGAAGTTTGTACATGCTTTCATTGCAGCTCGGCCCTTTGTAAGAAACAAGACGCATCTTCTCACTTTGAAGCAGAGACCTGATGAGACAATATTGCGTTTTATAAAGCGTTTTAATGAGGAGGCCGCACAAGTACTTGATGCAGACGATCAGCTACTAGTTACCTCATTCGTAGCAGGACTACGTGAAGGGAGATTGCATGCTAAACTCAACAGCAAACTTCCACAAACAATGGAGGAGTGTCTGGACATAGCTTACAAGCACTGTCAAGGTGAGGAAGCTAACAGATTGAAAAGAGAGATGGAGAGAGGTGACAACAAGAAGAACAAGTCTGAGGAGCGGTCAGATCGGAAAGGGAAGTCCGTATGGGACCGAGTGAAGGCACCTATCGCAGAACGGCTAGGAAAGAGGGGAGCTCTGCAGGACAGAGATTTCATTCCCTTGAACCGGCCTCGTGAACAGATTCTGGCCATTATGCAGCGGAAAGGAATAGCGAAAATACCACCACCTCTGAGGGGACCTAGAGAAAACAGAAACTCTAACAAGTATTGTAAATATCATCAAGATATAGGGCATGAATCAGAAAAATGCAGAGATCTAATGCGGGACATAGATGCAGCGATAATGGAAGGGAAGCTTGATGAGGTCGTAGATCGGTCACACAACGCTGATCCCAAGGGACGGCGTGAATTTAAGCGCCACAATTATGGGGACAGGGAGCGAAACGACTATCGAAGAGACCATCGAGGAGATGGCGGTAGGGAGCGAAGGGATCATTCCCCTGATCGAGATGCCCACATCGATAACCGCCCGGTAAATACTATCAACACTATCTTGGGAGGGCCGAACAGCCCCAAAATGGCAGAAGGACAGAGCGGGAGCAGTTCATCCACAGTGAAGAGGCCAAGAATGTCAGGAGAAGTAGTGTACGGACCAAGGGATTCGCTACCCCTGGTCGTTAATAATGAAGGTTTGGTGGTTGAGGCAGTTATCAACAAAAATTTGACGAAGAGGATCTGTGTGGATACCGGCAGTGCTGTAAATGTCCTCTATTACAGCGCGTTCAGAGCAATGCAGCTCAAAGACGTTGATCTGACCCCAGTTTCAACCCCGCTGTTCGGGTTTGCGGGACCACCAGTTCACCCGCTGGGGGTCATCACGTTGCCCACCACCTTTGGTGAAGGAAGAAAGGGCAGGACCCTGATGGTAGATTATGTGGTGGTGAGGGCACCTTCAGCATACAATGTTATCTTAGGAAGACCAGCCCTTATCGATCTCCGGGCTGTAATTTCCCCAGCACACATTAGTATGAAGATCCCAACAGTCGAGGGAACAGTAGAGGTCAAAGGAGATACAGAGACAGCCAGGAGCTGTTATGCCGCAACGATCAACGGCAGGATGGTACAACAGGTTAGGGTCGAGGAGTTGCTGCCCGAAGATCAAGATAGCCGGTCGTCAGAAGACCGAACACAGGCTGTTCGGCTATGGGATGAACAAGATGAAGCGACAGTAAACATTGGGTCCTGGATTCCCCCTCCATACAAAGAAGCCTTGATAGACACCCTGGTAAAGTTCCGAGATGTGTTCGCATGGAAGGCTGAAGATATGCCAGGACTGTCTCCTGATATTGCTGTGCATCATTTGAAGCTTGATCCGAACAGGAGGCCTGTTCGTCAAAAGAAGAGACACTTCGCCCCTGATCGTATCGAAGCCATAAAGCAAGAGGTGGAAAAGCTATTAAGTGCAAACATAATTAGGGAAGTCATTTACCCCGAATGGCTAGCTAACCCAGTGCTAGTTAAAAAGCCGGATGGGAACTGGAGAATGTGTGTAGACTTTACAGACTTGAACAAGGCATGTCCAAAGGACTGCTATCCTTTGCCCAAGATAGATCGTTTAGTGGACTCAACGATGTACTATGAGGTGTTCGCGTTTCTAGATGCGTATAAGGGTTATCACCAGATCATGATGCACCTAGAGGATGCGGAAAAGACTGCCTTTGTGACGGAATTTGGAACCTATTGCTACACTACCATGCCCTTTGGACTCAAGAACGCAGATGCAACATACCAGAGGGCTGTTAATGCAGTCTTTACTGATCAAATAGGAAGATGCATGGAGGTCTACGTCGACGATCTGCTGATAAAGAGCAGATCGATTGACCAATTTTTAAGGGATACCCAAGAGGTTTTTGAAGTGTTAAAAAGGACTCAGATGAAGCTCAACCCTAAGAAGTGTACATTCGGAGTCAGATCAGGAAAATTCTTAGGGTATATGATTTCCAGGGACGGGATCAGAGCAAATCCAGACAAAATTGATATCTTAAGAACCATGATTCCACCCAAGAACGTGAAAGAAGTGCAGCGTTTGACCGGCCGGATTGCAGCTTTGAACAGATTTTTATCAAGGTCAACGCAGCGTGCTTTACCGTTCTTTAAAGTTTTGAGGAGAGCCAGCCCTTTCCACTGGGACGAACAATGCCAAAAGGCCTTTGAGGAGTTGAAGGAGTATGTAGCCGATCTTCCTGCCTTGACAGCCCCTCGTGAGGGAGATTCGTTGTTCGTGTATCTCGCTGTGTGCGAAAAGCGATTAGCTCGATCTTTGGTTAAGGAAGCGAGCGGTGTGCAGATACCAGTTTTCTACGTAAGCAAAGCGTTGCATGGGCCGGAAGTTAGGTATTCAAATGTAGAAAAGTTGGCTTTAGCCTTGGTGCATGCCTCAAGGAAATTGAGACCCTATTTTCAAGCTCATCCTATCACTGTGATCACTGATCAACCTCTAAGGCAAATATTAAGCCGACCTGAGACCTCAGGAAGATTAGCTAAATGGGTTGTCGAGCTGGCGGAGTATGACATCGATTACCGACCCAGATCTGCGATCAAGGCACAAGCGCTGGCTGATTTCCTGGTCGAAGGAATCTCACTTCAATCCGAAGAGCAGCCGACACCAAGCAATAGCCAATGGAAGCTGTACGTAGATGGGGCGTCAAACAAAGACGGTGCAGGGGCAGGTCTCCTGCTGGTTAGTCCAAATGGGGAAGAGTTCCCTTATGCCCTCAGATTTGCTTTTAAGGCTACAAATAATGAAGCGGAATATGAGGCTTTGATCACAGGGTTAAACTTAGCTAGTCGACTTGGAGCTGAAGACCTACAGATATACAGCGATTCGCAACTTGTGGGGTAAGTCACATGAATGGTGTGTATGAATCCAAAGAAGAACCAATGAAAAAGTACCTGGCCGCAGCTAAGACATTTTTGGAGAAATTCTGAAAAGTAAACATCGCCTGCAGATACACAGGTCGAGAGAACGAAGAAGCGGATGCTTTGTCAAAGTTGGCTTCAAACTTCCTCTCGACGACAAAAAGTGTTAGTAGAATTATTGAAGGAGAAGAGCTATGAGCAGAGGTTGTTCAACCAATCACACAAGTCAACACATGGATGGATCCAATTGTATCATACCTCAAGGACGTTGTTCTGCCACAAGATAAGGTACAAGCCAGAAAGGTAAAGCTCATGGCAGTTCGTTATTCACTGTTCGATGGAGTGCTTTATCGAAAATCTTATATATCCCCTTGGCTGCGATGTGTGACCAAGGAAGAAGGGAATTATCTACTACAAGAAATACACCTAGGAATGTGGGAACCACCCGGGGCTCGTGACACTTTCAAGAAAATGCGGTACGTTCGGTTATTTTGGCCTACAATGTTTGAAGACGCTAAGCGGTTGGTGGAAAAATGCAGATCATGCAGGTCCATGATAACTTGTCACATCGGCCGACACAAGATATGGTCCCGATGGTATCCCCATGGCCCTTTGACCAGTGGGGGGTAGATCTAGTGGGACCACTCCCAAAAGCCTCAGGAGGTGTCAGATTCTTGATTGTGGCTATTGACTACTTCACCAAGTGGGTAGAGGCCGAACCACTGGCCACCATAACAGGGAAGCAGATCCGAAAATTTCTATGGAAGAACATTGTGTGCAGGTATGGTGTACCCAAGACTACAGTGTCGAGATAATGGAACCTGTTTGAAGACAGAGTGTTCGAGAATGGTGTGCAGAGCTGAATATCACTCAACATTTCACCTCAGTGGGATATCCCCAGGCTAATGGGCAGGTGGAACAGACCAACCGACAGATTAAGAACGGTTTGAAGAAGCGTTTGGAAGAAGAAAAGGAAAGCTGGACAGAACATTTGCCCAACATCTTATGGGCCTATCGAACAACGCCCAATTCGGCCACGGGAGAGACTCCGTTCAGTCTCACGTTTGGATGCGAAGCAGTTATTCCTGCCGAGATCGGCCTAACATCACCCAGAACGTCTCTTTATTCTGAAGAACAGCAGCTTTCCGAACTAAGACACTCAAAAGATGACTTGGAAGAGACTCACGATGTCGCATTCATAAGGATGGCCAAGTATAAGCAGAGAGTTTCCCAGTACTACAACTCACGTGTCAAGCATAACTATTTCAAGGAAGGGGACCTGGTGCTCAGAAAGAACGAAGTGAGCAGGCAATTGCCACAAGGGAAGTTATACCCTAACTGGGAAGGACCATACAAAGTGGTTAAGGTACATGGTAAAGGAGCTTATCAATTAGCTGATGCAAGTGGAAGAACAGTACCGCGCAGCTGGAATGCCTCTAACTTGAGAAAATTTTATGTATAAGACCCAGTCAGACATGTTTGCTGTTTTATTTCGAACAAATCTTTAATTTAAGCACTGAATGAATCATTCTCTTTATTTGCTATGCATGATTACCGCGAATAAACGGCAGGTCGAATTCAACGAAGTTTGCAAAAACAATGATAAGTCTGCAGGACAGACAAATGAAGAGCTGATCCGCAGGTCGGACTCAGTTCAAGATCTGAACCGCAGGTCGGTCTCAGAAAACGGTTCGTAAAAAACGAACCATGACAAGTCTGCAGGACAGACAAATGGAGAGCTGATCCGCAGGTCGGACTCAGTTCAAGATCTGAACCGCAGGTCGGTCTCAGAAAACGGCTCGTAAAAAACGAACTATGACAAGTCTGCGGGGCGAGAAAAATGGAAGGCGATCCGCGGTCGGTCTCGTAAAGCGGCTCGTAAAAGCGAACCATGACAAGTCTGCGGCAGGAGGAAGGTGAAAGAGGCGATCCGCAGTCGGACTCGATTCGGTCCGAACCGCAGGTCGGTCTCAGAAAACGGTTCGTAAAAAACGAACCATGAAAGGTCTGTAGGACAAACAAATGAAGAGCTGACCCGCAGGTCGGACTCAGTTCAAGATCTGAACCACAGGTCGGTCTCAGAAAACGGTTCGTATAAAAAAAAAAAAAAAACGAACGAACCGCACGATACTTGGAAAGTTAACTTTCAAAGTCTGCAGGACAGACGATCAGCGCTTTCTGAACGATACTTGGAAAGTTAACTTTCAAAGTCTGCAGGACAGACGATCAGCGCTTTCTGAACGATACTTGGAAAGTTAACTTTCAAAGTCTGCAGGACAGACGATCAGCGCTTTCTGAACGATACTTGGAAAGTTAACTTTCAAAGTCGGCAGGACAGACGATCAGCGCTTACAGACGAGCCAAAGACCATCGTTTCTCAGTAAACTACAAAATGATGGTCTTAGGGGGCTAAGTAAAGATGGAAAAGGAAAAATAACAAGCCTGTGCGCACTGAATTAAAACAAAGGAAAATATGAAGTACAAATCCTCCGAACAAGCCTGTGCGCTGAAATAAGCACAGACCTCGTCACAAGAGAAAGTATATAATAAACCACAGTTTAAAAAAAAAAAAAAAACCGCAAAGAAATGTAGAAGTCGAAGAACTAAGGATCTGTTCGCTGATCGGAGCCTTGACCCGAAGAACTCCCTGCCTGACGGGCAGATCGGCGACCATACTTAGCCGCCAAGTCTTCACCAGCTTGGAACTCTCTGAGCTGTGCTTCGTATAGTTCCTTGCAACCTTCTTTGAACATCCTTCCATGGGGTAGGTCGGCAACGACCAAATCAGGGTACTTCTCTTTAGCTTGGGAGACCCCCAGAGTGTATCCGTGACTCAAGATATGTCCAAGAAGGATCTTCAGAGCGCCGGTGAAGTGAGAAGAGTTCTTGTACTCCTGAACCGCCTGAGCAGGCAGGGAAGTTCGGAGTTCATTATGCAAAGCCGTCAGCCTCTCGTTCTCACCTTGGAGGTTCTCAGATACCTCTTTCTCGGCAGCAAGGGAGGCCCTTAGTTTGTCCAGATCGGCCTGCTGATTCTTCACTTCGGCTTCCAGATCTGCGATCTGAGTGGCTCTTGCAGCAGCTGTATCTTTATTCTGGGCTCGGCTGGCGGAGACTTCGGCGACCTTTTTTTCCAGAGAAGTCTTCTGGGCAGAAAAGTCAGTCAGACGTTGGAGCACTTCTTGGCCTGCCTTGACGACCTAAAAAAAAATGTGTATAAAAATATAGGCAAAAAGGTCTCAAGGAAAAAGGGGGAACAGAACAAAAGAAGTAACAACTTACAAAGGAAGCCAGGGCTTTGTCGGACAGGTCGGCAATGAACTCTGCTGAAGAACCTGAGTCCCCTTCAGAAGTACCCGGCACAGATCTGGGTCTCTTTCGAGCAGCCTGACCAGATCGTCGATGAGACCCGGAATCCATTCTTTCCAGGACGACCAAGTCATCCTCTGCATCATCGCCCTGTCGAGTATGAAAGACCAGCTCCCGATGCTGGTCCTGGTCAAGAGTCCTGTTATGCTCTACATTGCCCCCGGTGTTCTCGGTTTCCTGATCCAGATCCTGTTCGGCCCCAGGATTCACGAACTCATCTTGTGGCTGATCCTGTTGCTGCTCTTGTTCAACTTCTTCATCTTCGGGAATCACTGCGTCAAAGATGTCAACTAGGTCGGCCACTGAGAAAACAAAGTGTTAGCAAACAATAATGAAGTAAAGATACAGCAAACATAAAAAGGAGAGACCCTACAATGATTATACTCGGTAGTGTTGAGACGAACATATGGCTGAGGCCCAGAATCTGAAAGACGAGCAGCCTCCAACAGCTCATCCGACCAGTACTCAAAGTTGAGAAATGCGCTTATTGCTGTAATGTCTTGCAACAAGGCTTCCGGCACTGTAGTGGGACAAGGATCGGAAGGGAGTGGGTAATAATTCCATTGACCCAGATCAAGCTGTCCCACGTGACGAACAAAGAAAAAATGACTCTTCCAGTCATGGATCGAAGTCTTTCTGGCAGACAACATGGGGATCCCCCGTCGATGATCATTTCTCCTAGGAAAATAGTACCATCCGCTGTGGTTCCGGACCTTCTTGACACGATAAAAAGTCCGGAGCAGTCGGTATGAACGGAATATCCATTAAGCGGCACCGGATCGCCGTCCCAATTATAGCCCTAACGCCGTTAGAAGCGTCTGGCGATTCGGATGATAATGGCGGCACCGCCGGGAAGAAATTTGGACAAAAGGGACCCTTAGACCGCACTTGGTGGTCCCCACGAAAAGCGTGCAATAACCTTGAGGCGGTTGATGGGCATATATGTTAACTCGGAGGGATCGAGGAGCATAACGATCCATATCTATGTTATACCAGTACAAATCGAAGAACTCCCTCACAGGTTAACTTGGATCTTACTCCATAATGACTATAGCCGACCTCATCGTCATGTTTGCTCTCAAACACTGATAAAGGGAAGTGAAACCAAAGGAAGAGTGGTATCGAGAAGAGGTAGAGGTTTGGTCGGTAACGATCTCCTCCCTTTCAGGGCGAGCAGCTATGGTGTTTAAGGGTGTTATGTCTATGGGGCCTCCGAGCTGAGTGAGAGGTTGCGTGACCTCAACGTCAATCTCCGAACAGGACTCAAACTCTCTTTCTATAGAGCTGCTCGACGCCGTACTCGCCCTCATAAACAAAGAAAAGTGCAGAACGGAGGAAGAACAGGGGAAAAAAAGTAAAGAATTCAGTAACGGTGAGAGAACTTACTTGCAAGTGCAGCGCTTCTAGAAAACTCGTCGGGTTAATAGTGACGGCGGGAAGAATAACCGTTCGGCTTTGAAAGGACATCTATATACGTGGCAACGTCAATCACGAAAAGACGCCTCGGTTCCCTCAAATGTAATTATGGCGAATTAACAAACTGCCAGCTGTCAATTTCCCACGAAATGAGATCGGACTAGCCCGACTGAACTTCCCAGAGCGTCAGATCTGATCCACTGTGAAAGTGATCACAGATCTGGGGGGCTATGATGATACCCGACCCGGTTTGCGCCACGTGTCACTTGTTTAGGGTACATTTTGGGGGCTTCACCCTTGTATTTAAAGTATTGTCTAGGCGAGTGCCTAAAAAAGCGAGCTGCGTCGATTCGGCGCGATGGCGAGACCATGCGGTAAGCACCCCGAGTTGGCGAGGAAGACCTGATTAGGCCGCTCAGCGTCTCTCAGGGGGCTGATCGGCCTAATCTCCGTACGGACGAACAGCCCGGTTACTTAGGCCCACTTACCCAGGGTCCGTGCAGGTACGTGGCAAGGCCCAATAAGGGTAAAAAGTGCGCCTAGAACCACTAGGAAATTAGGGTTAGGGCATGTGCCCTATAAATACCCCTAGGTTAGAACTACGGCGGGCTTGATTCGGGATATTCTTGAATCGTAGAGCAACTCTCAACTTGAGTTGAGAGTCCATTAAATCTTGAGGCGATCCACCCATTTCTCGATTCGGTGTATGCAGGTTTTAGCGGTCCTTAGGTACTTATCACTAAAAGGATCAACCCGTTTCACATTACGGTAGGTAGCACTACCATCGATTCGGCAAGTAGATAAGAGGCTGCTGCTGAGGAATGTGAAGCGGGTTGATCCTTTAGTGATAGTACTAGAGGCTGCTAAAACCTAGACACGGCTGAAATGGGTGAATAAATCAAGATTTGAGCTACACTCTCAGCTGGTTGAGAGTTGCCTCGTATCAAAATATCTGGAATCAAGCCCGACGTGAGTTCTAACCTAGGGGTATTTATAGAACGCGTGCCGCAACCTGAATTTCTAGTGGTTCTAAGCGTTACCTTTTACCGCTATTGGAGCGCTTGCCGTACACTGCGGACCTGAGTGAAATGGGCCTAATAACGAGGCGACATTATCGATGCTGAAGATTAGGCGATCAGCCCTGAGAGACGCATTATCGACTAATCGAGTCTTCCTCGCCAACTTTCGAGAGAAGTAACTACCATAATCGCCCGACATTTGCAGCTGGGCAATTGATTATCACTAAGCATTTTGCCTGAAACGACTGCTTAAATACAAGGGTGAAGCCCCCAAAATGTACCCTAAACAAGTGACACGTGGCGCAAACCGGGTCGGGTATCATCAATAAGCAAATTCACAAGTTTGCCATTGCAATTACTTCAAATTTGGTCAAAGCAATCAAGCACAGAATACTAGCACTACAGAGGCATCAAGCATGTACAAAACGTATTTTATAATTGATCGCAACGTATATACAGTGCCCAATAAAAGCAATTAGGAACAATAATTCTTTTAATCAACTTTGTACCACCAAGTTAAGGAAGTATACCTGCTAATCAACTATGCAATCTTGTTTTATAATCTAATGCATAGTAAGCTATTGAACTATTGCATAGATGATAATGTCTGCACCTGGGCTTACCTTAACATTAAATTCGTTAATGACAATTCATGTACAGTGTCTTAATATGTAGTATCAACCAATAGAAACAACACAGATTTATTAAACAGATTGAAATTACAAAATACGCAGATTGGTACCAACACCAATCAGCACTCAAATTATGGATCTGCAACAAACGATTAGTAACACAAGGATAAAGTAACAGCAATTCGACTAGATCTGTAACATAATAGGTTCAAATCAATCCAATAGCACACGAATAAAATTTGTCTTAAGCTTGTTGGGATATGTGTCATGTGTGGAGTGATTTACGGAACAGATCCGTAATTTACGGAACTAATTACGGATTATTAAATTAGATAATAAATAATTCGAATAGACATAGTCATATTATCTAACAGATCTAACACAATCTATACTATCATACAGATCTGACTCGAACAATGAACAATATAAGTTTGATGCAGAAAACAAAGGACTAGAAATCAAACCGAGGCTAGTAGTTACTCTTTCCTTAAGACAAATTGCTCCGGTATGGTGCCCAAGGTAGTAGCAACTGTCTCCCAAGATACAACGGCTTTCGTCTCGGATTTAGAGGCACTTCAAAAACCCAAGCTCCGGCGAACTTACATAGTGATCCGACTTCTCTTTGACTCATTATCTAGATCTATATGACTGACTCTTTGTGGTGGAAAGACACAAGAGAAAATTCGATGTTTCAACCTTCATCATTGGGGTTCTTTATATAGTGGAGAGGATGAGCCAATGCTTGAACGTGATTGGCCAGAACACATCATCAAACTTTTCCCCTTGGAAAAGAAAATAGGGCCGAAAATTATAAATAAAATTGGCCAAATATTTCCACAATTCGATTGGTCGGATGGCGTGTCTTACGAATTCGATTGGTCGATGATGATTTAATCGCTCGACTTTTCCTCAAGAAAAGTTATTCTGGCCGAAAATAATAATCAAATTTCGTAATTAATTTAATTAAATTAATTCCGGACCGACTTAATTTAATCAGAATTCATTTCCACATTATTCTGGAACCTTCCAATCGTCTTAATTAATTTTCTGGTTAAATTCAAACGAACTTTTGTCCAAAAAATTAATAGTAACACCTGAACCGAGCTCGAGCTCGAGCATGAGCCGAGCCGGCCGGACGGCGGCGGCGCGCGTGTAGAAATATCTAAGTCCTCCCTCCTGCACAAAAGTGCCTTGCCCCTTGGGGCACATTTATAAGAGCATACACTAGCCCTTATATATGGAGCTCAAGTCTCCCATCTTTCCAATGTGGGATGTTGAGTTGAGGTACTCCCTTCAACTCTTATCTCCAACACATTTTCAACCAACTTTAGGCATTAATTTCTCATTCACCCGACATCCGAATCGAGTGATTCAAAAGCCAATCATCAACTACTCCTTATGGAGTATTTAATGATATCATTAACTCTCGATGACATACATCGGAGCATATCCATAAATCGCGCTAAAGTTGAGTATTCAACCATTCAAAAAGGGCTTTTTCTCCAACAATTTTGGTACATAGGCGTTATACCCAAAGTATACAATGCGAAATTAAAATAAAGAACAGAAAGGATGAAGAACAATTTATTATAACTGTAGATAACAACAGAACAGAAAAGAAAACAATAAGGATATATATATGTGATTGGGACGAGCTAATCTTTGTCCTTAAGACAATTATGCTCCATCAGTACCCACAGTTTAGCACTTGTCTCCCTGGATAACCCAATTACCTGTTCACATGGAGAGGTACTTCAACTCTGAACTTCAGCGAACTCTTATGATGTTCAAAAACCTCTTCACTTATGAATGCACAACTATTCTAGCAATGGAATGTATGTATGCTGTGATACTGTGTGAACTTCGTGTGTTTTTTTCCATCTTGTGGGGACTTGTTTATATAGAGGCTGAGAATGTAAATGCAATTAATTTCATTTATTGCATAACTCTCACTAACTTCATTTATTGATGATAACGGTTAGAAAGATGAAAGGTATCAGACATTCAGGTCAGGAGCTGAAAAATCATGATCTGATCTGAAAAACCTGATCTGAAAGATCCTGGCCAGGAGCTGAGAATCCTGCTCAAGAGCTAAAATCCAGATCTGAAAGATCCTGGCCAGGAGCTGAGAATCCTGGTCAGGAGCTATAATCCTGATCTGAAAGATCCTGGTCAGGATATGAGAATCCTGGTCTGAAAGATCCTGATCAGGATATGAGAATCCTGGTCAGGTCTGGAGCTGATCAGATCCTTTACCTCAGATCAAGTCTTGACCTGATCATATCAGATCAGGTTAGACCAGGTCTGGCCAATTTTAGCAGAACATCGTCTGTCTAAAATTCTCTTGAACTCTCTCCCTTTCTCTAGGAGCTTATACCAATCATCAACTATCATCATTGAGACACTCATGTTCCAACTTAAGGCGTTAATATCTCATTCACCCGTACTCCGAATTGAATGATTTAAAATCCCAATGATTTTAATAAAGTCTCGATTACTTTAATAAAAGTCTTATCGAACTCGCCTTTTAAATAAATGATTAAAATCATTTTTCCCTCTATTTTCTCCAACAATCCCCCACATGAATGGATATTAATGCATATGCTGACTCTGAAGAGATTTCTGACAGAAAATTATTGCATCAGGAGAGGTAGCTTCTGGCTTTGAACCTGCCTTAGTGAAATACTATCGGATCTACTCAGCTATTCAGTGAACTATGTCTTGAATTGTTCAGCCTTTATTGTAAAACCAGACAATAGTACTCACACAATATTTCTCTAACACCATATTTGGTTCTCATGATTGTGTTCATTTTGGCCATGAAATACCCTGGTTTCTGAAAGTGCGTTAGAAAATTCTAGCCTCAGAATTCTCACAGAAGCGGCCCCACTTCACACTTACATAGTTGACCTCCTATCAAGAGTATTCTCCCATACCCTACTAAAATTTAATCAAGTTATAGGAATCATTAAAAGTTTTCACTTAACATTTATACCACTGACAGATAAAACTCCTATTCACAGAATGGGTAAGTGTTCACGGAAACTTCATAACTTAGTTGTCCCATTGAACCATGATCTTGGGATCTCTAGTCAACATGGTTGGGTTAACATTACGAAGTTTATGTCATAATAGGCTTTAATCCCATTCCGAGTGTCAATTTTGACATTTGATCTCTAGGTAAACCTTTTGTAAGCGGATCCGCAAGATTCTCCTTCGATCTAACAAAATCGACGGAAATCACGCCATTAGAGATCAATTGTTTAATAGTATTATGTCTGCGACGTATATGTCGGGACTTACCATTATACATACTTTTTTGTGCTCGACTTACAGCCGACTGACTATCGCTATGTATGCTTATTGGAGCAATAGGTTTAGTCCAGCATGGAATGTCCTCTAGGAAATTACGAAGCCATTCTGCTTCTTCTCCTGCCATGTCTAATGCAATAAACTCAGCTTCCATCTTGGAACGAGCTATGCATGTTTGCTTTGTGGATTTCCATGACACTACAGCACCACCAATAGTGAATACATATCCACTTGTGGCTTTTGAATCTTTTGAGTCTGATATCCAATTTGCATCACAGTATCCTTCTAATACTGCTGGATATCTTGTATACCATAATCCCAGATTCATTGTAAACTTTAAGTACCTCAGTGCCCTATTCAAAGCTTTCCAATGATCCTCATTTGGAGTGCTGGTAAACCTGCTCAGTTTATTTACAGCACATGCTAAGTCTGGTCGTACAGTTGGTTATGTACATCAGACAACCTATGATTTGTGAATATTTTAACTGAGACACGGGTTCTCTTTTATTTTTGACTAAGTGCATAGTCAAGTCAATAGGAGTTTTTATCGGACTTTCATTAAAGACGTTAAATCTTTTTAGAACAGACTCAACATAATGAGACTGTGACAATGCAAGTCCATCCGACATTCTAGAGATTTTAATCCCCAAAATTACATCTGCAACTCCCATATCCTTCATATCGAAGTTTCTTGTTAACATCTTCTTATTATACATGATTATATCATGAGTACTTCCCAAGATTAACATGTCATCAACATATAGACATACTATCACAAAGGAGTTAGAAGTGTTATTGACATAAACACATTTATCGCACTCGTTAATTTTATACCCATTTGATAACATCGTTTGATCAAATTTTTTTGTGCCATTGTTTTGGTGCCTGCTTAAGCCCATACAATGACTTAACGAGTCGACATACTTTGTGTTCTTGACCTGGAACCACATAACCCTCGGGTTGTTCCATATAGATTTCTTCTTCCAATTCACCATTTAAGAAAGCAGTCTTTACATCCATTTGATGTATTTCTAGATTATTTACGCGACTATTGCGATAAGAACTCAAATATCGGCGTGATCCGAGTAACCGGTGAATATGTATCGAAAAAGTCAAGACCTTCTTTTGACGATAACCTTTAGCTACCGATCGCCTTATATTTATCGATCGATCCATCGACCTTGAATTTTTCTTAAAAATCCACTTACAACCGAGAGGTTTATGTCCCGTGGGATATTTACTAATTCCCAAGTATGATTTTGCATAATGGAATCGATTTCACTATTGACTGCTTCTTCCCAGAACGGCATTTCTGGATTTGACATAGCCTCAGCATATGTTCTTGGATCATTTTCTACCAAAAAGGTGAAAAAATCAGGACCGAAAGACGATGAAGTCCTTGCCCGTTTACTCCTACGAGGTTGTGGTTCATCTGTTTCTGGAGTAGTTTCACTTGTTGGTTCAAGTGGCCGCTTATTAAAGCTTATATTTTCTTGACTTCTTTCCTTATATGGAAATACATCCTCAGAAAATACAGAATTTCTTGATTCCATGATTGTATTCACGTGAACATCTTGATTGTCAGATTTATGCACTAGAAATCTATGTGCACTACTGTTATTTGCATAACCGATAAATATACAATCTATCGTTTTAGGCCCAATTTTTATTTGTTTAGGTTTAGGTACTTTGACCTTTGCTAAACACCCCCACACTTTCAAGTATTTGTAGCTAGGCTTGTAGCCTTTCCATAACTCGTAGGGTGTTTTATCCATCTTTCTGGACAAAACTCTATTAAGAATGACATTGGCGGAAAGTATCGCTTCCCCCCACAAGTTCTGAGGTAAGCCTGAACTTATCAACATAGCATTCATCATCTCCTTAAGAGTACGATTTTTGCGTTCCACAATTCTGTTTGATTGAGGTGTATACGGAGCAGTAGTTTGATGAATAATGCTAGATTCTGAACATAATTCATTAAACGGTGCATCATATTCACCACCTCTATCACTGCGAACCTTCTTGATTCGTTTGCTAATTTGATTCTCGACTTCATTCTTATAGTTTTTAAAAGCCTCAATTGTCTCATCTTTGCTATTTAGCAAATAGACATAACAGTATCTTGTACAATCATCGATAAAAGTTACAAAGTATTTTTTACCGCCTCTCGTTTGTAAAAATTTTAAATCACACAAATCTGTATGAATTAAATCTAACGGTTCGGTGTTTCTTTCCACGGAAGGAAACGGTGCCTTAGTCATTTTAGCTTCGACACATATATGGCATTTTTCAACCTTATTAAATTTTATATTGGGTAATAAATCTAAGGTCATCATCCTGCGAATTGATTTATTATTTACGTGTCCCAATCTATTATGCCATAAACAAGACGACTCAGTCAAGTAAGCAGAAGTAGATGCAATTTTATTAGCCTCATCGGGTACAACAGTCTTTGGCATAATTGCCATTACATTCAGCTTAAACATACCCTCGGTGGAATAACCCCTACCGAGGAACACACCATTCCTGGTCAAAATGACCTTATCAGAACCAAAATTCAAATTGAAACCAGCCTTGTTCAATTTGTCACCAGAAATGAGATTCCTGCAAATCTCAGGAACATGAAGCACATCTTTCAGAGTCAGCTTCTTTCCTGATGTCATCTTCAGAACCACTGTCCCGGATCCAGCAATTGGAGAGGTTGACGAATTCCCCATCCATAGTTTGTCCCCTGTTCCGGCCTTGTAAGTTGAAAACACAGCCCGGTCAGCACAAACATGTCTTGTGGCTCCAATGTCCACAAACCATTGCTTTGGATTCCCCACAAAATTACATTCTGACACCACAGCGCAGAACATTTCCTGATCACCATCAGTTTCAGCCAGATGTGCCCTTGGCTGAACTGGTTTCTTGGAACGGCACTCAGCAGCACGGTGCCCAAACTTTCCACAGTTGTTACAGTTGCCATTGAACTTGTACACAGTCTGTGGTTTCTTGGAAGATTCAGCATTTTTCTTGGAAAATGGAGCAGATTTCTTCCTTTTATGATTCTTGACCTCAGCAACATGAGCTTTGGCCTGTCCAACCTGCACAGAACGTGTTTTTCAGATGCTCTATTGTCCTCCTCAATACGGAGTCGGACAATCAAATCATCCATCGTCACTTGCTTTCTCTTGTGCATGAGATAGCTCTTGTATTCCTTCCACGAGTCGGGAAGCTTCTCAATGACACATGCCACTTGAAAATTCTCATTGATTTTCAGATCTTCTGCTATCATCTCAGATATCAGAATTTGCAACTCCTCCACCTATTTCACAATAGGTTTAGTATCATTCATTTCATACTTCAAAAACCTACTGACAAGAAACTTCTTGGCACTAGCATCTTCGGTTGTGTATTTTTTTCTGTAATGCTTGCCATAATGATTTAGTTGTTTCATAAGTACAGTACACACCATACAACATGTTATCTAAACCATTAAGAATATAATTCTTGCACATAAAATCACTGTGCTTCCAGCTTTCTACAGCAAGAAAAACCGTCTTTTCAGGAGTTTCAGGTGGCGTCTCCGGTGGGTCATCGATTAGCATTCTTGCTAGCCCAAGTGTTGTGAGATAGAACAGCATCTTTTGCTGCCAACGTTTGAAATTTAAGCCATTGAATTTTTCTGGTTTCTCTCCATGAGAAGAACCAGCCACAACAACAGTTGATTGTGTCATTACAGTTGTAGGCACAGTTGCATTCAGACTTGAAGTTGCAGCAGCATGCGCAGTTGGTGTCATTGATGCATCGATGGATGGTAGAGTATTTCCATTCGGATGGAAAGCGGAAGATCAACTATTCGATTACGGTTGAAAAATCGAGACCAAACAACAGCAACTCTTTTGACCTGATCCAATCAGGAAAAACCTGATCTGATCTGATCAGAAACTCTGCTGACCTAACATGATTAGCAACTCTGCTGACTTGATGTTCAGAATAAGAACAGAAGATCAACAGCACAATTGAGTCGTTTTTGCCAAAAAACGAGACAAAAAAAATTAGAAAATCGTTTTTTATTCCAGAAAACGATAAAAAAAGGAAGGTGGACCGGTTTTACCAGAAACCAATACCAAAAAGGAGAATGGACCGGTTTTTACCAAAAAACCAATACCAAAAAAGGAGAATGGACCAGTTTTTACCAAAAAACCAATACCAATAAAAAAGAAAAAAGAAAAAGAAAAGAGACACTGACCAACTGAGTATTACAGAAAGTACTCAGATCGAACAGAAAAATAAAAGGTTCAGCAAGCAAACTGAATTTTATTTTTAATTTCACAAAGATATACTTTTTAGAGCAAAGAGGCTCTGAAAAGAATTGTCTTAAGATTGTTATACCCAAAGTATACAATGCGAAATTAAAATAAAGAAACGAGAAAGGATGAAGAACAATTTATTATAAAGCTGTAGATAACAACGTAACGGTAAAAGAAAACAATAAGGATATATATATGTGATTGGGACGAGCTAATCTCTCGTCCTTAAGACAATTATGCTCCGGTACTCCACGGTTTAGCACTTGTCTCCCAGGATAACCCAATTACCTGTTCAGATGGAGAGGTACTTCAACTCGAACTTCAATAACTCTTATGTGTTCAAAAACCTCTTCACTTATGAATGCACAACTATTCTAGCAATGGAATGTATGTATGCTGTGATACTGTGTGAACTTCGTGTGTTTTTTTCCATCTTGTGGGGACTTGTTTATATAGAGGCTGAGAATGTAAATGCAACTAATTTCATTTATTGCATAACTCCCACTAACTTCATTTATTGATGATAACGGTTACAAAGATGAAAGGTATCAGACATTCAGGTCAGGAGCTGAAAAATCATGATCTGATCTGAAAAACCTGATCTGAAAGATCCTGGCCAGGAGCTGAGAATCCTGGTCAGGAGCTAAAATCCTGATCTGAAAGATCCTGGCCAGGATATGAGAATCCTGGTCTGAAAGATCCTGGTCAGGATATGAGAATCCTGGTCAGGTCTGGAGCTGATCAGATCCTTTACCTCAGATCAAGTCTTGACCTGATCATATCAGATCAGGTCAGACCAGGTCAGGCCAATTTTAGCAGAACATCGTCTGTCTAAAATTCTCTTGAACTCTCTCCCTTTCTCTAGGAGCTTATACCAATCATCAACTATCATCATTGAGACACTCATGTTCCAACTTAAGGCGTTAATATCTCATTCACCCGTACTCCGAATTGAATGATTTAAAATCCCAATGATTTTAATAAAGTCTCGATAACTTTAATAAAAGACTTATCGAACTCGCCTTTTAAATAAATGATTAAAATCATTTTTCCCTCTATTTTCTCCAACAATAGGTAGCAGAGAGTTTGGAGTAGGATTGATCGACAACTTCGCGAGCTGATATCACTATGAGAGCGTTAGGTGAGTTGTTTTTTTTATAAAACTCAATGTATGTTTTCTATTTATTTTTAATAAGATACATAAATAGATATAAAATTGTTATTTTTAGGAGCTCTTATTTTCGTTAATGACAAATGTGTCATTATTAATTTTATTACCTAGTTTCATTAATATAAATGTGTCATTTTGTCAGAAAACAAGTATGAGTTATTTTTTTCTATACAAGAAAAAGTGTCTTTTATCGATTTATCATCGGTATAATACTTAGGTTTATATATAATTGTCATTTTTATCAATTGGACATAAGCTCATATATTTTCAAAGAAAGAATGTTTTTCTAGTTTATTTTCCATTATATTGATTTTTGACAATGCTCCAAAATTGTGCTGTAATCGTAAATATAAAACTAATTGTAACGACTAATCGTTCGGTGCTAGTGCACATTTTTCTTGTAAATTGAGACTTAATACATGGACTTGAATTGCTCGCTTGCTAGTGGCACGAAAGTGTCTAAGCTCTGCTGGCTAGGGGGATTAGAGTTATTGCTCTCTGGAGAACGGCTAGTCACCGGTCTCGGGTCCTTTTGACTCGACGTATTTCCTACAGTAGCTAGAGGGCTCACTCGTAGGAGTGAGGACGGTACCTTTTCCCCGAAGATTCATGCCACGGCCGGGAAAGCAAGGGCAGACAGTCGTGTCATAGTTTGGAGGGTAGTAGGGTTGGCTGGAGCCCTTTGGGAGGTTCACTAGGCGAAGATCTGAATCCTTTTCCTGACAATTGCCTGGAGTTGTCAGGCAAGAGCTTGCTTGTTGGACTGCGGTAGGAAATCGTGTTCACGTGCTGGAGTTTGGTTGGTATTGACTCATCGACTAGGCCAAGTCGGTGTCAAGTGACCTGGTAATAATAACCACGTAAATTCAAGGAATGATAATGTAATAATGACACGACTTACATAATGATCTACCAGTGAATCTTTTGTTTTCATTGTATATATAATTATTGTACTTTTTTGTTATTATCATAAAGCTAGCTTTCTTGAAATTATATATTTTAAACTGTAACACTATCGCACATGGCTCATAGCAGTGTTTTTGCTTACGACTCTATTTGTTCTATGTTTTCTTTTCTTTTCCTTTTAATATAAATACAGGCGGTTGACCCAGGATAAGAGATGGGAAAATTGGAACACTGAAATTTATCAAGATCACTACATGGTGGATATGCCTTCGAAAATTTGATGACATGGTTGATGTTGTGGTGGTTAATTAATTTGGGATTCTATTTGTTGTAATTATTGATGCTAGCTAGTGAAATGTTGTAAGTGTTTCGATGGATTTATATCAATATTTGGGATTTATGGTATTTTATGGATGTTTATGCGAAAGCCGCAGAACCTGCTCTTGGAATTACCACAGTGGACGTAGGTGTCGGGAGTGGGGTGTCACATTATTCCTAAGCTTGCTTTCATGCTCATTATCCAACTCGTCTTTAAACTGCATATCTTCTTATTCCAAATAAAGGAGTGAGCCCGTGAAAAATCTCAGTAAGGAGAAAGAAGATCAAAAGAGAGATTCATGTATGCCGGATGCCGGGAGACATGACATGAACCTATTTCATCTTGTTTACAAACAGTTCAAAGTATAACTTGGAACATTTAGAAAACTACTCTTATAATATAACTTGAAGCATAAGAACATCCACTTTATGACCAAACAAGACACAAAAGGAAAACCACTTGGAAACCAACTTTAAACCATGCAAAGCAAGCATACATATTAACTACATTCAGTTCATCTTGCACGTACTTGATTGTTACATTAATTACTTAATATATTTATCCTGCTGATCAAAGTTATGTAAGTTGTCTATTAACCCATACTTTACCTGTCTACTTACTGAAACATATTCGTGTTTTGTGTGTCTTGTTCTTGTTTCGTACTGAGCATGTCTGTTTATAGCGTTTTGTTTCATGTTTCTTACTGACTGAACTGGGGGTCTAGTGCAACACGGGTAATAGGACTAGCCATACATCCAACGTGGGTCTGGGTCACGGTACTTTTGCAATACATCATTTTGAGAACGACATGGGTAATACAGTTGGTCATACATCCGACGTGGGACTGGATCACGGTACTCTTGTAGTTCATTGCAAAGACACTAACTATAAACATGTAGAAGCACATAAGATCATGTTAACATCCCTAACTAACTTACGTGAACATACCAAAGGCCACAACAACACCGAGCTCCCTACCTATCTCCACCACACACATAAACAAGCTTACAGTAAAGTAACAAGAAAACATAATAACGTTCTGAAAACACAGTTTGATAGTTTCCCGCCAGCACATAATTATGTCTAGTTTCGTCCAGTTTAACATAAAGATGTATTCAACCAACTTCACAACATAATATTTAACTAACAAAAATATCTATTGATGAGAAGAACTCCATACTTTAAAGACGAGCCGAACTACGAACTGAACAACATCTTACTTCCAAATCATATGTGAATTTTTATCAACCAACAACAAATCTAACAACGATTTCCTCTTTTCAATTCTCGGTCGATTCCGAATATACCTTAATGATTAAAGACACAACCTTTATTAATCCTAACTATATAATTTAAACTCATAAAATACAATAAATATCACAACAAAAATTGACCCACAAACCACTCGTGAATCGGGTTGAAAAGCGGTGTACCGAATAGTGACCGGATCATCTTCTTTTCTTCTTTCCCAACCAACTATACTTCGGCCGTACTTCTGCTTTTCGTTGAACACAAATTTTACTATGGTCCTGGATCAAATCCTAGTTAGTGTGCCAAACCAATAGAATTTAAGGGATTTGTGGTGGTCCCTTATGTTTAAAAATCAACCATCAATCATGTTGTTTCAAATTGATGATATGGTGGTCCAATTACTTGTTCGAGGACCACCATAAAACCATTGTTCCTTGTAATTGACGAAGGCTATTGTTGGCTTTGTTCCCTTTTCATATTATGATTATTTTTATTCAATATTAATTAACCACACAACATACTTATTTATAGTGTTTTTTTTCCTAGGGAATTAATTAAATGTTTGTATAAATCTAATCCATCATATCCTACTTTTAGGGGAATTAGTTCGATTATCGGATCCTAATAATATCTCTTTATGATTATCTTCTTAAATTAAAAGAATCACAATATCGGTCAAATACGTTTTTTTTTTATTTACATTTTTAAATCTATAAAAATCACTTATCGCAAAATAACAATTATACCCTAAAAAAAATTGGGATTTTGCGATATAAGTTTATAATAAATTATATGATAATTGTAGTAACTCTTATACTTTGTAACTGTTGCACGTTGATAAACATTCATATAGTCAATTAACATTGTTTTTTTTTTCATTTAAATTATTTTTTTAAGGGTAAACCAAAGTCCATTCAAAGTCGTCTGTACAAGTCTTCCTAACACCCCACAAATGCATCGGTCGATGCATTTTCAACCACAAATGCAGATCTAAAAAATGGATATGGCTACTGGGTAGTGGAAATACAATTGATGTAGATACGGATACGATACAAGAATGTGAGATTTAATAAATGTGACATATGTCTACGGGTACTTGCATTGGTGGATGCAGAAAAAAATTTCAGTAGATTGACCCTAAAAAATTCTGGATTGGATGGATAATTAGATCAAAATTTACGGATCAGAACCAGGTTGAGCAGATCGAAATTTCCGGGTTGAAACCGAGTTAGGCGTGTAATTAATTAGGTCAGAAATTTATTTATTACGAAACGACGTTATATATATATATATATATATATATATATATATATATATATATATATATATATATATATATATAGTCAATAACCCGTGCATTGCACGGGGACGTCTGACAACGTGATTACATTCAATTAATATGCATAAATGTATTACAACACAACGACTCTTCAAACTTATTGTAATGCTACCTATTAAAATTGTTTTATTTAAGATTTGTATTCGTTTATGGCATCAGATAGAGTTAAAGAAAGACAATACAACATTTCCAAAAGTTATACTGATGCCAATCATTATGGTTATATTTCTGTTTTTAGCATTGCATGGGAGAACGTATATTTTAAAGGAAGATATTAGACGATAACTTATATTTAATTATTTGTGTATTTACGTTTATAGCCGTGTGGCTCGCTATATAAACTCATTGTAATGGTTTGTGTTAATTCAATGACAAATACATTGTTATTCAACTAATCTATCATGGTATCAGAGATTATCGATCTCACAAAACCTTTTCTCTGCTAAACCTAGTGCCGCAGCCGCCGCCTTCTTCACCACTGCTGCGATGGCAACCTCTCCCCCCACCACTGATTCTTCTTCATCTACCATCACCGCTGCAGCCTCTCCCTCCACCGTCTCATCTGTAGTTGCATTGAACCCAGCCGTCAATGCACCGATCAAGCTTGATGACAAAAATTTCACCGCCTGGAAGCTGCAGATGACCACCTTGCTCACCGGTCATGGTCTCATTGGGTACATCACCGGCGATACTCCCAAGCCGGTTGCCGTCCTCTGGCAAGCGCTACCCAATGCGGTTGTTTAATCCCGCACATCCGCGCTATGGGTTCAACAGGATGCTCTAATCCATCACCTTATTCTTGGTTCGGTTGACAAAATTACATTGCTTCCATTCAAAGACACGATGATTCAAGCAAGCTTGGGACACTCTCTCGATACATATGGGAAACAGAGTAAAAGGGCGACGAGGTATCTCGAACGCGCTTGAATTCAATCTTGAAAGGTACAATGTCGATTTCTCAATATTTTACCGCCATAAAAAATGTTGCGGATGACTTGGTCGCATTGAACTCAAAAGTGCCACGATGATGAATTGGTTGAGATAATTTTAAAAATCTTGGCAAAGTGATTACGCGAACCTTGTAAGTGCTATTCGAGGCACGTGACGATACTATTTTCACTGCCATTGTTACATGAAAAACTGTTAATGCATGAAGTGTCTCTTGCCCAAAGTCAGTCTGCTACATCCCCTGCGTACACTGCATTCCCTGCCTCTCACTACCCACGTCCTATGCCTGTTTCACCCTATCCCCCGTATCCCCAAGCCCCTCGGCCCTCCCCACCATTGATGCCTCCCGCACCCACCACCACTCCTAGACATCCTCGGCCAGCCCATTCTTCTCCACTCACCCAAAACCAAAGCACTCTCGCGCTTCAAAAGGTTATCAGGGTTTCTGTCAACTCTGTGGCATCCAAGGCCACGTTGCAACTCGTTGCACCACTTACACTCACTATACCAATCTTCCCCGTCCCACTCGCAGCCCAGCTGGCTCTCGGCCTCCTCTATCATCCACTCCTTATGCTCATGTTGCTCAACCTTCCATCCCTAGTGCTCATGAGCCATACCCTGCTTCTGCTACTCCATGGATGCTTGATAGTGGTGCCTCTCACCACATGACACAAGAGCTCAGCCTGCTCTCTCTTCACTCCCCTTATCAAGGTACGGATCGTATAGTCATTGGTGATGGTAGCTCCTTGGCTATCACTCACATTGGCTCTACCTCTCTTTCTTCCTTTACATTAAATCATGTTCTTTGTGTTCCTTCTCTTTCTCGTAATTTGCTTTCAGTTCAAAAATTTTGTAGTGACAATTCTGTATCTATTGAATTCTTACCTGACTCGTTTTTGGTGAAGGATTTGAGGACGGGCAAATGCCTCCACCAGGGACAAGTCAGTGATGGAGCCTATCTGTGGTCTTCAACAGCTCTTTTCGCCTTCTCTGCGTCCAAAGCCTCTGCTGCTACCTGGCATCGTCGCTGCGGCCATCCTGCCTTTCCTGTCATTCAAAATCTCGCCAAAAATAATTTTTTAGAATTATCTGCTGTTTCTTCTACTTATTGTGATTCCTGTCTTTGTAATAAAAGCCACCGGCTTCCCTTTTCTGATTCGACATTATGTACTGTTAAACCTTTGGAAGTCATTTATTCAGATGTTTGGACATCCCCTGTTTATTCAGTTGATGATTTCAAGTATTATGTTTTATTTGTTGATCATTTTACTCGGTTCATGTGGATATACCCGTTAGCTTGTAAATCCGATGTTTATGCCACCTTTGTCAAATTCAAAAAATATGTCGAAAAATTGCTAGATACTTCTATCAAAACTCTTTACTCTGACAATGGAACTGAGTATATCAAATTGCGTCCATTTCTTGCTGACCATGGCATCTCTCATATACCAACACTTCCACACCTATGCCTGCTGATGCCTTTTCGGTGACCTGTTGTCTCTCCAGCTTTTTTGAGACCCCACTCAAGATCGCAGATTCGGGGGCTTTGATATTTATGTTTTACACGGCTTGATATTCAATTATTTGTTAACAAGCTCGCATCTCGATTTATGCATGCCCGACCGAGTACCATTGGATGTTAGTCAGCGTGTGTTGCGTTACTTGTCGGCACCACCACCACGGGTTTCTGATTATATCGGGATTCACCGTTGGCTCTGCATGCTTTCTCCGATTCGGATTGGGGGAATAAGGAAAGTCTGGTTATACTTCCACCTCTGCTTATATAGTCTTCTTGGGTAAGAATGCGATTTCAATTATTTGTTTATATTGTGCAAGTGTTGGGCCTCTTTGTTGGCCTTGTGTGCCCTTTATATGCCTTTGTGTGCCATGTTGGCCCGGGCTTGTTATAGGCCCACACTTGAGGGGGCGTGTTAAAAGTGATATAAGGAAATATAGTAGCGCCTTTACTAACACCAATTGGTTTTAGTATAACGGTAAGCGCTTGATCCTAATGGGGTTGAGGCCCCTCCTCTTATATGGGCTTGGGCCTATGTTTTCCACATGGTATCAGAGCGGGAGGTCATGGGATCAATCCTTGCAACCAACATTGTTTCCCCAATTATATTGTGCAAGTGTTGGGCCTCTTTGTTGGCCTTGTGTGCCCTTTATATGCCTTTGTGTGCCATGTTGGCCCGGGCTTGTTATAGGCCCACACTTGAGGGGGCGTGTTAAAAGTGATATAAGGAAATATAGTCGCGCCTTTACTAACACCAATTGGTTTTAGTACAACGGTAAGCGCTTGATACCATGATAGATTAACACAAACCATTACAATGAGTTTATATAGCGAGCCACACGGCTATAAACGTAAATACACAAATAATTAAATATAAGTTATCGTCTAATACGCTCCCTCAAGCTGACGGCGCTGCGCGAAGGCCAAGCTTGGAAATAAAAGTAGAAAAAGATAAACGTGGCAGTGGCTTGGTGAGAACATCACCAAGCCGATCAAGCGATAGCTACCCGAGCAACACGAACAAGTCCTCGCTCAACATGCTCACGAATGAAGTGATAATCGATAGCAACATGCTTCATTCGTGAGTGAAACACCGGATTGGCGCTTAGTCGAAGGGCACCTAAATTATCACAAAAATCACCGTGTAGAACGAACCGAGAAACCGAGATCTCGCAGCGGATAGGTCGACCAAGCAATCTCGCGGCGTGTGTCAACCAAACACATATCAGCGGTGGACGAACGAGAGACTGAGTTTTGCTTCTTGGAGCTCCAAGAAATCGCATTCTTACCCAAGAAGACTATATAAGCAGAGGTGGAAGTATAACCCGACTTCCTTATTCCCCCAATCCGAATCGAGAAAGCATGCAGAGCCAACGGTGAATCCCGATATAATCAAACCCGTGGTGGTGGTGCGGACAAGTAACGCAACACACGCTTGACTAACATCCAATGGTACTCGGTCGGGGCATGCATAAACTGAGCGAGCTTGTTAACAGCGAATTGAATATCAAGCCGTGTAAAACATAAATACTGTAAAGCCCCCAGAATCTGGCGATACTGAGTGGGGTCTGAAAAGGCTGGAGAGACAACAGGGTCACCAGAAAAGGCATCAGCAGGCATAGGTGTGGAAACTGGCTTGGATTCCTCCATATGGACCTGAGACAGTAAGTCGCGAGTGTACTTGGTCTGCGTGAGGAGCATGCCCAGATCAGAATGCGTAACTTCAACACCCAAAAAATACGATAAGGGACCTAGATCCTTAATAGAGAACCTAGACCCAAGCTGTTTATTCAGTTGATGATTTCAAGTGTTGGGCAATGAGTTTATATAGCGACCCGAGCAACACGAACAAGTCCTCGCTCAACATGCTCACGAATGAAGTGATAATCGATAGCAACATGCTTCATTCGTGAGTGAAACACTGGATTGGCGCTTAGTCGAAGGGCACCTAAATTATCACAAAAAATCACTGGTGTAGAACGAACCGAGAAACCGAGATCTGCAAGCAGATAGGTCAGCCAAGCAATCTCGCACGCGTGGTCAAGAACACATCTCAGATTCGCTTCGTGGACGAACGAGAGATCGAGTTTTGCTTCTTGGAGCTCAAGAAATCGCATTCTTACCCAAGAAGACTATATAAGGAGGTGGAAGTATAACCCGCTTCCTTATTCCCCCCCAATCCGAATCAGAGAAAGCATGCAGAGCCAACGGTGAATCCCGATATAACTGTAAACCCGTGGTGTTGGTGCCAGACAAGTAACGCAACACACGCTTGACTAACATCCAATGGTACTCGGTCGGGCATGCATAAAGCGAAAGCGAGCTTGTTAATGCCGAATTGAATATCAAGCCGTGTAAAACATAAATATCAGTAAAGCCCCAGGAATCTGGCGATCGAGTGGGAAGTGCGAAAAGGTGGAGAGACAACAGGGTCACCAGAAAAGGCATCAGCAGGCATAGGTGTGGAAACTGGCTTGGATTCCTCCATATGGACCTGAGACAGTAAGTCGCGAGTGTACTTGGTCTGTGTGAGGAGCATGCCCAGATCAGAATGCGTAACTTCAACACCCAAAAAATACGATAAGGGACCTAGATCCTTAATAGAGAACCTAGACCCAAGCTGATCAATGATACTCTGAACCTGCTCAGCAGAGCTACCTGTGACAATAATATCATCGACATATACCAAGAGCATAGTAACACTGGTTGACGTGCGACAAATAAACAGCGACGGATCAGCCACCGAATTAACAAAACCCATGGTAAGTACAAAAGTTTTAAGCTCATGATACCAGGCACGAGGTGCCTGCTTGAGGCCATAAATCGCCTTGCGAAGCTTACACACAAACGTGGGTTTGGTAGCATCCTCAAACCCAGGCGGTTGACACATGTAGACATCTTGACTAGTGTCCCTGCAGAAGGCATTATTGACATCGCTGACGAAGGCACCAACCCATGGAAACCGCAATGCTAAGAACAAGGCGAATCGTAACAGGCTTAACGACAGGACTAAAGGTCTCAAAATAATCCAAACCAGGCCGTTGTGTAAACCCTTTGGCAACTAGCCGAGCCTTGTACTTATCAATCGAACCATCCGGTTTGCGCTTAATCCTGAACACCCATTTACAGCCAACAACATTCAAGTCCGAGGACGGTGGAACCAAGGACCACGTATCATTGCGAAGAAGCGCACTATATTCGTCAGACATCGCAACACACCATCGCAGGCACCGCAAGGCACCGCTAAGGTAGAGGGTTCTGCTTTCAAGGTAGCGGTTTGTAATCGAGCTTGGAGGGTGAAGATCGATGACTGAGGCTTGTATATTTGGTTTCGAGAGCGGGTAGTCATAGGATGTGGTGGGGGAGGAGGTGGAGGGGAGGTAGAGGTAGAAACAGGAGAAGGGGTGGAATCACTGCCGGAGACATCGGTGGAGGAAGCAGGAGGTGGAGACAAAGAGGAGCGTTCGGGTTGAGGAGTAGAACGCTCGGGTTGGACAGGGGTGGCCTCGGGTTGGGGGGTTTCCATGGAGAGAAAGTGATTGACTGGAACAGCAGTGGGTTCGTAGGACTCAGGAGGCAATAGAGCAGTCAGGGAAGGGAGAGAGGGGTCGGTAGGGACGGTAGCAAACGGAAAAATATCCTCCACAAAACGAACATCACGGGATGTATACATACGGGATGCAGATAAATCATAGCAAAGGTAGGCACTTTGTGTGAGTGAGTAGCCAAGGAAAACACAAGGTTTAGAGGAAGACTCAAGTTTGTGATTATTATATGGTTTAAGCCATGGGTAACACAGACAACCAAAGACCCGAAGCTTCGAATAATTAGGAGGGGCCGAGAAGAGTTTAAGATGAGGTGAGAGCATGTCAAGATTCTTTGTGGGCATTCGATTGATGAGGTAGACAATTTGACCGACCGCATAGGACCGTGAGGTGATCGGCATAGAGGCATGAGCTAGGAGGGTCAGGGCAGTTTCAATAATGTGCAGATGACGCCGTTCAGAGATACCATTGTGCTGAGGCGTGTAGGTGGGAGATGTGAAGTGAGAGATGCCATGGTCAGCAAGAAATGGACGCAATTTGATATACTCAGTTCCATTGTCAGAGTAAAGAGTTTTGATAGAAGTATCTAGCAATTTTTCGACATATTTTTTGAATTTGACAAAGGTGGCATAAACATCGGATTTACAAGCTAACGGGTATATCCACATGAACCGAGTAAAATGATCAATAAATAAAACATAATACTTGAAATCATCAACTGAATAAACAGGGGATGTCCAAACATCTGAAGTTGTATAGGTTGATAATGATATTTTTCAAAACCATTGAGGTTACAACTCTGGACAAGACAAAAGTTGTCTTTACCCAAATGAACCAAACGCCTAGTTTTCCAGCATGCATCATCAAACTGAAGTTCTTCCAAATCTGGCACCAAAATCTCCGAGCGGAATGAACATTTAAATACGAGATCACCACCAACAATTTCTGTCTTTTCAATAGATAATGCAAGAACTGATTTAAGAGACCGCTCTGTCAAGGCATAGATGGTGTTTTCTACAACGGCAGCATGTCCTTTAATTAAATAGCACCCATCGTGCGCAACGTTAACGGGGTACCATTTGTTTTTGCGAACATTATATGCCCAAATTTCGAAGCCGTCGATATTCAACAGAATGGTATATTGTGCAATTAAGGACAACACGATGACAATGGTATTTATGGACAATGAGTTTATATAGCGAGCCACACGGCTATAAACGTAAATACACAAATAATTAAATATAAGTTATCGTCTAATACGCTCCCTCAAGCTGACGGCGCTGCGCGAAGGCCAAGCTTGGAAATAAAAGTAGAAAAAGATAAACGTGGCAGTGGCTTGGTGAGAACATCAGCCAACTGATCAGCAGTAGCTACCCGAGCAACACGAACAAGTCCTCGCTCAACATGCTCACGAATGAAGTGATAATCGATAGCAACATGCTTCATTCGTGAGTGAAACACCTGGATTGGCGCTTAGTCGAAGGGCACCTAAATTATCACAAAAATCACCGTGTGTAACGAACCGAGAAACCGAGATCTCGCAAGCGAGATAGGTCACCAAGCAATCTCTGCGCCGTGTCGAAGAACACATCGTATTCGCTCGTGGACGAACGAGAGACTGAGTTTTGCTTCTTGGAGCTCCAAGAAATCGCATTCTTACCCAAGAAGACTATATAAGCAGAGGTGGAAGTATAACCAGCTTCCTTATTCCCCCCAATCCGAATCAGAGAAAGCATGCAGAGCCAACGGTGAATCCCGATATAACTGTAAACCCGTGGTGGTGGTGCCAGACAAGTAATGCAACACACGCTTGACTAACATCCAATGGTACTCGGTCGGGGCATGCATAAACTGAGCGAGCTTGTTAACAGCGAATTGAATATCAAGCCGTGTAAAACATAAATACTGTAAAGCCCCCAGAATCTGGCGATACTGAGTGGGGTCTGAAAAGGCTGGAGAGACAACAGGGTCACCAGAAAAGGCATCAGCAGGCATAGGTGTGGAAACTGGCTTGGATTCCTCCATATGGACCTGAGACAGTAAGTCGCGAGTGTACTTGGTCTGCGTGAGGAGCATGCCAGATCGAATCGCGAACTTCAACACCCAAAAAAATACGATAAGGGACCTAGATCCTTAATAGAGAACCTAGACCCAAGCCGATCAATGATATCGAACTCGCCACAGAGCTACCGTGACAATAATATCATCGACATATACCAAGAGCATAGTAACATTTGGTTGACGTCGCGACAAATAAACAAATGACGGATCACCACCGAATTAACAAAACCCATGGTAAGTACAAAAGTTTTAAGCTCATGATACCAGGCACGAGGTGCCCGCTGAGGCCATAAATCGCCTTGCTAAGCTTACACACAAACTTGGGTTTGGTAGCATCCTCAAACCCAGCGGTTGACACGTGTAGACATCTTGACTAGTGTCCCTGCAGAAAGGCATTATTGACATCGAAGTGACGAAGGCACCAACCCATGGAAACCGCAATGCTAAGAACAAGGCGAATCGTATAAAGCTTAACGGATGGACTAAAGGTCTCAAAATAATCCAAACCAGGCCGTTGTGTAAACCCTTTGGCAACTAGCCGAGCCTTGTACTTATCAATCGAACCATCCGGTTTGCGCTTAATCTCGAACACCCATTTACAGCCAACAACATTCAAGTCCGAGGACGGTGGAACCAAGGACCACGTATCACGCGAAGAAGCGCACTATATTAAATCGGACATCGCAACACACCATCGCGGGCACCGCAAGGCCTGGCTAAGGGGCAGAGGGTTCTGCTTTCAAGGTAGCGGTTTTGTAATCGAGCTTGGAGGGTGAAGATCGATTTGAGGCTTGTATATTTGGTTTCGAGAGCGGGTAGTCATAGGATGTGGTGGGGAGGAGATGGAGGGAGGTAGAGGTAGAAAGCAGAGGAAAGGGTGGAATCACCGCGGAGACATCGGTGGAGGAAGCGGGAGGTGGAGACAAAGAGGAGCGCTCGGGTTGAGAGAGAACGCTCGGGTTGGACAGGGTGGCCTCGGGTTGGGGGGTTTCCATGGAGAGAAAGTGATTGACTGGAACAGCAGTGGGTTCGTAGGACTCAGGAGGCAATAGAGCAGTCAGGGAAGGGAGAGAGGGGTCGGTAGGGACGGTAGCAAACGGAAAAATATCCTCCAAAAAACGAACATCACGGGATGTATACATACGGGATGCAGATAAATCATAGCAAAGGTAGGCACTTTGTGTGAGTGAGTAGCCAAGGAAAACACAAGGTTTAGAGGAAGACTCAAGTTTGTGATTATTATATGGTTTAAGCCATGGGTAACACAGACAACCAAAGACCTGAAGCTTCGAATAATTAGGAGGGGCCGAGAAGAGTTTAAGATGAGGTGAGAGCATGTCAAGATTCTTTGTGGGCATTCGATTGATGAGGTAGACAGCTGCACTGACCGCATAGGACCAGTAGGTGATCGGCATAGAGGCATGAGCTAGGAGGGTCAGGGCAGTTTCAATAATGTGCAGATGACGCCGTTCAGAGATACCATTGTGCTGAGGCGTGTAGGTGGGAGATGTGAAGTGAGAGATGCCATGGTCAGCAAGACATGGACGCAATTTGATATACTCAGTTCCATTGTCAGAGTAAAGAGTTTTGATAGAAGTATCTAGCAATTTTTCGACATATTTTTTGAATTTGACAAAGGTGGCATAAACATCGGATTTACAAGCTAACGGGTATATCCACATGAACCGAGTAAAATGATCAACAAATAAAACATAATACTTGAAATCATCAACTGAATAAACAGGGGATGTCCAAACATCTGAATAAATGACCTCCAAAGGTTTAACGAAGACATAATGTCGAATCGTAGTGCGGAAGCCGGTGGCTTTTATTACAAAGACAGAATCACAATAAGTAGAAGAAACAATGCAGATAATTCTAAAAAATATTTTTAAGTAGATTTTGAATGACAGAAAGGCAGGATGGCCGCAAATGACGATGCCAGGTAGCGAAGCAGAGGCTTTGGACGCAGAGAAGGCTAAAAGAGTCTGTTGAAGACCACGAGATAGGCTCCATCACCGACTTGTCCCTGGTGGAGGCATTTGCCCGTCCTCAAATCCTTCACCAAAAACGAGTCAGGTAAGAATTCAATAGATACAGAATTGTCACTACAAAATTTTTGAACTGAAAGCAAATTACGAGAAAGAGAAGGAACACAAAGAACATGATTTAATGTAAAGGAAGAAAGAGAGATAGAGCCAATGTGAGTGATAGCCAAGGAGCTACCATCACCAATGACTATACGATCCGTACCTTGATAAGGGGAGTGAAGAGAGAGCAGGCTGAGCTCTTGTGTCATGTGGTGAGAGGCACCACTATCAAGCATCCATGGAGTAGCAGAAGCAGGGTATGGCTCATGAGCACTAGGGATGGAAGGTTGAGCAACATGAGCATAAGGAGTGGATGATAGAGGAGGCCGAGAGCATTTGGGCTGCGAGTGGGGACGGGAAGATTGGTATAGTGAGTGTAAGTGGTGCAACGAGTTGCAACGTGGCCTTGGATGCCACAGAGTTGTGAAAGCCACGATAACCTTTTGAAGCGCGAGAGGTGCTGGTTTTGGACTGAGTGGAGAAGGGCTGGGCTGGCCGAGGATGTCTAGGAGTGGTGGTGGGTGCGGGAGGCATCAATGGTGGGGAGGGCCGAGGGGCTTGGGGATACGGGGGATAGGGTGAAACAGGCATAGGACGTGGGTAGTGAGAGGCAGGGAATGCAGTGTACGCAGGGGATGTAGCAGACTGACTTTGGGCAAGAGACACTTCATGCATTAACAGTTTTTCATGTAACAATGGCAGTGAAATAGTATCGTCACGTGCCTGAATAGCACTTACAAGGTTCGCATAATCACTGCCAAGATTTTTTAAAATTATCTCAACCAATTCATCATCAGGCACTTTTGAGTTCAATGCAGCCAAGTCATCCGCAACATTTTTTATGGCAGTAAAATATTGAGAAATCGACATTGTACCTTTCAAGATTGAATTCAAGCGCATTCTGAGATACCTAGTACGCCCCTTACTCTGTTTCCCATATGTATCGAGGAGAGTGTCCCAAGCTTGCTTCGAATCATGCGTGTGCTGAATGGAAGCAATGTAATTTTTGTCAACCGAACCAAGAATAAGGTGATGGATTAGAGCATCCTGTTGAACCCATAGCAGATGTGCGGGATTAGAAACAGCCGCACCAGCGGCGCTTGTGAGGACGGCAGCCGGCTTGGGAGTATCGCCGGTGATGTACCCAATGAGACCATGACCGGTGAGCAAGGTGGTCATCTGCAGCTTCCAGGCGGTGAAATTTTTGTCATCAAGCTTGATCGGTGCATTGACGGCTGGGTTCAATGCAACTACAGATGAGACGGTGGAGGGAGAGGCTGCAGCGGTGATGGTAGATGAAGAAGAATCAGTGGTGGGGGGAGAGGTTGCCATCGCAGCAGTGGTGAAGAAGGCGGCGGCTGCGGCACTAGGTTTAGCAGAGAAAAGGTTTTGGGAGATCGATAATCTCTGATACCATGATAGATTAGTTGAATAACAATGTATTTGTCATTGAATTAACACAAACCATTACAATGAGTTTATATAGCGAGCCACACGGCTATAAACGTAAATACACAAATAATTAAATATAAGTTATCGTCTAATACGCTCCCTCAAGCTGACGGCGCTGCGCGAAGGCCAAGCTTGGAAATAAAAGTAGAAAAAGATAAACGTGGCAGTGGCTTGGTGAGAACATCAGCCAACTGATCAGCAGTAGCTACCCGAGCAACACGAACAAGTCCTCGCTCAACATGCTCACGAATAAAGTGATAATCGATAGCAACATGCTTCATTCGTGAGTGAAACACTGGATTGGCGCTTAGTCGAAGGGCACCTAAATTATCACAAAAAATCACTGGTGTAGAACGAACCGAGAAACCGAGATGAGATAGCAAGGATAGGTCACCTAAGCAATCCGCCGTGTCAAAAGAACACATCTCGTATTCGCTTCGTGGACGAACGAGAGATCGAGTTTGCTTCTTGGAGCTCCAAGAAATCGATTCTTACCCAAGAAGACTATATAAGTAGAGAGGTGGAAGTATAACCACTTCCTTATTCCCCCCAATCCGAATCGGAGAAAGCATGCAGAGCCAACGGTGAATCCCGATATATCAGTAAACCCGTGGTGGTGGTGCCGGATAAGTAACGCAACACACGCTTGACTAACATCCAATGGTACTCGGTCGGGCATGCATAAAGCGAAAGCGAGCTTGTTAACAGCCGAATTGAATATCAAGCCGTGTAAAACATAAATATCGTAAAGCCCCCGAACCTGGCGACACCGAGTGGGGTCCGAAAAAATTTGGAGAGACAACAGGTCACCGAGAAAAGGCATCGCAGTATAGGTGGAAACTGGCTTGGATTCCTCCATATGGACCTGAGACAGTAAGTCGCGAGTGTACTTGGTCTGCGTGAGGAGCATGCCCAGATCAGAATGCGTAACTTCAACACCCAAAAAATACGATAAGGGACATAGATCCTTAATAGAGAACCTAGACCCAAGCTGTTTATTCAGTTGATGATTTCAAGTGTTGGGCAATGAGTTTATATAGCGACCGAGCAACACGAACAAGTCCTCGCTCAACATGCTCACGAATGAAGTGATAATCGATAGCAACATGCTTCATTCGTGAGTGAAACACTGGATTGGCGCTTAGTCGAAGGGCACCTAAATTATCACAAAAATCACCGGTGTGTAAGCGAACCGAGAAACCGAGATCCGCAGCGTATAGGTCACCAAGCAATCTCGCGCTGTGTGTCAAGAACACATCGATTCCGCTTCGTGGACGAACGAGATCGAGTTTTGCTTCTTGGAGCTCCAAGAAATCGCATTCTTACCCAAGAAGACTATATAAGCAGAGGTGGAAGTATAACCAGCTTCCTTATTCCCCCCCAATCCGAATCAGAGAAAGCATGCAGAGCCAACGGTGAATCCCGATATAACTGTAAACCCGTGGTGGTGGTGCCAGACAAGTAACGCAACACACGCTTGACTAACATCCAATGGTACTCGGTCGGGGCATGCATAAACTGAGCGAGCTTGTTAACAGCGAATTGAATATCAAGCCGTGTAAAACATAAATACTGTAAAGCCCCCAGAATCTGGCGACATCGAGTGGGGTCCAAAAAGGCTGAGAGACAACAGGTCACGAGAAAAGGCATCGCAGCATGTGTGTGGAGGCGGCTTGGATTCCTCCATATGGACTCGAGACGAAGAAGTCGCGAGTGTACTTGGTCCGCGTGAGAGCATGCCCGCATCGTAACGCGTAACTTCAACACCCAAAAATACGATAAGGGACCTAGATCCTTAATAGAGAACCTAGACCCAAGCCGATCAATGATACTCAACACGCGCCACAGAGCTACCGTGACAATAATATCATCGACATATACCAAGAGCATAGTAACACCGGTTGACGGCGACAAATAAACAAATGACGGATCACCACCGAATTAACAAAACCCATGGTAAGTACAAAAGTTTTAAGCTCATGATACCAGGCACGAGGTGCCTGCTTGAGGCCATAAATCGCCTTGCGAAGCTTACACACAAACGTGGGTTTGGTAGCATCCTCAAACCCAGGCGGTTGACACATGTAGACATCTTCAGCTAGTGTCCCCTGCAGAAAGGCATTATTGACATCGAGCTGACGAAGGCACCAACCCATGGAAACCGCAATGCTAAGAACAAGGCGAATCGTAACAGGCTTAACGACAGGACTAAAGGTCTCAAAATAATCCAAACCAGGCCGTTGTGTAAACCCTTTGGCAACTAGCCGAGCCTTGTACTTATCAATCGAACCATCCGGTTTGCGCTTAATCCTGAACACCCATTTACAGCCAACAACATTCAAGTCCGAGGACGGTGGAACCAAGGACCACGTATCATTGCGAAGAAGCGCACTATATTCGTCAGACATCGCAACACACCACTGCGGGCACTGCAAGGCCTGCTTAAGGGTAGAGGGTTCTGTTTCAAGGTAGCGGTTTTGTAACTGAGCTTGGAGGGTGAAGATCGTACGAGGCTTGTATATTTGGTTTCGAGAGCGGGTAGTCATAGGATGTGGTGGGGGAGGAGGTGGAGGGGAGGTAGAGGTAGAAACAGGAGAAGGGGTGGAATCACTGCCGGAGACATCGGTGGAGGAAGCAGGAGGTGGAGACAAAGAGGAGCGTTCGGGTTGAGGAGTAGAACGCTCGGGTTGGACAGGGGTGGCCTCGGGTTGGGGGGTTTCCATGGAGAGAAAGTGATTGACTGGCACAGTCCATCCTGATGCGTGTCTAATACGCTCCCTCAAACGGACGGCGATGTGTAAAGTCGAAGCTTGGAAATAAAGGCAGCAAAGAGAAGTTTTCATCCTCAACAGACGAGGAGGTCATCAGCCGCGCGGCAAAGAGAAGATCCGGGCGGGCAGAGACCCAGCAATGGCGGTCGTTAGTGGTTTGTCTAGTAGTTAGGATATACCGCGCGTAAAATAAAATATTTTGGGATTTTCCCGTGCGTAAAATAAAATATTTTGGGATATACCCATGCAGAAAATAAAATATTTTGGGATTGTCCCCGTGCAGAAAATAAAATATTGTGGGATATACCCATGCAGAAAATAAAATATTTTGGGAGTGACCCGTGCAGAAAATAAAATCAACCCGTGTTAGCAGGAGAGAGAGATTTGCGGTAGCCATGGAGCAAGGGACGGCGCTGGAGCCATGGATGCCGGCTGCTAGAAGAGAGGAGAAAAGAAGACGGAAGAAAAAAAAAAAAAGGATTTAGGGTTTAGGAGGAAGGGCGGCAGTGAGGGAATGAGAAGAACCAGAAGGGGAGGAGGGAGTAGTCATCACGGCGGCTCGAAGGTGGCAGCGACGGCAAGGCTGAAAAAAAAAATGTTGTGGCGGCAGAGGAGAGGCTAAAAAAAAAAGACGGAAAAAAAAAATTTAGGGTTTAGGACCGATGGCTCTGCTACCATGTCAGAATTATAACATCAAAATGCATTGTTTTATTAATATTGATAGAATAGCTATTACAATGAGTTTATATAGCGAGCCACACGGCTATAAACGTAAATACACAAATAATTAAATATAAGTTATCGTCTAATAGAAGAATTTTTTTGATGGATGAAAAGAATATTTTATTGGCATGTTTGTTATGCAGGAATGAAATTGAATTGAATAAAATAATAGAAACGAAATGGAATGTAATAGAATAAAGCAATTCTATTATTGCGTTTGGAATATGCAGGATTGGAATTAAACAAATTATATAAAAGACGACACATCGAGTGATGAGTAGAGCAGAATAGTGAATTATTGTTGGCTGGAGTATGGTATGGTATAGTTAATAAGGTTGGATATAGGCGAAGGGGTGGGGTAGCCCTACGCCATACCCCATTGCACCCTACCTCTTCTCCCACCCTGCCTTACCCACCGCCCTATCATACCCTACCCACCGCCCTATCATACCCTACCCTAATCCTTATATCTTACCTTCGACATCCTACCTACCTTACACATTACCAACTCTACTCCACTATCACCCATCCTTACCCCTACTCTACCGGCACTACCAACCCTACCTTACCCACCACTTCACCCCACCTTAGCATACCCCACCCAACCCTACCCACCATTCCACTCTACCATATCTTACCTACTACACCGCACTATCTTACCTCACCCACTACCCCAACCTACCCTACCCTACCAACCCTACCTTACCCACCACTTCACCCTACCTACCGTACCATGCCTTACCCACCTCTACCACTTACCCTACCCTACCCATCACCACCCTTACATACCATACCCACCAACCCTCCCTACCATACCTTACCCACCACCCTACCATACCGACCACCCCATCATACCCTACCTTGCCTACTACCCGACCTTATTCAAATATGCTTCCTACATACCTTACCCACCACAACATTAAATGATGTGGCTAATTCGTTGCGGACGACCTAATCTAAGAATATCTCGTATTAATTGACATATTCGAATTTACTTATTTTTCAAAATGTAATTTAATTATGAATATTTTGTATTAATGGAGGAGTCTAATTTGTGCGAAATGATTTTTTCTTAACATATTTGAATTTATTTATGTTCCATATAATTAATTTAAATAGTTTTAGAGTATGATTTTCTTTTTGCATTTTTTTGAAAACATTCTTTTGGCATAGTTGAAATTGTTATTTTTAATGTAATTTAATGCAAGAATATTTCACATTGAATAACATATTTATTTAATCTAAAAACATTTGCATTACCCCGCAAACATTCAAATTAAGTTATTCTTGAAAGTATAATGGATTGTATGAATATTAGGCATTAAATGGAATAGCTATTTTGCAGAGATTGACTTTAATGTAAGAATATTTCAATTAATTGGCAAACTTGAATATACTTATTTTTTTAAAATAAAATTTACTGTAAAAATATTTGACATTAAATGAGGTGACTAATTTTTAGAGGATGACCTAATCTAAGAATATCTCACACTAATTAGTATATTTGGTATTAGTTATTTTTCAAAATGTAATAAAATAGGGCATCTAATTTGCACGGATGACATTAAGGTAAGAATATTTTGCATTAATTGATAAATTTAAATATAATTATTTATAAAAACGTAATTTAATGTAAGAATATTTGGAATTAATTGGGGTGGTTAATTTATAGTGATGTATTTATTGAAAAAATATATAGCATTAAATGTCATATTTGAGATTAAATATCTTTCAAAATATAATTTAATGTTAAAATATTTTGCATTAATTGGTAAAATTGAATTTATTATTTTTTACATATTAAAAATTAATGTGATATTTCAAATTAAAATGCCATAATTTTAAAAATATTTTATATTAAATGGAAGGACTATTTTATAGAGATGTATTTAATGTTAGAATATTTATCATTAATTTATATGGCATGTATTTAATGTCTGCATGTTTCGCATTAAATGACTTGTTTGAGTTTATATATTTTTTAAAATATAATTTAATGTTAGAATATTTTTCGTTTGTAAAATATTATTTAATTTTAGAATATTTTGCATTAATTGGTAAAATTGAATTTCTCATTTTCAAATAGTGTACTTTAATTAAAAAAATATTTCCATTAAGTGACATAAATTCATAATATTTGAAATTATTCTGGGATGTCTAATTTATAAGGGATGTATTTATCTCTGAATACTTCGTATTAATTGACGTGTTTGTGTTTATATATTTATCAAAATGTAATTTAATGTTCTAATATTCTGTATTGATTGGCAAATTTATCATTTTTTTAAATATTATAACTTAATGTGATATTTCGCATTAAGTACCATAAATTTAAGAATATTTGATGTTATTCTGGGATGACTAATTTATAAGGAGATATTTAATATGAGAATATTTTTTCTTAATTCATAGTGATGTATTTAATGTCTACATATTTCGCATTAAATGTCATATTTGAGTTTAGATATTTTTCAAAATGTAATAATGTCATAATATTCTGCATTAATTGGCAAAATTGTAATTTAAGAACGTTTTCTATTAATTGGGATGGCTAGTATGTAGGAAATGATTGTTTATAAGTAACTTAATTTAAATGGCATATTTGAGTTTAGATATTTTTGAAAATGTAATTTAATGTGTTAATATTCTACATTAATTGGCAAATTGTAATTTAAGAACATTTTGTATCAATTGGGATGAATGATTTTTTGGACATGATTATTTTGGTTTATCAGTAACTTAATTTTTTTTTCATAACTGTGTATTAAGTGAGGAATCACAATGATAATAATATAGTAGATAAAACAAAGAAACTTTAAAAAAAAATAAACCAACTGAATTATACATTTTTTAAAATATTATACTTTAATGAAAAAATATTTCACATTATTTGAATTATACATTCGTTTTCCTAACTGTTTATTAAGCAATGAGTCATAATGTTAATGGAAAGACATAATTGTTGGGATGTCAATGACATAATATTCAAAATCATTTAATTATAGGAATCATTATATGGCGTAATTTTCAAAATAACTTAATTATATGACATATTTATTTATAGGATTGATTATAATTTTTGAATAATTTAGACTGCCATAATGTTTGGGATGTTAATGGTGTAGTTTTCAAAATAAGTTAATCATATAAATCATAATTTAAATATAGAAATAATTATAATTAATGCAGAAATATTCAGTGGAAACTTTTGTAATAAAAATAAGTTGGGATGAGAATGACATAATTTTCTAAATAAGTTATTTAAAGGAATAATGTTTCAATTTTTGACTTTATTGAAAATGACATAATTGTAATTACAGAATCATTATAATTAAGGAAAAAATATTTTTCATTAAGTGACATAAATTTAAGAATAATTGACATTATTTTTAAATGGATAAGGGATGTATGTAATGTCTGAATACTTTTTATTAAATGACATATTTGAGTTTATATAATTATAAAATTTTTATTTAATGTAAGAATATTTTTCATTGATTGGTAAAATTAAATTTATCATTTAACAAATATTGTAACCTAATGTGACATACAAAAAAACTTAATGTGATATTTCGCATTAAGTGCAACAAATTTAAGAATATTTGATATTAATTGGGATGACTAATTTATGGGGATTTATTTAATATGAGAATAATTTGTATTTCAAATTTTTGTTATTTTGAGGTAATAAATTTTTACATTTTTCTTTGTTTGTATAATAATTATGATTGATTGTGATTTTAATCAATCATTAAATACTATATTCTGCCCTAATTTAGAAAAATAAAACAAATAACACTAATTGCCTCAGTATGTTATTTTCCCTAAAACCCAAAAAAATAACAAAAATATATACAAATAAAATTAAAACGCAAATTTAAAATTTCGTACCTTGCACGGAGCTACATGTCTGTACAAATCAAGTACATATAAAGAATGACAAAAACAAATCTGCCATTTTATATATAAAATCCGCCATTTTTTTTTGAAAATAAAATAAAATATGAATATCAGCCTGAACCCTTAAAACATTAGCCTATACTATAACAATATGATTTTCAGCTTAAACCCTAAAAACAATAACAAAAATATGTATGAATAAAATTAAAACGTCAATCCAAAAATTCTTACCTTGCACGGTGCTAGATGACTGCACAAATCAACTACATATAAAAAAGGACAAAAGAAAAAATATTAAGAAAAATCCACCTTTTTTATTTGAAAAAAAATAACACAATTTAAAAATTATCCAAAACCCTAAAATTTTAAATTTCAAATTAAACCCTAAAAAATAACAAAAAAAATGTACAAATAAAATTAAAACAAAAATTCAAAAGAAATCTGTCATTTTTTAAAAAATAATCCGCCAATTTTTTTTTTAAAATAACCAAATATGAATATCAATCCAAACCCTTAAAAAATAGACTAAATCATAACAATATGATTTTCAGTTTAAACCCTAAAAGAATAACAAAAATGTGTACAAATAAAATTAAAACGCAAATCCAAAAATTCGTACCTTGCACAGAGCTAGCTAGATGTCTGCACAAATCAACTACATATAATGAATGACAAAAAAAAAATAAAAAAATCTCCAATTTTTTTTTGAAAAAAAAAATGAATATTAGCCTAAACCCTTTAAAAATTACCCAAATCCCTAAACTTATGAATTTCAGATTAAACCCTACAAAAATAACAAAAATGTGCACAAATTAAAAAGAAATCAGCCATTTTTTAAAAAAATTCCGCAATTTTTTTTTGAAATAAATTACAAAATATGAATATCAGCCTAAATCCTTAAAAAATTAGCCTAAACACTAACAATATGATTTTCAGCTTAAACCCTAAAAAAATAACAAAAATATGTATAGATAAAATTAAAATGCAAATGCGAAAATTCGTACCTTGAACGGAGCTAGATGTCTGCACGAATCACCTACATATAAATATTGACAAAAAAAATTATTTAAAAAAATCCGCCATTTTCACTTTAAAAAAATAACAAAATTTGAATATCAGCCTAAACCCGTTAAAAATTGGCCTAAACCTTAAAATTAAGAATTTCAGATTAAACCCTAAAAAAGTAACCAAACTATGGACAAATAAAATTAAAATACAAATTCAAAAATTCGTACCTTGCACGGAGCTAAATGTATGCACAATGGGATGAATCATTCGTGCCTTGCACGGAGCTAAATGTCTGCACAAATGGATGAATTAAGTGAGATGTATAGATGATTCAAATGAGATGAATGAGCATAATAAAAAAAATTAGACAATGTAATGTAATACCTTACAATGCCAATGAAATGAATGAATGTGAAATGAGATGAATGTGAGTTAGAAAAATATGGGGAAAGATAGGGTATTTATTAGGGAAATCAAATTTTAATTGATTTTTCTAATTATGGTAGCCGAATTTTCTAGGTTTTTTTTTCCTTCATATTTAACGGGTTTGGAGAGGGTCAAAACGGGTAATTGGGTTAAATTGACTCTTTTATATATTATATATAGATATATATATTTTATATTTGAGTGGGATCACGTGGCTCCGACACATGGTAGTTGTGTAAAACATATAAATATAAGTACTAGATCTCTTTTTCTTATTCTCATTTTATCATGTTGGACAACATTTCATCCATTTAAACTAATGTATTTGCTAAATTTTCAACATGTGTGGTTCTCATTTGACGTATACGAGTAATGAATATACATATAAATATCTCTCGTATCTAGGGGTGACCAAACGTAACCGAAACCGGTGAACTGGACCGGAACCGGACCGGACCGGACCGGTGGTTCGGATAACCGGCGGTTTGGTGGCTCGGAGGTTCACCGGTTTTGGGACGGTTCGGGTATTCAACTAACCGGAACCGGAACCGGCAACATGCAATTCAACCGGCCCGGCCGGAACCGGAACCGGAACTGAACCGGCTCCAACGGCTTTTTTTTTTTTTTATTTTTTTATTTTCCAACCATTTCAAATTCATCCTATAAATACCCCCTTCATTTTCCAATTTTACTTACACCTACTCTCCTCTCAATTCTACATTTCTACTTCTCTAATCTCAAACTTATTTTTTTTGTTTGTAATCAAGTTTGTTTAGTTGTTAAAAACAACAATCAAATTTACTTTACGATACCGATTTTTGAAGTGGTTCTGATTTAATCGTTTATTTCAATACGATTTTAGTTATAAGTAAAAACTATAGTACTACGTTCGCTTTGATTTTTTTATATGTGTCGTGTCTTCGACACGATTACATATAAAAGATACGTAGGCAACCGATTTTTCGGTACAAACGTTAACAAATAGCATAATTCATAAAATTTACATAATTTACAAATAAAAAAATAACACAATGCATGTCACATAATTTTTAATAAAACAATATTTATAATCAACTTATATTTAAAACCTTTTAAAAAGCCTATAATGAACTATAAAAAACTATAAAAAAAAAATTAAAAAAGAAAAAAACTATAAAAACCTATTAAAAACCATAAAAAAAACTATACAAGCCCAAAAAAATTATAAAACCCTATAAAAGACTAACAAATACTATAGAACTACGTTTGCTTAGATTTTTTTATATGTGTCGTGTTTCCGACACGATTACATATATAAGATACGAAGGCAACCGATTTTCGGCACAAGCGTTAAAAAAATTACATAATTAATAAATAAAAACACTATATATTATATCTCACGTAATTTGTAATAAAACAACATTTATAATCAATTTATACATAAAACCGAATAAAAAATATTTGTAAAAAACTATATTTTACATTCGCTTTGGCTATTATATTACATCAAATTTAATGGATAGTAATTTGTTATTATAATTGATAAAAATAAGTAATTTCTGAAAATGTAAAAAAAAAAATATTATTAGTTTTTATAACCGTGATCTGAACCGGAATGAACCGTTGGACCCCGGTTTGTACCCTTTAACCGCCGTTTCACTTGAACCGCCGGTTATAGAACCGGCATGAACCGGAAGAACAAAAAAACCGGCGGTCCGGTTATGGTTAGGGCCGGTTGACTCATTTGGTCACCCTACTCGTATCCAATTTTTGTAATTATAATTAAATATGACCCTAGACGTGTATCTAAGTAGTATGGATACGTATCGACATCATATACGGATGTCATTAAACATAAATATTGGGTGCATCAAATTGTAAATATTCAGTTAAGCACAAAAAATTTGCATATATTCAGTTAAGCACAAATTCATTAGCTACTTTCTTCCTCATGTCAAGCAACCTTCCTTCCTTCTTCTTCTTCTTCACTTATCATGGCAAGAACAAGCATATTTTTCTCCTACTGCAATATTCTATCAATTATAGCTTCTTGCCTTTCTGCTTCATCAGCTATGGCTATTACTACCACACCCGCGATGCAGTGATCACCCCCGATGCAGAGACACCGCGATGCACTAAAAACCGCGATGCAGTGACACCGTGATGCATTGAGCACCGCAATGCATTGACCACCCCCGATGCATCGCAGTGTCTCTTTAGCGTGCAGGAAAAAAAAAAGAACTTTTTTAACGTCCCGAAAAAAAAATCTACGCAGTTTTTTTTTTAATTCATTAGGGATAGTTTTGTCTAGTTACTAATTTTATTTCCTTATAACCAATTAAGATTTCAGTGTGTCCTAAATGTATAATTAAGTACCCAAACTAGTCCTTATCAACAAATACCCATTGTTTTTTTAGGTTTTATTTATGAATAAAAATATTCTTACATATATCATCATATTTTGGTTCTAGGACATCCATTTTATATAAACATAGATCCCTCCGTCAGATGTGTGTTGCAGAGATCAAAAGGCACGTTTGCGGTCATCAGGAAAAATTGAACAGATTTTTCGACAAAAAAGGAAGAGCCATGGGTTCAATGCCAAGAGGCAGGTGCCAAAAGCCATGAGCTAAAAGCCGTGGGTGTCAAAAAACTGTATCATCTTTTTCATTGACAGACAAACGTTACCTCCAAACCCGGCAACGTTTGAGGGAGGGTAATAGAAGATAAGAATGAGGTTCAAAAAAGAGATAATGATGATGATAAAATGTCAACATAAATTTGCTGTATGAAATACATCATTTAAGTGAAATATTATTTATCTTATTATTTAAATATTAGGATTAAGATAATAGTTTTTTTTTTTTACTAAACTGATTTTCTGAATTTCTTTAAAATGTTTAATATGTTAATTATCTATCCTATCAACTTAAACTTTTGAGAAAGAAGATAATTCAACAAGTCTCGAGAACACTCATCTTTCTTAATCAGCATCTTGTTTTTAGTTCTTTTACTTTGATTAAATTTTCCTTGAAGTTATCCACATTGATTTGTTTTAATCTTATCTAGTGAATAAAGTAGTTATTCTCCGAACATCATGTCTATACTACTAGTAACGTCTTGACCCGGATTTCCGAGCAACTACCTGGTACGAGCCGTTCGGCCATGCCATGAAACGTACACTTCAAGATATGAGTGTACATTTCGAGACGTAAATCTTCCTTATAACAATATCAAGTGGTATATATCTTTTAGGAAATCGATACATGAATGCATCGAAATTTAAATTTTTTGATTTTCTTTTTCTAAAACCGACTTCGTTTAAACAATAAACAATGGGAAAAGTAGACAAGAATTCATACCAGAATTGATCTTAGAAAAAATGGACGATTTGTCTAACTGTGGTTGTGCAAGGAGGAGTCCAAGTGTTCGACATCTACCGTTGATCCACACGAACCTCCTCCGGAATCCTTGCTTGTATTGCTTTTGGTTGCTAGCCAACTTTTCCTCTCTCTCAAACTCTCAAAAGAAGCCCCCAATTATTTTCTAATATAATAATGCTCTTGTAACTGTGATACAAAAGTACTTGACATACCTTCCCTTATATAAAAGAAAGTGGTGCCCCAAGCTCTCAGAATTGCCTTGGAAATGTTTCTTGAGTGGAGTAGGGAGAAATGAAACATTTTTCCTAACAAAATAAGGAATTATGAAAAGTAAATATCCTTGATTGATATATCGCTTAATTAACATATATACATTCATTAATTAAATTGCAAAATATATTTGTATCTTATACACATAAAGTAGCGCCCCATATGAGTTAAAATAGACATTATGGAAATTTAATTAATCTACATTTAATAATATATATTGTAATATTATTTATTCATAATAAATATACACTATAATATTAACTTGCCACTATAACACTTAATAGTTGGTATAATTCATTCCTTATTTGGTTATCACTGTAACCACATTTTCATTCTGGATAGAAGTTCAAATGTGTGTGACCCGATAGACTTCCGAATATGTTGGTCGTAAGTATAAAGTATATTTACCAAAATGCCTTTCACACGTAAACGATCATGATTAGCGTCTAGCAACCCGTCATGACCTCCAATCACCGGTAGAGTCGAGTGCATTGACTACTGCCTTTCATGTGAAACGGTTACCGTGTAAATAGAATCATATCGATGTTATAATATCCATACGGTCTTAGCTCGAGTGTCAAAACATTAACGACCGTATCTTATAATCTGGATCTCCTACTCTCTCGAAGTAACTAATTACTTCCACTTTGCAAAGATTCTCGAGAGCAAGACGTTCCTTATAAGAAGTCTCTATCTTCCAGGTATTTACTCCAACCATTAGGATATGCGATTTCTGGATGAGCAACATGAATACTACGCATGCTTCAATATCACACCCCAGCACCACTGCATGATTGCCCCGTGATTAAGGGAAACCTTAATAGCGTCAAAGCATGACAATCCACACAGAGATGTCACGAAGACTCTGGTCTAAAAATAATTACACAACCGCCACATAATGTGACACTTAATAAAGTAAGTGGGTCAGTCTAACGTATTCATTCTCTAATACACGTCCACGTACAGTCCAAGTGTCCCTATATTTCAATAGACGAGATTTATCCTTAACTTCACAAGATAGAAGACATGTAATACGTGCTAGTCCAACCGTACTAATAATATCTCAATTAATAGCACAATCAAATAGAGACAATTAAGTATTAAACCAGTTGAAGTGAATCGAGATTGCATCAATCATAATCACTATCATGGATTTTTTTATCACGGTTTAATACAAGGGACGTCATCCATATAAAGCACTAAGAAAAACTATAACACTCCCCCTAACCTTCTTGTAATGACATGGCTCATCTTCGTTCTTGATGAAATCAAACTTTTTGATTGTCTCATCAAAATGAGGATTCCAACTCCGAGAAACCTACTTTAGTCCATAAATGGACCTTTTCAATTTACACACCATTCTAGCATCATCAGACGCAAAACCCTCAAGTTGTGTCACATACACTTCCTCAAGCAGATTCCCATTAAGGAAAGATTTTTTCACATCCATGTGCCAGATTTCATAATCACGGTATGCTGTAATAGAAAACAAAATCCTAATGGACTTTAGCATAGTTGTTTCATCATAGACAACTCCTTGTCTTTTCTTATAGTGTCTTGCCACCAATATTGCCTTATAGGTAACCACATTACCATCCATGCAAGTCTTTCTCTTAAAGACCCATTTACACCCTATATGAATGATTCCTTCAGGTGGATCGAATAGGTTCCAAACCTGGTTGTCTCTCATAGACTCTATTTTAGATTTCATGGCTTTCAACCATTTCTCTTTGTCAGGCCTCATCAAGACCTTGATCGTGTGTAAATCACTTATAATAGCAAGAGGATTAAGTCCACTGCGTAGAGCAAATGTGCAAGGGTCGATCCTCCAGAGACAATGCGAATTCCACGAATAAACGTACTAAACCATAATTATGAACACAAAAAGTGGTCTTTGGCCAACATAGACACAACGAAAAATAAAAATAGTTAACCCTATCCCTCTCCCCTAGCCGATCTTCTATCCAGGCGTAATTAATCCATCTTGTTTATCTCCCTTGTAATTCCCCCAGAATACTAGATTCATAAGTCTAATCATCAGCTACGGGTACAGTCCCCAAAACTCGTCTACTTTAATTATAAGGACGACAAACGTCTATATGCAGCTAACCTACCTTAGGTTGTATTAACATCACATCTATTAAGATTTAAGAAGTGTTGACTCAAGAACGAGAACCTCCTTAGGCATCCATCAACAATGACTGAAAGTACTTAAAGATCGATCCAGATTATGTCCTAAGTAGCACTTCAATAACACTCCATCATGACAGTTTACGAATACGATTACTAGATTAGACAAATCTGGATAAACGTGTGTTAAACATGTTGATCAGATGTAGCTGAGGCCAAACCTCCATAGTTAGGTTATCTAAGGTTACACCGCCTCGGCGGTAAAGACCACCGCCGGAGCGGGTGCGGCGATTCCAAATTCCGGGTTTACATCTAATGATTCTGGATATTATTGGTAAATTACAGGTTCGTTAAACATGCAGATTAATTACAAAAATGCTAAAACATGCTAATATACCATATTCATGAGACAAAGAACACTCAAAGCTTCATGCCTTCAACAATGGAGGACTAGCCTGAACAACTCAAGCTAGTTGATGGCTTGGGGAAGAAGGGAACCAACAAACTTAAAAGAAACTCAAAAGAACTTTTATTTCATAGAATTGTATCTTGGATAAAAGTATTGTCATTAAATAAACATTCAAGGAAGAAGAATACATAATACAAAGCTGCTACGGGCCTTATATAGGCTTTATAGCCGACATAATCTTAAGGAAAACCCTAGCCGACTTATTTTGTTCCCGTAAGTCGGTGACTTAATGTCCAAGTTCCCGCCGCATCTGGGCTTGCTTCTCCATATTTCCAGCAGTCTCCTCCTGGACTTCTTCACTTCAACCTACTAACTTCTTCTCAGCTCGGATTCACTTTATCAATACTCCCGGAAAACGGCACTACATGTAAATCATGCAAAACGGAGCAAAACAATACCAATTCCAAAGGATTAACATATAAATGTAGAATTACAATCCCAAGACTACACACGAAGCAATTGACACGTATTCCATACAATATTCAGACTATCCTTTACCAATTGAGCACAATTCGGGGGCAATTCAGGTATGAATATAGGACCAAAAAGACCGCTATTAACTACCCACACTTAGCGTTTGATCGTCCTGAACAAAAAAGAAAGAATGAACCATCGGAACAATATACAAATTAATTAAAAACAGATATTCGTTCAAAACATCCAAACAAGAAGCGCATCATCCATTATTCATCAGTAACGCATTAAACACTATTCAATTTATAAATAGGCGTGTGTGTGTATAACTCTAAAACAATAGTTGTTGGTCCCAGAGAAGGGTGAAACTATAGTCAGAGAGGGGGGGGTTAATGACTATAGTGGAGTTTCAAAAACTTTTCTTTTGTTTAAAAGCTTTTGGGCAGCGGATAAGTCCCTTCTTACTATGTTGTTTTCAAATCCGTTTAGACAATCACAGATATAAGTTATGATCTAGGCAATTTAAATAAATGTCAGAAAGTAAATTGCGAAAGTAAATTGACACAAGGCTTATAGTGGTTCAGGGTGGTGTAATCCCTTAATCCACTCTTTCTCCGTGTGATGATCGGAGGAATTCACTATTGTTTTCACAGATACAATAGTATGATTGTCCCTGGCTTCCCAAGCTTCACAATCTACAAGACTATCACTCCTTGATCGCAAAGCTTGGTGATTCAGTCTTTTTGCTGCTCCTTGAGATCAAAATCCTTCAACAAAACTATCACAGATTCAACTCCTTCTCATTGATTGCCTCGATTCGCTTGCTTGACCGATGTGAATGTGATTCACACACTTGCTTGATCAATCTCATCTTTGAATATGACTTTGTAGCTCTGATATCTGAGGTGATCACTAGATGTATCCTTGTAAGTTCAGAGAGAAGGCTTTTCAAATTGACAGAGTTTCTGCTTTATTTTTCTTTTCAGCTCGTTATCCTTCTTTGTCTCTCAATGCCTTCTATTTATAGCCTTGAATAACCTTGATTTGAAATTCCGTCCGTTGGCTATATTAATGAGGGAATAATCCTTGATTTTATTCTTGATTCCCCCTTAATTGCATTCTCCTTGATTTCAGTGATCGGATTCTTTCTTCAAACGTATAGCAGAAAATCCGTTCTTGATTGATCCTCTATTGATTGTGCATTTAATGCATGATCTTCTAAATCTTCAATGTATATTAAATCTGATCTGGTAAGTGTTACTTCGCCGTGTTCAGAACGGTCGAGTGATCCTTCTGACTTAGCCGATTTAGATCTTCCTTCACCGTTTTGTCTTCACTCAGCCGAAAGTCAGTTTACTTTACCGATTCACTGTTTTCTTCTTTGCTTCAGTTTAAGGAGAATCTTTGTACTTCACTGATCCTTGATTGGGGTGAGATCAGTGTACACCATATTTGAACATTAAGTTTTAGCACTTAGAGTGTAACTTGGACTTATCCAAGGTCATCACAGACTTCTTTGGTTATAAGTCTGACCATTAATGTCTTCATTGCTTCTCTCATTGGTGCTTGGTGGCTTCACTCGCCGAATCTGCTTTTTACTTTGCCGTCCTACCAACTAGTACAATACTTGTCTGACTCAACTTATACAACATGTCAGACTTTAAGTAAAGACTTATACAGAGAATTCTAACTTATTTCAGGCTTGCTATAACAGCTAGTATGGCCATCATCAAAACATAATAAAATGTTCCTAACAATAGTGACATAGGCAGAATCACATTATACCAACATGTTGTCTAGTTTTCTAATCACAAACATGCTTGTTCCTTGATGATGGTCAATTTACACCGTTAATTATCTATTATTACCCCCGATTCTAGCTTAAATGGGCTTTAAGTGGTTAATAATTAGTCGTCTCGTGCATAAATTACACCGGAACCGAGTTACGACTCGTTATTATGTAATTAGCCATTTTATTATATTATTTGATATTACAAGCCTTGTTTTATGTCTTATTTATAGGGGGCTGATTCGGAAGCAATTTAGCTGGACTTCGGAGAGGATAAAGGCACCAAGGTGGACCAGGAACGGACCAGGCGAAGCAGAAAACGGCCCGGACGAATCCTCAGGCTCTCGGCGGCGAGCCCCGCCTCGCTAACTAGAGTGAGTTGACTAAATTATCCCTGCTTCTCCAGACGCGTTTTAGGCTCTGTTAGGGTTTAGGAAATGTGATTTAGGTCGGCTAATGGCTACTCTAAGTCGGTTTACAGCCTATATAAACTCCCTTTCATTAGTCAGTTTGTACATCGACTCAAAACACAAATTCTAAGTTTTTTCAGAGCAGTTTTAATACAAATTTCCAGCAGCAATTATGTGAGTTATTTGTATTTATTTCTTCTTATGTGTTGTAATTAAATCCCCCCCAATTATTGTTTATCGTTTGAGATTGTTTGTTCTTAGCTAGACGATGTAGATCTAAGATTACGACGTGAGGCAGTGGGGATTCCTCATCTATAAGGATCCACATGCCCCACGCCTATATCATGTGTCCTATGTATGACTTTGCTTAGATAGATAATCGTGTTCTTAGTAGATCTATATAATTTCTTTATGAATCTCTATTTTATCCGTTACGTATATAGAAACACTAAGATTTAGGTTTTCGCCGCGTCCATCTAGCCACATCTTTAGGGTGTGATTGTCCACCTAAAATTTCTTGTCTTAGTAGGTACGGCTACGGCTACGTTGCTCGTCTGTTTTAATTAAAACGTGTAGTTAGGAAATACCAATATAGTGCTCCTAGGTCGGCTCATGAATTGATCTTCCGGGACTTTCAGCGAGATCTAGATCTGTGTTATATTAGGGAATTGTGCGCACCTGATTATACGTAAATCGTAGATTAACATGATACCTACAAAGTTAGTGTTAATGGGATGGAGACTGATGCGATCACTTAGGAAGTACGCTTAACCACATGAATGTTGCCTAGGTGAGGAATACGGTTAATATCGGCATCCCTAGTTTTGTAAGCGTGCGAGTTATATGAGATGTAGACCCAAAAGGTGAAGTCACGTAATGTAGCATAGTGATCTAGTGTCCTACCCGGAACTAAGTCAAGTTTAGGGGATGACTCCCGTAGCCAATATAAGAGAAATATGAATCGGGTTAATACTTGTGAAGTATTGTTTAATTATATAGTTCACTAATTCCAAACGATAACTTAATAATTGGGGAGGCTAATTACTTGTATGTTTATGTGTCGAGTCAGTTTTTCTCTTTTCTTGTCATTTGTTGGTCATAGACCGCTTCTGTGTGCTTGACATGATTAATTAGTTGTTTATAGATAGAATGATTCACAATTGGTTCCATGTGGGATCGACCTTGATTCGCTATAGCTATACTACGATGGACCTAGTCCTCTTGCTAGTATTGGTTTATGGTGATCGAGTATTTTATTATCACTTGACTGATCTCGTCAATCAACTTTTGGTGCCGTTGCCGGGGAGCCAAAAATCAATTTTATATATAAATAATTTTTTATTCATGTCGAGTTTTCCAATTTTAGGGTCTGTTTTTACGTTTTTAGAGTCCTCCGCAATCCGCTGCGTGTGAAAATGTAAAATTGTCGAATCGATTCGCCCCAGTGAGCCTCCCGCTTGCTACCAGCCGAGACTGTTTCGATTTCGGGTTATTCAATTGTGTCGTTTTTACCCCTGGTTGTTAGTCTCAGAGAAATCGGCAAAGCAGATGAGTAATCATGTCGATCGTTAGTTTTACTGACATTTGTTTGTTTTTTCTTATGTCTGCAGAGAGCCGGAGCAATATATCGTTTCATCGAGTTACTATTTGAGCCGAGCCAAAATGCCAACTAATCAAATTTCTGAGGCTATGAAAGAAGAAACAAAAGTCTTGCGCACTAAGACAACACCGTTAAGGCCGGACACACAAAAGCGAAAGAAAGATAGAATAAGACGGAGGCATGAGAGAAAAAGAAAGTTGAATGCTTCTCTTTCACAAGGTACGAGTGCTCGTAATCCTATTTTTTTCTCTGATTCTGATTTTAGTTCTAAATCTGAATCCGACCCCGAGTACTTACCATCCCTTTCCCCTTCTCCTGAATATCCTAGCTCTGAGTCAGATCTCGATGACTTGCCCCTCGTCCCTTGTTCTAGAGAGGCAGTAGACATAGAGAACAATGCCCGATTACTGCCCAAGCTAGGAGACCCCGGTGCATTCATTGTAGATGTGACCTTAGAACGCGAACATGCAGGATTAGCATTGATCGACTCCGGATCGAGCCTGAATATCTTTCCTAAGAGTTTGTGTGATAGGATAATGACTTTTACTCCTACGAATACGTTGATGACTATTCACTGTGCGGATAGCACACGTGTCGTCAGAACTGGGACGATGCCCAACATGACCATTAGTATTGGAAAGCTCCGTTTTTTGATAGATGTAGTTGTGATGGAAATTGATGAGGATCTTAGCTGCCCGATCATATTGGGCAGAGCTTTTATGGCCACCTTCAAAGCCCAGGTTGACATGGACAAGTTCGAGCTCACTCTTTTCGACGCTAAAGGCTCGGAAGTCCATGGGATTATGAGACCCAATTATCCCCTTCCGCCTAGAGTATCAGTAATCAAAGTCCATAGTGCGGAGGAAGCTACTTTGATTCTAGGCCGAGGCAAAGTTGGTGGTGTTGACATTGTTAAGGAGAGCAGTGAGGAAGAATTCCTGTCTATCTTAAGAAGGGAGAGAGACACTCAGTCTCAGAGTACGGTACGAGTAGATACCTCTATGCTTCTGGATGACGAGATAGAAACTCTGTACGGAGGTGGGGCCGCCCCATCCAAAGGAGACGCTGAGACTCGGGAGAGCTTGAGTGCTAAATATAGACAGAGGTGAGCTAGAAAGCGAACTCGTAGAGTTAGAGTTCAATCTGTTAAAAAATCTCTGGTTTCTGACACAGTGGCTGAGGTCGGCGCCCGTTTGGGTGGTCAAGATGACTGTGTTTTCCTTGGTCTCACGACAAAGGGAAACACACTCATTCTTAAAGAAGGCAAGCAGACCTCGGTGAAGGCTAACCGGGTGCAAATCTGGAAGGCGAAAGACGGTAGCTCAATGAAATGAGAGTTTTTCTGGAAAGTCGAGCTGAGGACTTAAAACTCAGAACTACTTCTATCCCTTAGGTTTTTCGTAGTTTTCTTTAGGTTTTTAGTTTTTCTTATCTTTTTCTTTTTCTTTTCTTTGAGTCAAAATAAAAGTAACGTTAAAACGTTTGAGGTTTTTTATTTTTGCCATGTTCCGATGACCGTTGGGTTAAGGATGTGCAAAAACTTTTTTTACTCGATTCTTTGAACCGTGAAATAGAGTCCCGTAGGTGTGTCTAGGATAGTATCCTAATTTAGGAAAAAAAACATACAATCAAACCGAGAAGAAGACGGAGGCAAAGCATGAGCTTTAAAGTGAAACTGACTGGAGGCAGGATGAATTTAATCGGAGACAGTTTGGTCAGACTGCCCCGGTGAAATGTTGTTTCGCCCATGCGAAACTATCCTTTCACTAGGCAGTATCCGGATTATTTTTAGAGCAATATTTTTGGTAAAGTGTGAAAGTTAAATAAAAATTTGGTTTACCCTCCTATTTTTAAATTCAAATTTTTGAGGGTCAAAAAGTAAAAAGTGGTCAACACTTCTTCTACATATCCCAATCTTCCACCTTTACCTTTATCACTTTCCACCTCATCAATCCTCTACTCTTTAAACCCACCAATCACCATCTCTCTCATATTCACTCCCCTCTCTATTTAAACCCTTCTTTTATCTACATTTTTCTCACACCCACTCCACTCTTCTCATTCTTTCTTTTGTTGTGGTGCTATCTTAGCCAATCTATACCAATTTTTACCCAAATTTATTCATTTTCTATCTTTCTCCAAATTTTATAAATTGCAATGAGGTCATTTCTCATTCAATTTGGTTCTTAAATTTATGCAAATACACATTCCAAATCGATCAAGGTGTCGGTTAGCAAAACGAGCCGAGCCGAGCCGAGCCAAGATTGGGCAACTCGCCCCCAGCGAGACCCTAGCTCGCCCCCAGCGAGTCCGTTCTTGGGGCAGAAGCTGAGTTCGGGTGCTTTTCTAGCATAGCAGAATGAATCGGAACAATCGGAGTAGAAGGAGTCAACCACAGATTCATCGGACTGGAGCGCAATTTGTTCTCGATGGTGACGCTATACCGGTAATTGACGGGGTGCCACAATTGTTAGAAAAATATCATCGCAACGGAAGCGATTTAAGGATCTAGATCTATATGATACACGTAATAAAACATTAAATCTACATCTACAAGTAAGTTGTAGAACATACCTCTTGGATCTCAAAATCCAAGTTGGAGAACCGCTATTAGGATGATCGAACAATGATGTGAAGAGCACCACGATCTTCCGTACGTGTGATCCAAGCAATTCCCGGTGGAAGGAATTCTCGACTCGAACCCCTCCGATATGCTACCCGGAAAAATCACCAAGATTTTTCCTCTCACTTGGCCGAAATTCTCTTCCTTTTCTAAGTGAAGAACTCGAAATATTGTATAGTGTTGAGGCTTGGGAGAACTCTCTTTATATAGGAGAGTAAACTTAGCCTCCAAGGATTTTATAATTAATACCAAATCAATTATGATAATCCTATTAAATAAGAGATAATCCCAAAATATTCTAGAACAAATCAAGAATATTTTTTTTATCTTTATTTATTACCATAAATATTTATCCAATAAATATTTTATGCACATGTCTTTTTAATACACAAGAAAACTAATTCCTTGTTAAATCAAACATGTGGGGCGCCATTCAACATATTGACCTAGTCAATATTAATTTTGCCATTACACAATAATTGGGCCAAGATTATGGAAAATGTCTTTTCCACATATTTAATTATTTAGCCCAACTAATTTAATAGTCCACTAAACAATTAATTCACATATCGTTTTAATAAAGTCCAACATGAACTAAATTAATATTATTAGGATTCGACGTCCGAGAATATCTATGCTATATTAGGAGGCACGTCGGGACCATGGACTAATAATCGCTCCGATAAATCAAATAAATAATTATCTTATGAATGTAATAATTATATTCGATAAATCAATCACAGAATATGCCACCATAATCCCGTGATCGCACTCCGATTATAAGATTATATTTATCTCCTCACGAGAAAGTAATAAGCGTCCACTGATATAATCATTTCATATGGATTAATCCTCCATAGACTGTTCATTCTAAATCGGGAAGTTACCGTTAACCCTTTCCAGAACATCTTGTCCTTACTTACCATTAACCCCCTAGTGATCAATAATTCAAATAACTCCTTTGGTAGCTAATCGGTGTAATATGAATCCCATGGATCGATCAATGTCTAGGATTAACTCATAAGGGAACTGTCTATCTACTTCCATAAATGGAAGGAATGGATTCCGTATCTGTGATAACACAGACTACTCATAAATGGAAGGAATGGATTCCATATATAAATGCCCCATTAGGTTCCCTTAACCGAAAGTCCGGATAAGACGATCACACCTATCGTGTTATGGGCGCATTAATAGTACGTTAAAGGGGAGACCCGATACTCTCGATTAACTTTACTACGGACTAATTTTATTTTAAGTACATCTTCACTAACTCAATCCTCCCGTGTATATCTCATACACTGAGTTAAGTGATTACATAAACGATATACTCAGGGTTTTCTGTAGTGTAAATACTATTGTCACATCGGTGATTATGAGAATAATAAATATGAATAATAATATCATTTCATTTATTAAATAAAACAATTACAAAAATTGTCTTTCGGGCATCACACCTAACAATCTCCCACTTGCACGAAAGCTTGTGATTAATTGTTTTAGAGCACACCCTATTATTTAAAACTCTGAAGAAACTACATCTCCCACTTGCTCTAAAGCAATGGAGACTCATCCCGTATTTTAGTACCCACAAAACTTATCATAACCATTTTGATTCCAAAGTACACTCCGAGTATGCCGTCGTAGGATAGGTCAGTGACTCGGGGAGCACCTATATCTGAATGTCATGGGTCTTAATGATCGGTCAGGTTGTCGGCTCGAGGCGATCCGTAGAATCGAAACGTCGCCGGTCCATCTAATCATGTGGTACTTTCCCAATATGCTCTTGAACTCAAGTGATTTCGGAAATCCTTATAAGCTACCCCTTCATCGTTTGCACAATGATGTGGTATCGGCTTTCCAAATCTGGAATCACTCCCAAAACTGAAAAGGAAATCCTGAGGCTATATCGCCTCTCTAGCTACTACAAAAGCCGCTAATCACCCAACTAGTTAAAGTCGAGTTGGCGTTGCTGGATTCCTCCAGGCAATAGCTTCAACACAAGAGTAAACACTGAGACCGAGATCGACTTAACGATCATCCTTAATCTGACACAAAGTCAGAACCAGTGTATGCCCGCATATTATTCCTCGTTCTCTCAAGATACTAAAGAACATACTAAACTTGCTTTGTTAACAGCCGAATCTAAGATTCGATCAAAATTGACGTTCAATAACCTGACCATCTCTTGTCACAAAGAGAATCCATCCCATTTCTCTTTATCCGAAGATTTAGAGTCATTCCCGAGGCATAGGGTAGAACTTCCTCGTTGAATGTTGCATACACAGATGCATCATCTTAACCAATAAGATGGATGGGAAACCAATGATCGATTCTAATGAATTCGACCGAGTCAAACTCTTCAGAATGTTGTCCAAATCTCACATTTGCAGAATTGTGGCATTGTCAGATTCTGACTTCAGCTAACACACCCATGTTGAGTCCAACTGGTGCAGCGTTATCCTTCACAAACACTAATATATATGTATATATTCACTACTGTACTAAAATTGATATCCACAAAGGACATAAGCCTTGACAGTCATCCTGTCATAAGTTCATAAGGCAATACCCTTCTGTTCCGAATGAATCCAGATTCCGTTTGTTTGGCAAGAAAGTCTCAGGGAATCACCCCTATTTTCTGCTTTTGAACGAAATCATGAATTACCGAATTCATTCTACTCTTTTCCGTGTAGATTCAATTACTCCCACTGGGCCTGAGACACTCAGGTGGTTCTACAAGAGTATGAACAGCTCTGGAGTACCAAACTCCATTCACAGGGTTATGGCTTGTAAACCAACCTCTATTATCAGAATCCTATACTGCTCACAAAAGAGCCATAGGTCATCAATCGATCCTCAGACTACAAAGTCCGCAGAAACCGTAATGGGTAATGGATAAACCATACTCCCACTATTTTCTTGGTGGATCGAAATTCTGATTTAGTTCAGTAGTATTTAGTGTCATCACCAACAACCGATGTTGGATGTGGTCTGATTTTAATCAGTTAGTAACTACCTTGAGTAAACGTACTTCAAGGTTCAAGGTTATTCTGAACATGGATTCTATCAGAAAGGATGCAACAGTATAATGTCCCTTCCCGATTTCAAGAATCCTATATCTAACCTTTATACTCAATAGTTTAAAAGATATAGCACGAATGGTCATTGACCGAACGTATGCACGAAATTTCAGTCTTACCTTCAAGCACCGTGTGCTAAATGCTTATATTTACGGAAGTGGGGTGAACCGAATCCACACCTTATTCGAAAATTCCAAGGCATATTCTAGGTAGACTGCTTGGTCTTACATTTCAATGTAAACCGATATTTCGCTTCTAATATCTTTATTGAGTTAAGCAGTGTATTGTAGCACATCTACAATTATGTAAGGCAATTTAACGGTTTCTCACTTAGTGAAAGCATTTCACTATAAGGCAGGCCGAGCATCAGTCCCTAGGACTATGTGATGGCCTATTTCTGAGTATAGAATACTCCATCTCTGTTGAAAACAGAGAAAACCTCAAAATATTTTGGATAAACTTGCCGGAGTGTTTGAGTAGTTGTCAGACTAGAAGTCACTACTCATAAGCTCCCACTAGCTTGTATCTTTCATAAGACCCCGAAGGTCATCATGAACAAGCGGTGTTACTTCTTTATAACCATTTTCCTTTCCCGATTGAAAGGAAAATTAGTCATTGAACCTTTAAGACAATCTAACCAGACTGGGAGAAAGGAATCACCCCTGAGCCGTCTTGTGTCTTGTCTTTTAGGGACTATGCACTAACTATGGAATATGAAGGAGCGTTTATCTAAATATAGAAACCAATTGCTTTTAATAGTTCTTAAGATGGTACATATACGTATTTCAAAGATTTCTTAGTGGTTTTGACTTTATCAAACAAAAGTCGAGTCTTAGATTCGTACTACAAATGGTATATTCACTTTCTATAAGACAAACAAATTATCGAATAAAAGGTAAATCCATTCGCTCCAACGAATCTTAAAAGAAAAATAAATCTTCTGCGATATCCAAGGATTGAATCGAGATTCATTTCCTCATATCACTCCCACTATTTTGCTAAAATTAACGCCCGTTGTCTATTAATCGTTAATGCACAACTATCTCGTTCTTCCAAAGAACATAGCCTAAGAGAAAATCACCAAGGATTCATAGGTTGGTGATCCGAAATCACTATCCTTATCCTATGACTTTCAGTTTGTTAATTTTCGTTTTTAGCCTTAAAATCAACTCGTTTTAGATGACTAACACTTTTAGACATATTCTCCCATTCTTGACTTTCCGTGAATGGAAGCAGTCTTGAACCAATGGTTCGTTTGAGTAGACACTACTCTTGAACCGTGGGATGTCTATTTCGATTGTTACTTGTTAGACTTCTCGGATTTTCTATCATACCGTAAAAACAACAAATCATAACATTAAAGCTCCCACTAGTTTATCGGTTCCAAATACCGCCTAACCAAAGAATGTTTATTTTATGATTTTCCAATTTTTCAATTTGAAAATCTCTCGTGTAAACACTTACACAGTTCTAATGTTTCCAGAAAAACAACAAATCATAGAACTCCCACTAGTTCATCATTCCAAATATCGGCCCAATTAGTAACATTCCATGATTTTCTGATTTTTCAATTAGAAAATTTACTCGTGTAATCACTACACACTTAAAATTCACTAGAAGAATTTCAAAGTCCGAAATCACCTTTGATCAAACTAAGTTTGTCTCCCGTTAACACGACGACACTAGTGACATACCCATATGTCACTTTGGTTTTAAAAGGCTTAAGAGAAAATATCTCTTTCGAAAAATAATTGCATTATCAATTAACTAGTTCAACGTCCTAGTTACTTTCCACTTTTTAACGAAGTCAATACTAGTCAAAATTTTTAAGCAATTTAGTAAGGGATATGATGCTGTAAATAAAATGACATATATTAATTCAAGTTTAACACTACTATATTATTGTATTTTAGGAATTGTAAACTAAAAGTAAGTCTACTCTACCATTCCAAGGTTTTAACCTTGCATCTCGAAGGTCGCCGCCGTAGGGTAGGTCAAAGAGATCAACGGTTAAATCAATGAATAACTTGTGAGAATCGGACATCCCACGAGAATCGAACATCCCTTTATTCATTGACTACCTTCCTTTTAGCCTAGGTATTTATCAAAAATACCCTTGATGAGTGTGACCTACTATATCAGATCTCTTAGGTACGCCCGAGTGTGCCGTCGTAGGATAGGTCGTTGACCCGACGAGTACCCGTAAATCCTATCCTTTCGGAGACCAAGCCATGAATGTTGATAGGGGTGAACACCATCCGTAGGGGACGAAATCAAAGCGCCGCGAGGCGCCACCCTTCTCTCACTTACTTGCATCTATAGTAGAGACCGTGGGGTTGGTGTCGCGCTTCCCGCTCCCACTCAATATTTTGGAAGTGGTGGTGGGTTAACTAACCACGTCTTTTTGATGTTAACATAAAAGCACATAAAATCAAGGATTCCGAATGGTGTCGGTGACGTAGGCAAGCCTACCCGCCCTATTCGTTGGAACGTATGTGATGAGCCGGACTAAATCGGGTCAAGAGAGCCCTATTGAGATTAGAAGGAATCACCCCTCCGCCTCGGTTTGGCTTAGTCTTGCCGGACCCCGTGCATACATCACACTAGGAGGGTTAAGTCGTTTGAGCGAAGCTCGATTGACCACCCAACCTAATGGCGAACCGCTTTTATCCAAGATTTATTGTTCTTTTACCATCATTCAATCTCGTAGACACTACGAATTGAAAACGTGATCTCGCTTTCAACTTTAAGGCGGTTCACCGAGAACACACACCGAAAGGCTAACGATTTCATAACCCGCCCTCGGATCTTTAATTAGTTACTAAATTAATTAATTACCACGATTAATTAAATTTCAACTAATTACGCTGTTTGTATACATGCCTATTTTAATTACCAAAATTAAAATTCTACATGTATGCATGGAGTGGATTTATGATATGATGCATGTCATGGCAATTCGATTTTATGTCTATTTTATGATCAAACACATAAAAATAAAATTATGGAAAATTTAAACACCGAGATGGATCGTTGTACTTCGTATCTAATCTAATAGAAAATAAAACCAAAACCCTAACTAGGGTTTACTACTTTCTAACAAAATCTGCAGCTGTTCGAACTCTTCGATGATCGGAAACCAAACGAACTCGGATCGGGACGAAAATTTCCAGATATTTTCTTCACTTCTCGAACTCCAATATGGACGGTTGGATCGGAGCTTTGACTTGTCAATTTTCTCCAGTTAACCGCCCAACTTGCTGCTGAATCTAACTTTGACTGCACCGCATCAAAGACTTCCTGAGGCAGATCGGGAATCGAGATGAATCCCGATCGACCTGAAATTTTTATGGTACGTCCAAAACTCCAAGTTGATCAATCTGAACGGTCGGATTTTTGTTTCAATGGTCCAAACTCTCCCAGAAAATCGAGGAAGTCACAGGTAGTGTATCTGTGAATCCTGCGTTTTTCTGTTACAGCAGCCTCTTCGCAGCATCAAACGGATATCGAAACGGACCCTGATCGACGCCAAAATTTGTGGAGTTGATCATCTTCTTCTAATCTTGATTCTGACCGGAGGGATCTTCGTTTCAACGGTTCGATCAACGGGAAAAGCAAAAATACTAAACAGCTACAAACTAGATCTATTTGCTGGAAATTAAACTTGCAATAAAGATAAATTACATAATTTCCTATACTCATATGAACGAATTTTCATCGTTTATACGAGTTTACAATAGATCTAACGGGTAAACAATACCAACCCCAATCCATCTCTTCAACCACAACAATCGCAAGCATTCATCATAAAATTTCAAAATAATAAAATTAAAAACAAAAATAATGCAATCTACACACGCATATTCCACTTAGATCTAATATTTTATACGAATAAATATAGATCCCCTTGGCGATCGATACCATTGTTAGAAAAATATCATCGCAACGGAAGGCGATTTAAGGATCTAGATCTATATGATACACGTAATAAAACATTAAATCTACATCTACAAGTAAGTTGTAGAACATACCTCTTGGATCTCAAAATCCAAGTTGGAGAACCGCTATTAGGATGATCGAACAATGATGTGAAGAGCACCACGATCTTCCGTGACGTGTGATCCAAGCAATTTCGTGGAAGGAATTCTCGACTCGAACCCTCCGATATGCTACCCGGAAAAATCACCAAGATTTTTCCTCTCACTTGGCCGAAATTTCTCTTCCTTTTTCTAAGTGAAGAACTCAAATATTGTATAGTGTTGAGGCTTATAACTCTCTTTATATATGAGAGTAAACTTAGCCTCCAAGGATTTTATAATTAATACCAAATCAATTATGATAATCCTATTAAATAAGAGATAATCCCAAAATATTCTAGAACAAATCAAGAATATTTTTTTATCTTTATTTATTACCATAAATATTTATCCAATAAATATTTTATGACACGTCTTTTTAATACACAAGAAAACTAATTTCTTGTTAAATCAAACATGTGGGCGCCATTCAACATATTGACCTAGTCAATATTAATTTTGCCATTACACAATAATTGGAAGCAAGATTATGGAAAATGTCTTTTCCACATATTTAATTATTTAGCCCAACTAATTTAATAGTCCACTAAACAATTAATTCACATATCGTTTTAATAAAGTCCAACATGAACTAAATTAATATTATTAGGATTCGACGTCCGAGAATATCTATGCTATATTGTAGGAGGCACGTCGGGGACCATGGACTAATAATCACGGCTCCGATAAATCAAATAAATAATTATCTTATGAATGTAATAATTATATTCGATAAATCAATCACAGAATATGCCACCATAATCCCGTGATCGCACTCCTCCGATTATAAGATTATATTTATCTCCTCACGAAAGTAATAAGCGCCCACCGATATAATCATTTCATATGGATTAATCCTCCATAGACTGTATTCATTCTAAATCGGAAGTTACCGTTAACCCTTTCGAACATCTTGTCCTTACTTACCATTAACCCCCTAGTGATCAATAATTCAAATAACTCTTTGGTAGCTAATCGGTGTAATATGAATCCCATGGATCGATCAATGTCTCAGGATTAACTCATAAGTGGAATCGTTTCATCTACTTCCATAAATGGAAGGAATGGATTCCGATCCGTGATAACACGGACTACTCACTCAATCCAAAGACAATGCCAAGATGGGGTAATTCGGATCACTGACTCGGTGTTATCCTTAACCCGTCAAGTCAAACCTCATATCGATTCAAGCGGTTGATCGTGATCACCTCAGGATTAAGATATATCCATAATATGATCATCTAATGATTCGATAAGACTTCTCAATTACGGAATTATATTGAGAACTCGGGATCAAATCGGTCCAAATTCTATATGATATATCTATCATATATAAATGCCCCATTAGGTTCCTTAACCGAAAGTCCGGATAAGACGATCACACCTATCGTGTTATGGGCGCATTAATAGTACGTTAAAGGGAGACCCGATACTCTCGATTAACTTTACTACGGACTAATTTTATTTTAAGTACATCTTCACTAACTCAATCCTCCCGTGTATATCTCATACATCGAGTTAAGTGATTACATAAACGATATACTCAGGTTTTTCAGAAAGTGTAAATACTATTGTCACATCGGTGATTATGAGAATAATAAATATGAATAATAATATCATTTCATTTATTAAATAAAACAATTACAAAAATTGTCTTTCGGGCATCACACCTAACAACAATTTGTTAGCCCCGTGGTCTACGAGGCATTTCGTGCCCATTGGAACAATGTGACGGTGCATCGAGGACGAGGCGTAGATCTTGAGAATTGCGGGGAGCTCGTTAAAGATCTTATCGTTTATCACAATTGGGAGTACGTGGTCGAGCCGCCTACTCATTGTAACGGGTCCCTGGTAAGAGAGTTTTATGCCTATTTAGTGGTGCATCCCCATTCCCACACTGCCACAGTTAGAGGCCGCACGTTTGCTATATCGCCCACCATTATCAATGATTATTTCAATTTGGGCAGTCTAGTGGATCACCCTGAGGAGTTTGCTAATGTCTATGACCATTCTGACGCACTGTTAGCAGAAATTGGTAATCACTTTGATATCGAGTGGTATATCGGTCGATATGCTCGAAATTTTCAAGAGGCCGCATTCTCCACTTGGGAAGATAAGTTTTTACATCGGTTCATTTGTTCCGATATAATTCCATCCGGCCATACCTCCACAGTTTATGACCATCATGCTGCCTTGATGTATTGGTTATGGTTAGAGAGACCGGTAAACTTGGGCATAGTAATACGGGGAAACATGACCAAGGTAGCCAGGAAGAAAAGGACCGTTCTGCCCTACGGTTCTATGATTTCAAATCTTGCAATCGTGGCTGGCTGCTCGGAGTTAGGGGCCGATATATATGTTGACCCGGAGACCCTTTTGTCAAGAGCATCCATTCCGGCCCTCACCAATGCCAACCCACATCCAAGACCACCGCCTCGACCCCGACAAGCGAGGAATAGCGGTGAAGGTAATGCTGCCGAATGAGGGTGAGACTTGGACCAAATTTTTGCTCGTATCAATGGAATGGAGCGGACGGTGGCTGAGACGCATCACATGGTCGGGAGGATTGTGAGAAATTTGGATGGAGATGACATTTCTCGGTTCCGACGTGAACGTCGGCCTACACCACCACTTGGTTTTGAGGGATTTGAGCCTTCTACTTCTCGTTATCTTTGTATGGTGGAGAGTGACTGTATCTTTGTATTTCGAAATTAGTATGTTTTCCTTGGTCTCGAGTCTAAGTTAGTATTGAGTCGAGTTTGTATAGAATCTGTTTCCTGAATAATAATGAGGTGCTAAATCATGCCTGGTTGGTAGTTTTAATTTTCCATGTAATCGTTTTACGGACTTAATAATGTTTAAGGTTTATTTTGTTCCTTTTATGGTCCCTTTTTTCGATTACTACCTTTTTTTTTTGGGCTAACGCTGTAATGAGTTTCGTGCTTTGTTGAAGATTTGTTTTGCAGCGATATTGTATATCTTATTAGGTCCATGGTTTGTGGAGTGCCCCGAAGTTCACCGACTTGTTCCACTACCGCACTTGACCGAAGCTAAGTTCCTATCTTTATTTTATTTTATACATTGAGGACAATGCATCATTTAAGTGGGGGGTACGAGTCACTTGGCTTCCGGATATCAAATAATTAATAAATGAGTAAATTTAAAATTTTAAGCTCGAATCACATTTATCTTTTGTGAAAACCTAGCATGTATAGATAATGAAAGAATCTTTGAAGCATAGTTATAACTTATTTTTGCCATGCTAACTTCAGAATTGCTTAGTAAATATCATATCACGCTGTGTGCGTAATTTTGTATTAAACATGTATTTTGTCGTTGAATCAGCCTTTTTAAGCACGTATAACTTAAATGCTAAGTCTGAAAGGTTAGATAAGAAATTATTTTTTCCGGAAGATTGAGACATGAACTACTTGACTTTGTGATTACTTCTTCTTGCCATACTTCCGATAAGGCTAATATTGATGATAGTGAAGCAAAAACCGGGCAAGAAAAAAAACAGGATTTGGTTTATAAAAAAAAAGAAAAAAAAAGAAATTATGAGCGTTTAGGTTAGAGACTACTAAACCGATGGAGCATAAGATGCACGGATGTAAAACAAGGCAGTAGGGTAGCAAGTTCGTGGAGATTTGAAGGTAGTTGCTTGCTAGGCACCCACCATTGCAAGTTACTGTCCCTAGAATCTACACGGCCCTGGCAAAGAAACAAACGTGAACTGAGAAAAGTTTCTTGGTTTCCGAATCCGCCCCGTTTCATTAGAATCTGGTATTACACCTGTATTATTTGTTAATGATAAGGAGGCGTCACAAAGTTTTGAGTGGTGAAAGTTTTATTTAGAGGACATTATAATTCGAATCTCTCTATTTCGAATACTCCGCATGACGGTTATATCACACACATGTTGATTCAATGATGAAATAGTGGTTAATGCCTAACTGACAAACGTGTTTGCTATTTTATTTACTTTGGAATTTTGAATTAGTAAATTATGTTTCGGTGGTTCTTTCGCCTTCTGTGTTTGCTCGGGACGATCAAAGGCTAAGTGGGGGGTAGTTGATGATGGTCAATTTACACAGTTTATTATCTATTTATTACCCCCCGATTCTAGCATAAATGGGCTTTAAGTGGTTAATAATTAGTCGTCTCGTGCATAAATTACACCCGAACCGAGTTACGACTCGTTATTATGTAATTAGCCATTTTATTATATTATTTGATATTACAAGCCTTGTTTTATGTCTTATTTATAGTGGGCTGATTCGGAAGCAATTTAGCTGGACTTCGGAGAGGATAAAGGCACCAAGGCGGACTAGGAACGGACTAGGCGAAGCAGAAAACGGCCCGGGCGAATCCTCAGGCTCGCTGGCAGCGAGCCCTGCTCTGGCTGCCAGCGAGTTGACTAAATTATCCCTGCTTCTCCAGACGCGTTTTAGGCTCCGTTAGGGTTTAGGAAACGTGATTTACGTTGGCTAACGGCTACTCTATGTTGGTTTACTGCCTATATAAACTCCCTTTCATTAGTCAGTTTGTACATCGACTCATAACACAAATTCTAAGTTTTTTTAGAGCAGTTTTAAAACAAATTTCCAGTAGAAATTATGTGAGTTATTTGTAATTATTTCTTCTTCTGTGTTGTAATTAAATCCCCCCCCAAATTATTGAATATCGTTTGAGATTGTTTGTTCTTAGTTAGACGATGTAGATCTAAGATTACGACGTGAGGCAGTGGGGATTCCTCGTCTATAAGGATCCACACGCCCCACGCCTATATCATGTGACCTATATATGGCTGTGCTTAGATAGATAATCGTGTTCTTAGTAGATCTATATAATTTCTTTATGAATCTCTATTTTATCCGTTACGTATATAGAAACGCTAAGATTTAGGTTTTCACCGCATCAATCTAGCCACGTCTTTATGGTGTGATTGTCCACCTAGAATTTCTTGTCTTAGTAGGTATGGCTACGGCAACGTTGCTCGTCTGTTTTAATTAAAACGTGTAGTTAGGAAATTCCAATATAGTGCTCCTAGGTCGGCTCATGAATTGATCTTCCGGGACTTTCGGTGAGATCTAGATCCGTGTTATATTAGGGAATTGCGCAAGACTGATTATCGTAAATCGTAGATTAACATGATACCTACAAAGTTAGTGTTAATGGGGACAGATCGATGCGATCACTTAGAAGTACGCCTAACCACGGGAATGTTGCTTAGGTGAGGAATACGGTTAATATCGGCATCCCTAGTTTTGTAAGCGTGCGAGTTATATGAGATGGAGACCCAAACGGTGAAGTCACGTAATGTAGCTTAGTGATCTAGTGTCCTACCCGGAACTAAGTCAAGTTTAGGGGATGACTCCCGTAGCCAATATAAGAGAAAAACAAATCGGGTTAATAGTTGCGAAGTATTGTTTAATTATATAGTTCACTAATTCCAAGCGATAACTTAATAATTGGGGAGGTTAATTACTTCTATCTTTATGTGTCGAGTCAGTTTTTCTCTTTTCTTGTCATTTGTTGGTCATAGACCGCTTCTGTGTGCTTGGCATGATTAATTAGTTGTTTATTGATAGAATGATTCACAATTGGTTCCCTGTGGGATCGACCTTGATTCGCTATAGCTATACTATGATGGACCTAGTCCTCTTGCTAGTATTGGTTTATGGTGATCGAGTATTTTATTATCACTTGACTGATCACGTCAATCATTCCTTCTCATCATTTTTGTCAAAATTATTTATTATTAGGAAAAGTCAACTGGGCAAGACGGATCGAGAACCGAGTACTACTCATGGCTGGTGTTTATTTATTTATTTTGATGTGGGGGCCGGGTAAATTGTCAATAAGAAACTTACAATGGTGGGTGCCTAGCAAGAGACTCTATCAAACCTATCACCGAAATTGCTACATGCCAAAGAATTTTGCTTTTTACAGACAGTCACTCAATTTTTTCAAAAAATCCTCACTTTATCGCTCATTTTTAATAAACTACTGAATTCATGAATCCTATGCCCTTATAAAATGCACCACTTCCTAGATTAACTAAAGGTGAAACAATCTTGGACAACTAAGGTCAACACGAGTCAACATAATGTGTCATCTACACTACACGCTGGTGCAATCGAGTTCTACATGCTTAAAAGGCCTATTCAGAAAAAGAGGGAATGAGGCTCAAGGACAAAAAATATTTCAATTATTAAGAGATAGGACAAGTTTGAAAAAATGTTGCATAAAGGACAAAAATGTAGATAAAACGACCCTTTTAACCCTATTAATAAAACAACATCTACTTACCTTCTTCACGCCAATGGACGCAAGTTTGAAACAATTCTCCCGTTCACAGCGATTTCCAAAGAGGATGCAAAATTCAACGCAAAATAGACGGATTTCCAAGACAACGCAAACATCATCGCTAATTTGGAAGCATTAATACTCAAATTGATCTCAGTTCGAAGCTGTAGGACCTCAGGTATGCTTCCAATTATGGAAAATTCATTTTGTACAAAATTAGGGTTACAATTCACTTTCCCCCTCTCTTTCACATGTTCAGAGTGGAATACAAGTGAATAACTACTCGAAAATGATGAAAACAATATCGAAAATAGCTGCGAAGCAAAGATCTTAGCAACAAATTACCCGGTGAGTACTAATTGGACGAATTCACTATGTTGTTTCCCTTTAATTATTGGATGAGATATCTGTAATTTTCATTGTTTCCTCAATGAACATTCACTCAAATTCACTTTAGTATCATTTATGTTTATAGCAAAGCAAGTTTTTAATCTTGGCATTCATAATGGAATAAATTCTTGCTTTTTTCCCTTTATTTAGTAATGATATTCATAATCGGACAAGTTCACTGCTCTGTTTTCCTTTATTTAGTGAATGAGATATTTATCATTTCGATTGTTTTGTCAGTGTGAACAATCAAGGTGTTTAATGTATATCCCAGGTTCTTGTACATATGAAGATTATTTCACTTGTTAAACATTAATGTAGTTCCTTTGTCCTACTTGTGTCTTTAAAATTTTATGTTTTAGTTCACAAAAGTCCGTTTCACTTAGAAAATTAACTAAGCCAAATATTGAATATTCACTCAAATTCACTTTAACATCCATTCATTGTTTACATGCAATGATAGTGATGGTGACAAAAATGTAGCTAAAACGACCCTTTTAACCTTATTAATAAAACAACATCTACTTACCTTCTTCACGCCAATGGACGCAAGTTTGAAACAATTCTCCCGTTCACGGCGATTTCCAAAGAGGATGCAAAATTCAACGCAAAATAGACGGATTTCCAAGACAACGCAAACATCATCGCTAATTTGGTAGCATTAATACTCAAACTGATCTCAGTTCGAAGCTGTAGGACCTCAGGTATGCTTCCAATTATGGAAAATTCATTTTGTACAAAATTAGGGTTACAATTCACTTTCCCCCTCTCTTTCACATGTTCAGAGTGGAATACAAGTGAATAACTACTCGAAAATGATGAAAACAATATCGAAAATAGCTGTGAAACAAAGATCTTAGCAACAAATTACACAGTGAGTACTAATTGGACGAATTCACTATGTTGTTTCCCTTTAATTATTGGATGAGATATCTGTAATTTTCATTGTTTCCTCAATGAACATTCACTCAAATTCACTTTAGTATCATTTACTATTTATAGCAGCAAGTTTTAGTACTGGCATTCATAATGGAATAAATTCTCTGCTCTTTTTCCCTTTATTTAGTAATGATATTCATAATCGGACAAGTTCACTGCTCTGTTTTCCTTTATTTAGTGAATGAGATATTTATCATTTCGATTGTTTTGTCAGTGTGAACAATCAAGGTGTTTAATGTATATCCCAGGTTCTTGTACATATGAAGATTATTTCACTTGTTAAACATTAATGTAGTTCCTTTGTCCTACTTGTGTCTTTAAAATTTTATGTTTTAGTTCACAAAAGTCCGTTTCACTTAGAAAATTAACTAAGCCAAGTATTGAATATTCACTCAAATTCACTTTAACATCCATTCATTGTTTACATGCAATGATAGTGATGGTATTCAACTTTCTTACAACACTAAGTTTTGGTTATTTAAATTCAACTGATTCCTTACTTATCATGTCTACTTTAGCTTTACCTGCTTGCTTATTAGGCTCATGGTTAATTAACTGTTTTCTAGCAATTATGTTCCTGAAAAGTTTGATTAACTGAGAATATTTACTATAGTGAATGTTGACAGTACATGTATGTGAATGTCATATTCACAATACTAACCTTGATTCAGAAGCTAAATATATTAACTAACAAAAACTGTTTTGTCTGCATTCATCTTTTGCAGGGAATATGTTTTAGTTTTATGATGTGTTGTATACAGGGCCGTCCCTGGGGGCAGGCCAACAAGGCCGCGGCCTAGGGCCCACGCCGAAACCCGCAATTTTAGGGCCTCCGTTTTCATGTAATAGAAGTGTATTTTAGGTCAATTTTTATTATTTACTCAAGTTAAAAAACGGTAAGAGCCTAATTTATAGCCTAAATCAGTGAAAGAAAGTCTAATTAAATTCTGTTACATTTTTTATAACCCTTATGAACATAGTATACTCAAAAATATTTGTGATATATTATTTTTTTCACAGAGTCATGGGCCTTAAATTTTTTTTGGCCTAGAGCCTCCGATTACACAGGGACGGCCCTGGTTGTATATGATATCATAAAATTTAATGGTAGTTGTCCTTAGCTCAAACGGTTTGTTTGTTTGACTCTGTTTTAGCTGTACATATAAGTCTTGCATTTGTCTTGTGTCTAGCATCTCATGCTTAGGTCCTTTGCTTATGTTTTGCTTTCAGCTCTACATTGTCCAGTTTTGAGACCTTATATGCTGAGACCTTGCTTCAGGTCTTTGTTGGTTAACGGCTTGTTATTGGGTCTTTTATCTTGAGTATTGCATCAGGTGTATCTAACCAGTTGCATCAGTTTGGTGTGTCCTAATTGATAGGTTCAGGTCCAGTTCTGTTTGCTTGTGTTTTATCCAGTCCTATCTGTTTTGTGGCTTAACATCCATAAAAATCACTTATCCCCAAATAACAATAATGTCCTTTATTAAAAATTCGAGATTATACAATATAAGTTTATAGTAAATTGTATGATTATTGTAGTAACTCTTATACTTAGTAACTCTTGCACATTGATCAACATTCATAGAGTCAATTATGTTAAATTTCGGTCAATCGATTTCATATTTCCCATTCACAATACAAGGCTACAATATATAGTCATATTTAGGGCTTCTAGTGCTAGTCATAATTACCAATCTATCCTTTCTAATTACATAGTAAATAATATATCAGTCAATATCGTAATACACCCCTCAAGTGGGAGCGTGAAGATCCCGAATGCCCCACTTATGAAGGAAAAACTCAAATTGTTGTCGTCCCAATGCCTTGGTAAAATTATCCGCCAACTGGTGCTTCGTAGGAACATAAGACGGAAGAATCAAACCATCCGTGATGGAATCACGTACGAAATGACAGTCGGCCTCAATATTCTTCGTACGTTCATGAAAAACAGGGTTCTAAGCTATATATAATGTAGATTGACCATCACAAAAAAGTCGAATCCCAGGGGGGTGCCGAACGCCAAGGTCGGCAAGTAATTGCTTCAGCCACTTCAGTTCACACGTCAGAGAAGCCATTGACCGATATTCGGCTTCAACGGAGGAGCGAGACACCATGGTCTATTTCTTGGACTTCCAGGAGATAGAAGAAAGACCAAGAAACACGAACCACCAACTCAAGGATCGTTGAGTAATAGGGCAACTTGCCCAATCAGAGTCATACCACCCTTCAAGGAGAAGGGAACTATCATAACATAGCAGTATACCGTGCCCAGGGTTTTTCTTCAGAAAACGAACTAAACGCAAGGCGGCATCCCAATGTTCAATCCTTGGCGCCTGCATAAACTGAGATATAACATGAACCGAATAAGCCAAATCAGGCCGGGTGACACCAAGATAGATAAGGCATCCAACAAGACGCCAGTACGACGCCAGATCAATCAACAAAGTCCAGTCGCAAGCAACAACTTATGATTCGGTTCAATAGGAAAATCCGTAGGTTTGCACCCATGTAAGCCAACCTCATGTATGATATCGAGTGCATATTTCTACTGATTTAAAAAAATTCTGTTTGTGTTCCTCGAGACCTCGATCCCAAGAAAATATTTAAGAGCCCCAAGATTCTTCATCTTAAAACATTACCCAAGATACGATTTAAAAATCATCATCGCCACTTTATCATTCCCCGTAATGATCATATCAACGACATAGACAAGTACCACGAGCTTAATCCCATCATAAGCCAAAGTAAACAACGAGTAGTTAGAATAAGACTGACGAAAGCCATAATCACGGAAAGCTGAGGCAAGCTTCGCAAACCAACACCGAGGTGCCGGCTTCAATCCTTACAATGATTTGCTCATCTTGCAAACAAAGTTCAATCTCGACTTGTCAAACCCGGGAGGCATCTTCATATAAATCTCCTCGTCCAAGTCTTTATGCAAAAAGGCAGTGTGGACATCCATCTAATGAACATCCCATCGTTTCACTGCGGCAACACTAAGGAATGTTCGAATCGTAGCCATTTTCACCACAGGGGAGAAAGACTCTGTGTAATCGATACCTTCTTCTTGGTGATGCCCAAATGCCACTAACCGGGCTTTTAGATGTTCCAGAGTCCTATGCTCATCATATTTCTCTGTATAGACCCAATTACTCCCCAATGACTTTTTCTCGGGGGGAAGGGGTTGCAAAACCAAAGTACCCTGATTTTTAAGTGCATGAATTTCTTCTGACATGGCCTTACGCAACCTTTCATTTTTCATAGCTTCCTTAAAAGATTTAGGAGGATTACCCACTGTAATTGCTGCAAGGTACTTGCGATGTTTATCAGAAAACGTATCATAATGAATATAATGCATAAGAGGACACGGTGTACCTGAGGAAACTGACGGAGCGGAAGAGCGTGGAATGAGACTTTTCTGATCAATCAATGTATGCGTCACAAAATCTTGGAAGCGTTAATTCGAAATCTTCTGTCGTCTACCCCTACCCAACTCTTCAGTACCATCACCTGGATGTCGAGGTTATGGTGAAGGCACTGTATTACCCTCAATATCACCTGTTTAAATCGTCAGGTCTATCCCCCCTCAACCGGAGGATCCGTTCAGGGTGGATCCCCGGTAGGAGAGGCATCGAACCCCTGATCCACTATGCCAACATCATCACACAAAGGCTAAGGGACTACAGAGGCTTCACTATTTGTCGGTTGGGAAAAATGCAACACATGTTTGAAAAATTTAACATCCCTAGAAACAAAGTTCTCCTCCGTATCTAGGTTATACAAGGTCCATCCCTTCTACGCGAACGGGTAACCAAGGAAAACGCCCTTACGACTCTGGCTAGAAAATTTATGAGAGTGACGATGGTCGTGGGCGTAACATAAACATCCTAAAATTTGAAGCATCGAGAGGTCTGGAGCTTTCCCAAAAAGAAACTCATAAGGGGTCTTAAAATTCAAAACACTATACGGTGTTCGGTTAATTATATAAGCCGCAGCCAAAACACATTATCCCCAACACTTAAGCAGCAAATGTCCATCAAAACGTAGTGCACGTGCAACATTAAGAATGTTTTGATGTTTCCATTCTACCCGGATGTTCTGTTGAGGAGTACTAACACAAGATGTTTCAAAGATAATACATTCTTTACGAAAATAAGGAAGCAAAGGTCTAATTTTATACCATTGTCACTGCGAACCCGTTTAATGGTAACCTCGAACTGACGAGAAACTAAAGCGATAAAATCCAAGAAGGCACATTCGACTTCCATTTTATTCAATAATAAATAAATCCAAACCGAATGGGAATAGTCATCAACGATAGTCAAAAAATACGTAGCACTACATGTCGAGGGTACACTATAAGGCCCCCATAAATCGCAATGTATCAACTCAAAAACACAACAGCTTTATTCTCACTAATGGGAAAAGGTTCACGAGGCTACTTTCCCCAAAAGTAGATATCACATCCATCTTTATTTAAATTTTTGGAAATTGAAATATTAGGAACCTATCGAAGAACCTTTTCTGATGGATGTCCCAAACGTCGGTGCCATAAATCCACAGTTTCTGCACCATCAATGGCAAGAATCCGAGCCTCTGGAACACCTGCAAACCAAAAAAGTCCATCCACATGCTCACCCAGTCCAACCAGCATCCTCGTCACTCGGTCCAGTACAATACATAAACGATCGGTGAGCTGCATCACACAATTATGATCGTCCAAAAATTGGGACGCCAAAATCAAGTTACAATTTAATTCTGGTACGTATAAAACATTCAAAAGTCGTAAATTCCCTGACAAAAGAACAGTTCCCGAATGAGTTGTAAACGAGGAACGTCCATCCGGTAAGCCAATCAGACAATTCTCAACTGGTCGTAGCTGTACAAATAAATTTCGGTCACCCAACACGTGGTGAGTTGTACCAGTGTCAATTATCCATGAGTATTTACTAGTCAAACGATCACGCGATTGAGAGACATTTAACAGATAAAAAATTCCCTGCCATTGGGCCGATCTGAGATTAGAGAGCCCAGCTTGCTCAAATGATGAAGGGAGAGCCGAGCTGACTGCAAGGTGAGTCGAGCCAGACGGCCCACCTTGAATTCTCTGTACTTGTGCAGCGTTGACTTGAGTCACCAGGCCCCTACCAGCTGCCACCGTTCGTTCTTCTCCGAGAATGACAGCCACCCCCTATAAACACCTCTCGGCTGGAAGGGCTTCTTTCCATCTGCGTCCGTTGTCTGAAGACCACCGGATTATCCATTCAAATTCTCTTCTTGCGTCAACATCGGAGAAACCCGATCCAGGCCTCCCTTGCTTACGTCTCCACTTTCTTCCATAGCCAAAGGTGCTCCAAGCAATTAAAGACGATGAAAATCCTTCTATTTTTTTTTTTTTTTTTTGTTTTTTTTGGCTGAAGTCGTTCCTGTCAAAGCTTTTCCTTTACTTTTTTTTTCTCCTTCTCAGATGAACGCCCTCAAACAATCTTGTTGGAGGGATTTGACCTTGATCAAGCAATTTCCGGGGCAAAATTAGGATTTTAGTCCTCTAACTCGGCTTACTTTGGATTTTAGTCCTGTTCCTGCTCCGGTGAGGATAATGGTCCTCTAACTTGTTTTTTTTTTTGGAAAAATAGTTCTATCCGCCGGAAATAGCTTACTGGGCACCGGAATATTTAAAAAACGCTTAAGTCGCATCCACTAGGCTGCCACATTGAATCTTACGTGGCTGTGGACCCCATTTTACTTCAAAAAAAGATTTCTCCTTCCAATTTCCCCTAATTTCTCCTTCCAACAGCAATAATATATCAATGTGGCAGTCTAGTGGTTGCCACGTAAGCATTTTTTAAGATTCCGGTGCCCAATCAGCTATTTCCGACGGATAGGACTATTTTTCGAAAATAAAAACAAGTTAGAGAACCATTTTCCTCACCGGAGCAGGAGCACGACTAAAACCCAAACTAGGCCAAGTTAGAGGACTAAAATCCTAAATTTGCCCAATTTCCGGCTATGAATATCACGAACTTAAAGATCAACAGCAACAACAGTGATCACAGCAGCAATGAACTCAAAGATCAACAGCAACAACAGTGATCACAGCAACAACGAACAACGATCAGGGAAAAAAATCGAAGAAGACGTCTTCGTTCTTCGGGCACACATATGATTGGAAAAATTACCCTAATTTAGGACGAGCTCCGATACCATGTTAAATTTCGGTCAATCGATTTCATATTTCCCATTCCCACTACATAGCTACAATATATAGTCATATTCAAGGCTTCTATTGCTAGTCGTAATTACTCTATCATTTCTAATTACATAATAAATAATATATCAATCAATATCGTAATAAGAACTTTTTTGATTTATTTTATTTTTTTTTAAGGGAAAACCCAAGTCAATTCAAAGTCGGTGCAAGTTGACTCTTCCTAACACCCCACATCGGTCGATGCATATTCAACCACAAATGCATATTCAACCACAAATGGATATGGCTACGGGGTAGTGGAAACACAATTTGATGTAGATACGGATACGATACACGAATGTGAGATTTTAAAAATGTCTATGTAGTTGCAGTGACAGATCCCGAAAAAAATTTCAATCAGGTCATCCTGAAAAATTTATGGGTTGGGCGGATAATCAGGTCAATATTTGTAAATCGGAACAAGGTGGGACGGGTAATTAGGTCGAAGTTTTCGGATCGAAAGAGGGTTTGGCAGGTGATTTGGTCAGAAATTTATTTCGTTTTTCAAAACAACATCGTTTCGCAATTTTATATATATATTTTTTAGATTTGAGTGGATAACGTGGCTCCGACACTGGGTAGTTGTGTAAAACTTATAAATATAAGTACTAGTTTTTTCATTTTATCATGTTGAACAACATTTCATCCATTAGTTTTTTTTTTTAATACACGCACACACACATTTGTCCTTATTGAGACTCGAACTTGGAATATTCGGGTTATAAACCTCAATTATTACAACTGTGCCAATATTTTTCATCCATTAGTTTAAATATTAGTTTAAATGTATTTGCTACATTTTCAACACGTGTGGTTCTAATTTGACGTATATGAGTAATGAATATACATATAAATATCTCTCGTATCGACATCATATACGAATGTCACCAAACATAAATATTCTGTCAATTATAGCTTCTTGCCTTTCTGCTTCATCAGCTATGGCTATTACTACCAAACATAGCATTTTCAGCGATGAAGATGCCCTTCTTGCCCTAAAAAACCACTTGGGTCTTGATCAAAATCAAATCTTGTTCAAGAACTGGTCTGCTGGATCTTCAATCTGTGATTGGATTGGAGTCACTTGTGGCTCAAAACATAAGCGAGTCATTTCTTTAGATATTTCGGAAATGGGTTTTACCGGAACCATAGTACCCCAATTGGGAAATCTCTCATTTCTTGTTTCCCTTAATCTTTGTGGTAACAACTTCAATGGTGATTTACCCCAAGAATTATCCCAATTAAGCAGATTGAAACTGCTTAATTTCAACGTTAATTCATTCACTGGAGAAATCCCATCTTGGATTGGTTCACTTAATAAGCTAGAGTACTTGTATCTCAACAATAATAGTTTTAGTGGGTCTATCCCATCTTCCATTGGTTCACTTAACCAGCTAGAGTACTTGTATCTCAACAACAATAATTTTAGTGGGTCTATCCCATCTTCCATTGGTAACTTAACAAGCTTGAAGGAATTGGCCCTTTTTACAAACCAATTGTCTGGTTCAATCCCTTTTCAACTCTATAACATTTCAACTTTGGAAAGATTGTCTTTTGCTTTTAATATAGTCTATCTGGTAATCTGCCGGATACTATGTGTAACCACCTTCAAAACCTTAAAGAGATTGTCTTTTTGTCTTACTTGTTAGATGGTCCCTTGCCATCAAAATGGTCTGATTGTTCCCAACTTAGATATTTGGACTTTTCTCGAAACAACTTTAGTGGGTCAATACCACAGCAATTTTGGAAAATGAAAATGCTTGGGAAGGCCCTCCTTAATGAAAACAGTCTAGTAGGTAAAATATATTTTATTCGGAATTGCTATTGACACAACAAAACGATCAAAACAAGTGACGTAATAACACACTTCACTGTTCTGTTAATAGTGCGGAGCTCATATCAATGTTGATTTTTCTGCTTTTAGTTACTTTCAAACCATATATTCTAGACATATCATTAATCTTAAGAATTCACTATTATGTCATTTATGTGTTTTGTGATAATGTCCGGGAACAATTCCGAAAGACATCAGCAATTTAACAGGTCTTCAAGTGCTAGAACTTAGTGATTGCAAATTTACAGGTAAAATCTCTATAACCATCTGTAACAGAAAATTCTTGCCCTCAAGACTCTCTTGTGCACCCATATATATATATATATATATATATATATATATATATATATATATATATATATATATATATATATTGTTTGTTTGTTTGTCTTGTTATGTGTACCGGACATTCATCCGACGATATAGGTGCATAAGTAGTAAGTCTCTGGGCAAGAATTTTATGGAAAATCCCCCTGTAAAATAGAAAATCTAGAAGATAGATTTGTTGTATATTACTTGGATAATGTTTTGGACTATTACATCATTTAATACTACTCATCACTACATAACAGATCTAACGGCTATATCTTTACCACAAGTCTAGATCCTAGACATACATATGTAATACACAATATACCTTATATCTTAACAGTCCCTCTTAAACTAGATGGTGTAGAAAAAACATTAAGGTTTCCCCTAAACATCTGGAATGTTGCTGTAGACAGTGGTTTAGTCATCACATCTGCTATATGATCTGCACTTGGTATATATTTATTAGAATAATAGTTTGTATAATTTGTATTACATTAAGAATGATTTACAATGAGTGGTACTTAAATAGTACAATATATAAGGGTATAATAGTCTAAGTAGTACAACTTGTGTAACAAGGTAGGGTTGAACACCTAACGGCTAAGGTGCCTTGACATCCCCCCGCAATCCCAAGGGTGTAGCACACACGTGGAGATTGGACTTCAACATGGTGAACTGAGCATGTCCAAGAGGCTTGGTGAGCAAATCAGCAATTTGATCTTTAGTCGAGAGAAGGCGGACATGCAATTGACGACGATGAACAAGTTCCCGAACATGGTGAACGTCGACTTAGATGTGCTTGGTTCGGGCATGGAAGACAGGATTGGCTGACAAGTAAGTAGCGCCAATGTTATCACACCAAAGAATCGGAATAGACGAGGAGGAGATGCGAAGTTCACGTAAGAGAGAAGAGAGCCACTGCAATTCAGCAGCTGTATTAGAGACGGCCTTATATTCGGCTTCAGTGCTGCTGCGCGAAACGGTCGGTTGTTGCTTCGATGCCCAGCTAATCAAGTGAGAGCCAAGGTAAACACAATATGCCCCAATAGAGCGCCTAGTATCCGGGTCAGAGGCCCAATCAGAATCAGAATATGCATTAATGCCATCATAGGGCCGAGAGGAAAAGAAAAGCCCTTCATAAAGTGTGTGCTTCAAGTAACGCAAAATGCGTTTAACCGCTTTCCAGTGAGTGTCATGAGGAGCATGCATGTATTTGCTAACTTTGTGGACGGCGAAGGCAATGTCGTGGCGAAGTCATAGTAGTGCATCAGAAGCGCCAACAATACTACGATAGAGGGCAGGATCAGCAAAAGGGTCACCGTCGTAGAGAGAAAGTACCGTATTAGTAGCCATAGGGGTTTGGCAGGGCTTGGCATCAAGCATGCGAGAGTGAGCCAGGATCGTTTCAATATATTTGCTTTGACTCAAATATAGACCACCAGAAGTGAGATGAGCCTGAATACCCAAGAAGTATGAAAGATCACCGAGATCCTTAACAGGAAATTCATCGGTAAGTTTGCGGATAAGTGCATCAACAGCAGCAGGCGTCGAGCCAGTGATAACAATATCATCAACATAAATGAGGACAAACACTGTGGTGGTAGAAGCATGAAGATAATACAGGGAAGCATCCGAGGCAGAAGCCCGAAAACCCAAGGTATGAAGATTAGTCGTTAGGCGAGAAAACCAGGCCCGAGGAGTGTCACGGATTTATCTAACACAAAATAAACAAGTAATAATCCGGTTAACCTCAAGTATAAGGATCGTAGTAATAGTGGTTAATGCCGGTCGATCTTACGGGAACTAAACAATTGCGATTCTAGTTTTTGTCTAACCTAAACTATGTCACGAAACTAATCTAAACAAATGAATAAAACAAAAAGCAGTAATGTAAAATAAAACTAGACAGAGGATATAATCCAAAGCTAGGAAGAATACGGGTTGCGAACCTTAAACTAAACTAAACCTAATATGCAATAAAAGACTAACTAAGCTAAACAATTCAAGTTCGAGGGATTTTAATCAATAATTTACGAACGAACAAGCAATTGATCCACCTATCCTACAACTATCAATTCCGATCTAGATTATCTCGTGATTTCTAACCAAGTTGTGATTCACCAAATCAAAGGCATGAACTCCTAATTTCTCAGAAAAGTTCGTTTCTTAATCTTCTATCTCTCGATTTTAAAGATTATTACTTTCGACGCAAAGGTGTAAGATTTCTCAATCTAGTTATCTAGAAGTTCAACCTAATAAACTCTCGTTATTCTATAGGTTAAAAATCTAATCTTTATTATGTTGATTCTAGGGTTTAACAAGATTTTCATCTAAATCAAACAAACAATCAATCATGCAACGATCTATCGATGTAATTGCAATAAACAACGCTAAACGATAATAAAGATACAACTTGAATAAAATACTCACAAGATAATCCGGAAACGAAATCAATATGTTGATGGATGGCTTCACAACGCTTGTTCAAGGAAGCCTTAGCCTCTAAACATCACTCGAATTGCTTGAATTGTTGAAGAAAAGAACATAAAGTAAACTAATTTAATCTAAGATTTAAGTGCATAAAACTGAAGGAAAAATATGTAAAAACGCAGCATGAGCCGCCCCTAGGGTTTAGGGTTTGAATAATGAGTGTATCATATCCTTAGGGTTGAGAAACAGCCGCATATTTATAGATTTCTAAGTCGGTTTCGCTAAGTCGGCTACCTGACGCCCGTCTGGATCCTTGAACGCCCGTCCATTCTTCAATAAAACTTCGAATCGAGCCGAGTCATGACCAGACGCTCGTCCATCCAGCGTCCACTCCAGCGTCCAAACTTCCTGAATCAACTTTCCATCCTTGGACGCTGCTCGTTCGGAAGAAACGCCCGTCCACCTGGACGGGACTCGACGCTTGATTCAATATGATTGAATTTCGATTTCTTGATCTCTATCTCTTTTCTTCTTGTCAATTCCTTCATTATCTCTTTTATCATCATATATTTCGACTCTTATCTCTTTTTGATCATCATTTGAGCCTTGAAAAATGTATCTACATCATATAAGAACACCACAAAATGTAATATCGCTCAAATAATCGTAAAAACATAATTAAAGCACATAAATCAACCTATTTTGCGATTAACTCTTTTGAAATATCATTTACTCAATATATTCATTAAACACACGTTTCTTATGCAAATTCATACAAATATGGGGGAAATTATCATAAAATATAGCGTTATAAATCGTATAAAATCACCCATAACAAGGAGCTTGCTTGAGCCCATATAAGCTGCGACGCAACTGACAAACATGACGAGGATAACTAGGATGAATAAACCCCGGGGGCTGCTCCATATAGATGGGAGTATCCAAGTAACCATGGAGAAACGCATTTTTGACGTCAATTTGTTTAATGGGCCACTGCAAACGAATAGCATGAGAGAGAACCACCCGAATAGTGACTGGGTTAACCACCGGACTGAAAGTTTCATGATAATCAATTCCCTCATGCTGATGAAAACCTTTGGCAACACGGCGAGCCTTGTGCCGGTCAAGGGTGCCATCAGCATGGTATTTAATACGGAACACCCATTTACAGCCAATAACATTTGCATGAGAGGGTGGAGGCGTGAGAGTCCAAGTGCCATTCTCCAAGAGAGCATTAATCTCCTCTTGCATTGCATCGCGCCAAACAGCATGTTTATTAGCTTGTGTAAAACATGTGGGTTCAAGAGAGGAAGGGCTGGACTCGGCAAGGTGAGCATTGGGGGGTGGTGAGGAAATGAAGTCAAGTGGTAGAGATTTGGGCTTGAGAGTGTTTGCGCGAGTACGAGTTTGCATAGGGTGCATGGGCTCGGGTGATGGCTCATTTGGCAGAGTAGAGGAGCTAACGGAGGTGTTGGCCGAGGGGACAGCATAAATTCTACCTGTAGATAGGTCGAGGCATTTATAGCCGTGATGGTTAGAACTGTAACCAATAAATAGGCACGTCTTGGACCGAAAATCCATTTTGTGAGAGTTATAAGGCCGAAGGTATGGCCAACAGGCGCACCCAAAAACACGGAGAAAACGGTAATAAGGAGGACGATTAAACACCGTCTCAAATGGCGATTTCCCTTGCAAAATTTTAGTGGGAAGACGATTTATAATATAAACACTGGTTTCAAAAGCATCCTCCAAGAACTTAAGAGGTAGATGTGATGATGCCAATAAAGATAACCCCATTTCAACAATTTGGCGATGCCGCCGTTCAATTGCACCAATTTGCGCATGTGTGTGTGCGCAAGCAAGACGGTGATCAATACCATTAACGAGAAAATAAGTATGTAACCTGTGAAATTCGCCACCCCAATCGGTTTGGATAGCTTTAATACGAGTATCAAACAAGCGTTCAACCAAGGCTTGAAATTTATAATAACAAGACTCCACATCAGATTTTAGTTTTAATGGATACCACCAAATAAACTTTGTAAAGTCATCCAAAAGGAAATATAATAACGTGACCCATAAACCGAGGTTTCATGACACGGACCCCATACATCAGAAAAAATCAAGTCTAATGGTTTGCGAGAAGTAAAGGAAGACTCATAAAGAGGTTGGGAATGACTTTTAGCCATTTGACAAGAGGGGCAAACGGTAAATTTATTAACTGACAACGGAGTTTCACTGAGAGACTGTAAAACAGAGTTTATTGTGCGAACATTGCTGTGACCAAGACGAGAGTGCCAAGGGGTGGAGCTGGAACGAGTAACAGACAAAGCGTGAGGAGACGACTAGAGGGAGCTGGTGAAGTGATAGAGCCCATCACAAACAAAACCTCTAAGACGGACCCGGCCTGAGTAATCCTTAATAAGAAAATAAGAACCATGAAATTCAAAAAAAGACGTTATTATCACGAGTAAATTGTTGAACAGAAAGGAGATTACGACAAAGGGACGGGGCAACAAGAATATCACGTAGGACAAAAGAAGGATAAAGCGAAAAATTAGATGAGCCGGAGTGAGTAATTTTTAAACCTGCACCATTGCCAATGGTGACATGATCCGTGCCAGTAAGAGGGTGGGAGTCCGATTCAATCTGTAAATGGGGAGTCATGTGATGTGTAGCGCCGGTGTCGGGTATCCAATCGGTGTTCGAAGGGGCAGCAGCATAATTGGCATTTGCATTTGGTCCACGAGTAGGTGGTAAATAATTCTCATCAAAACGGTAGTAACAATTTTGTACCACATGACCGACCCGATTGCAAAGCTGACAGGTAGGGCGGTTGTTTGAGGTCTGTTGACCGGATGGAGAGCGGCCACCACGAGAATTTCCACGACCTCTGCCGTAAGATTGATGTGTGGAAGAGCCACGACCACGACCACGAGTGGACGGCTGAGAGGCATAGTTAGCAGTTGGGGCCGGAGCAAGGGATGACCGAACAGAATTTGGTGGAGCAGTCTGATGGTGATTAATATGGGCTTCCATACTTAGCAGCATGGAGAAAACTTCATCCAAAGAAACCTGCTCTTTGACAGCAATCATAGCAACTAATGAATCGTAATCGGGTCCAAGGCCAGCGAGCAAATAATTTATGGCATCATCAGGAGCAAGCGGTTGACCGGCGATGGCAAGATCATCAAGAAGCCGTTTAACGATCGTAAAATATTCGGTGGCAGAGGATCCACCTTTGTTCAGGGAGGCCAATTGAGATCGAATGTTGAGGATTCGGGCTCGTGATTGAGAAGCGAAGCAGGTGGAGATAGCAGTTGTTAACGGTGATTTTTACGGATTATACGACTTTATTTCGTAGCAATTTCCTTTGTGTTTTATTACTTTTTATAGAAAATTAAGTGTTTAAATGATTTATTGAAAGAATGCGTATGGAAATGATCTAATTGCAAAGTTGAGCTAATTTCGTGGTCTTATTGATAATTATGTGTCGTTTTACACTTTGCACATTTTCATGGTTTTGTAGGTCCGCGAACATGTTGTGAACGGAGTTTAAATGGGAAGGAGGAAGATGCAAGTGAAACTTGGAATAAAGATATCAAGCAATCTAGACATGCGTTTGCCACTCCGTCCATCAGGACGGGCGTCTGAGGAAGAGGACGGGCGTCCACGAAAGAAATTCGATTCAGGGAAGACAGCTTTTTGTTGAACGAGCGTGCCAAAACATATAGGACGGGCGTCTGATATGACTCGGCCCGACTCGAAGATTTCAAGTAGTTGGACGGGCGTCCAGCTACCTTAAACGGGCGTCCAGGAGAATAGAAAGGATAGACTTGGAATTATCTTTATTTTTATTTATTAGGGTTTAGACTTTCTACCAATTATACCCTAAGTCGGCTAAAACAACTATATAAAGGAGTCATTCAGCAGAACAGAAACAACAACGGATCCTGAACCACAAGCTGCGGCCAGAAACCTAGGAGGCTTCACTCGGTCGACCGAGTGCTCCTGCTCGGTCGACCGAGTGCTCCTGCTCGGTCGACCGAACCATGTTTTTTTATTTTTTTATTTTTTTATTTTATTCTGCATGCTGGAGATGAGTAGAGGCTGAGGCCAGTTTGAGCAAGCATGTGAAACCGTTTCTGCAACATCTTGATTTCTTCTTTGGGATTGTTTGTGAGTTTTAATTCAAAGTTTGTATCTTTATTATGTTTAATTTGTTTTTATGCAATTATATCGATGGATTGTTGCATGCTTGATGTTTAACGTTTGATGAGAATCGTTGTTAGACTTAGATCACCGTAGTAAAGATTAGATCTTTAACCTAAAAATAACGAGAGTTGTTAGGTTAATTTCTAGGTTGCTAGATTGAGAAATCTTACACCTTTGTTATGAAAGCGTTAATCTTTAAGATCGAGAGATGAGAGATTAATAGGTGAATTATCTAAGAGATTAGAAATTCATACTTTTGATAGGTGAACCACAATCTTCATTAAATCTTCACTAAACAATCTAGAGAGGAATTAAGTTGAGGGTTGTGAGATCGGTGGATCATTGCTTGTTCGTTTTCAATTTATTTGTTATCATCTTAGTAATTTTATTATCTTTTTAGAATAGAATTATTTTCATTAGTTTGGCTCGTAACTATCTTTCCTGGCTTTGGATTCTAGATCCTCTGTCCAATTTGTTGTTTTCGTTTTTTTTAGTTCTGTTTTGTTTTATTTTTCGTGACAACTTTAGAGAAATTGAGAACTAGACCAACCTCGATTCCCTGTGATTCGACTCCGGTTGTAACTACTATACTACGATCCCTGCACTTGGGGTAAACCAGATTATTTTATTACTTGTTTGTTTTTCATTGCATAAAATCCGAGACAGCAGTCCAGATTTCAGCCGAAGTCTTGGCATGGTAAACATGGGCGAGAACCTCGTCGGAGAGGGATGAGGTGATCACTGAAAGTATAAGATTATCCTGTTTTCTCCAGGAGGCATAGAGGGGATTGGGTTGGACAATACCTTTTTCATCAGAGATGGTAGCCGCCGGTGCCGGAATTGAGCCATCAACGAATCCATACGCATCTTGGCCGACGAGGTAGGGCACAAGTTGAGCTTTCCAGATGGGATAATTAGTGCGTGTGAGTTTTGTGATGTTGAAGGAGGAAGAAGGGAAGAAGTTGGGGAAGGAGGGTGGCCGTAGAAGAAGTAGCTGGTGGCGATGAGGTTCCACCGGAGATGTGGCTGCGTGAATCAGCCATGGAACAGATGTGAGAGATCACCAATTTTAGGTTTTAGACGACGTGTGTCTTTTAGGCTCTGATACCATATTAGAATAATAGTTTGTATAATTTGTATTACATTAAGAATGATTTACAATGAGTGGTACTTAAATAGTACAATATATAAGGGTATAATAGTCTAAGTAGTACAACTTGTGTAACAAGGTAGGGTTGAACACCTAACGGCTAAGGTGCCTTGACAATATTGAACTTTGAGCTTCTTCTCTACCACTTGATTTCTCACATAATGCATATCAATTTCTATGTGCTTTGTTCTTGCATGGTATACGGGGTTAAAGCTAAATCTGCTGCACTAGTGTTATCACACAATGCCCCTGGAGTCTTGACCAAAGGAACTCCCAGCTCTTTCAATAAGTGTTGAATCCCCTACATCTCAGCTGCTAAGTTAGCTAATGCCATGTATTCAAATTCATAACTAGATTTGAAAACCTCATGCTGTTTTATTGAACTACAAGATACAAGATAGTCCCCCAAGAATACACACTAACCAGCCAGAGACATTCTTTCATAAGAACTCACAACCCAATCAACATCAGAAAATCCAACTTAATTCAATGGTGCTCCATTTTTGAGGTGCAGTGCAAGATGTAAAGTCCCCTTAACATACCTTAGTAACATTTTGAGAAATTTCCAGTGAACATCAACAGGCTTTTGCATAAACTGGCTTAGGTAATTCACTGCAAAAGTGATGTCTAGTCTAGTGATGGTCAGGTACTGAAGACCGCTAATAGCAGCTCTATAAAGATATGGATCTTGCATAGGTGTTCCTTGTGTGGGTGTTAATTGTTTCCCAGTCACCATGGGAGTGGGACATTCTTTCATGTTATCGAAGTTCAGTGTGCACTGAAGTTGGTGAGCATTGTAACTCTGGGACAAGAACAACCCTATCTGATCTCTGTGAACTTCCATACCCAAGAAATGAGACACTTATCCCAGGTCCTTCAGGAAAATCTTGAATTAAGAACGCTGATAAATTTCTTAACCACATCAGAAGATGTACCTTTCACAAGAATATTATCTACATACACAAGAACCAAGATTAGCAGTCCAGATCTTTCAAAAACAAACAGTGATGTATCAGCCATTGATTGTTTAAAGCCCCACTGGAGCATTTGATTTCTCAACACTTCAAACCAAGCTCTAAGAGTTCGTTTAATACCATAGAGAGCTATGCTAAGTTTACATACAAAGTTAGGATGTTAATTAAGAGTCCACAAATCCCTCGGTTGTGGCATATAAACAGTTTCATGAAGTGGACCATAGAGGAAAGCATTATTTTTGTTCACTTGATTAATGTCCCAGATAAAGGTGACAGCTAAGGATAACACTACTCTGATAGTTGAGGATCTATATTCTGGACAGAAAGTCTCAGTAAAGTCTACACCATACTTTTGATGAAAACCCTTAGCTACTAAACTTGCTTTATACTTTAATATTAGTCTTCGTTTATACACCCATTTGTTTCCCATTAAATTCTGATGAGGTGCTACTGCTGGGTGTACCAATGTGTTAGGATCTATGCGCAGGGTGATTCAGAGGGGGGTGAATGGATCACGGTCACTTAATTCGTTTTATGAAAACTTGAAGTGTGTTACTACTAATTTTAGTCCTAATTAACTAAGTCTCGGAAGCACAGACAAACTTAATTATTAGACTAAGTGGTATAACCTATTGTGATCAAAACAAGATGCTATACTAAACCAAGAATTAAATCAAAGAGATGAAGCAATATTACCCCAATTATATAAGCTGTAAAACAATGTTTGATAAAACTCGAGGTGCACAAGCTGATTTAATTCACAAGGCAAATTATGTTGCAGATGTACCAAAATAATCAAGATTACAAATGCAGCAGCTTATATAAATAATGATGCTCAAGATTACAAAGGTTTATGCTAAGGTTGATTGTAGGATTACAGAGCTAACCAAAAAAAACCGAGCACACGAGTAGTTTATATTGTATCAAATGCAGCAGCTCAATCAACAATAATTCAAATACTGATTAATGAATATGATAATGTATATTGCAGACAGCTTTAGCAAAGGAAATTTGCAGATATACTAAACCATATAATTCAGATTCAGTTACACAAAGCTGATTAATGCTTGAAGAAAAAAATACACGAGCAGATTAAGTGAAGTTTCGATCAACCAAACAGGTTGTCTAGCACAAAGAACACGGTTCAGATTACCAGGCTATTCAAGCTCAGGAATTACAGAACAATGCAGCAAGTTTGGATTACAACAATTATGTAATCTAATAATACAAGGGGCTGATCAACACTAATGCTGACAACTCAGTTGGTCACCAGAAATGATAATTAAATCCTGAAGATGAAATTATTAAGACTGTTAACCTGAACTGAGCACAACAGAGCCAGCAGATCAGCAAGCTAAGAAAAGGAACACAGCAAGCCTGTTACAAAGTATTTAGCAAAAACACGGGAACCCCTGCCAAGATTGGAGTTACTGGGTGCGGAAGATTGAGAATACTTCGCAGCAGGGGTGCTACTAGGAGCGGACGCCGACGGGTTGTGTAGAGGAGTTGGGCAATGATGATGTATCCACGATTCGGTTGTTAACAACAGCGAATAAACTTCATCAAGAGAGATAGATTCTCAAGCCGAGACCATGATAACTAAAGAATCGTAGTCTGGGCCGAGTCCAGCTAGAAGGAAGCAATTATATCTTCGTCCTTGAGGACATGTCCGGCAAGGGCGAGTTCTTTGGTTAAACGTTTGATTTTCACATAATATTCGGTGGCAGTGAGATCATTTTTCTTGGTTGAGGCTAATTCTATGCAGAGTTAGACCAATTTCACACTACTTTTAGCCGAAAAGCACGTCTGAAGTGTGGACCATATTTCTGCACTCGTGGTTGCCGTATAGACTTGCATGAGCACCTTCCCGGAGAGGGAGGAGGTGATGGTGGAGAGCATAAGGTTGTCTTGCTTAACCTAATATGTGTAGGCCGGATTAGGAGAAACCTATCCATCAGAAGCGGTGAGGGTAGCAGCTGGAGGCTTGATAAATCCATCAATGTAGCCGAATACGCCTTGGCTATGAAGGCAGGGTAAAATCTGAGCTCGCCAAAGATGATAATTCTGATGAGTGGGTTTAAGAAGATGAATAGTAGAAGGAAGGGGAGGCCGGAGCAGGATTGGACGTGGCTGTAGTGACGTCGGAATATGCTATTGTTGGTTCGAAAAAGAAGAGGCCGACTTAGGGTTTTTTTTGTGTTTGCTGTAATTTTTTTTTCAATTCAGGAGAGGAGGATCGAAGGGTTTGGGGTGAGATGAGAGAGGAGGGATAATGGCTCTGATACCTTGTTGAACTTCCATCTCTCCTAAAAGCTTAAGCTGGTGGGGAGGTAGATAATTAACATTTTATATATTCAACACAATGGGTTGGACAAGTGAGTATGGGGGAGTAGAGGAACTTGATGAACTAGATATGGTAGGATATTGGGTAGTTGTTTCACCTGGTGTCTCAATAGTGTTAGGTATGGTAGACAAAATAGTGGTGGTGCTTTGAGATTCAATTCTGGGATCAAGGAGAACTTGGAAGGTCCTTGGTGAAAGCCTTCATTGAAGGGAAATGATAACTCATCAAAGATTACATCTCTAGAGATGTACACTTTACATGTTTCATCTAAACACTGGTAACTCTTGTGTTTGGGGCTGATTCCTAGATTGACACACTTGTTGGTGTGGAATTTGAACTTGACAGGAGAGAAGGCTTTGGTGTGAGGATAGCAGGCACACCCAAAGGTTTTTAGGGCATGATAATCTGCTTGCTTTTGTAAAGAACTACAAAAGGAGACTGCATTTGCAGCACCTTAGTTGGAAGAGAATTTATCAAGTAAACACAATACAAAAAGGCTTCCCACCAAAACCTTAAGGGAATGATGATTGTGCTAACAGAGTGGGATAGCTTTCACAAGGGTGTCTAAATTGGATCCCACATTAATTGAGATAGCTTTCACAAACTCTATGCTCTCCCTCAAATCAGATTGAAATCACTTAATCTTGGCACAAAATTAATTCTCAACTAAGATTTTAAACTAGATAAAAGTAGAAAGAGCATCAGACTTGGATTTAAGTTGGTAAATCCATGTAAACCTGGAATGATCATCAACAAATTTCATGTAATAGATATAACCAGAACTGGACTTAATGGGAGCTGGTCCCCATAAATCAGTGTGAATTAATTCAAGTGTGTGAGTGGCATGAGATTCAGAAGCAGAATAAGGTAAAACATGATTTTTCCCATATTTGCAAGATTCGCAAAATTGCAGCTCATCAGTCAGTGACAAATTACATTGATTCAATTGATGATTCAAGACAACCTTAGAAGGATGCCCAAGTCTCGTATGCCAGACACTGGGATCCTTGTCTGGACAAATAGACTTAATATTATTTATGGAGGACTGACTAGAAGCAGCAACTGCAGAATTGATGATGGAGGAGATTTGGAGTGAATGAAGATCTTTGAATCATACACTCCGTAAAGGCCATCATGAAGATCACCTTTGAGAAGAACCATCCCTGACTTTTGATCCTTAACAAGTCAATAGGAAGATTTAAACATAAGATTAATAGGGTTATCAAGAACAAGCCTAGAAACACTGATAAGATTTTTCTTAATTCTAGGGGCATGTAAAAGGTTATTTAGATATAGAGGTGTTGGTTTAGTAGGAATTATATTGGAGCCAATAGTTTGATAAACAATTTTTCAGCATTACCTACAATAAGCGCATCATTACCCATATAGTCTTATTTGATGTGCAAATTGTCCAGATCAACATTCAAATGGTCAGAAGCCCCACTATCAAGGTACCAAGAATTATCTCCAATAGTCTAGGGGCTAGCAGTGAAGGCATAGATTTGCCTTGGTGGGAGGCACAAAATCACACTGAAAACGATGCCAGCACTCAATCACAATATGGCCTTTTTTGCCACAAAACTGATAGACAACTCGATTCCCAGGATTTTCATTTGTACTAATAGAATTGCTTGACCTGCCCCTTCTACCTCTGTTAGATTGACCTCCGCCTCTAGATCGACCACCTCTACCCCTGTTGTTACCATATGACTGAGGATTACCAGTAAAATTAGATGTCTTACCAGAGGTCTAAGAAACCTGAGTAGATGGATTCCCAAAATCAAGATTAAGAGATCCATTACCTCCAGATCCATTAAACCTGGCCAAAAGTCTGTCATGAGTGATAAAAGTTTCATACTCACGACCTAAACCTCCAAGGGTGGCAAGAATAAGCTCAAATCGACTTATAGGATAACCAGCAGCAGCAAGATTGTCGGAGTGGTACTTCATTAAGGCTAGGTAATCAACCATTGACTGGGACCCGTTCTCAGTTGCTGTCAAGGATGCTTTAAACTCCAGCATTCAAGCATCTGAGTGGAATTGTAGAGGGATTCAAGAGTAGTCCAGACCTCATGCAAAGTTGCACATCCAACGACTTCAAGGAGAGCCTGCTTAGTCATCGAGCTAAGCAGCTAGCCCATAAGCAAAGAATCATTTTGTTGCCATAATTCAAAGGTTGGTTTGGTGACTCCGGTAGGGGTCAGACGAGGTGGTGGAGAAATTGAACCAAGAAGGTACCCTTGAAGCCGATGTCCTTTAACAACTCGAAGAACTATGTATTTCCACAGAAGATAGTTATCTCGATTCAGTTTGACATTGCATGTCTGAGAGAGATGTCCGGTGAAGGGTGTTCCATACATCGCCGTTGGAGGAGGGCGGCACAGATGGCATGGTCGGAATTTCAAAGCTTCTTCCAAAACATCGGTATTGACAGAATTATTGGATTCACCGAGAATGAAGGTTCTCCGGTGAAAGGAATACTGGAAACAAAGGGTAAATAAGTATCGTATTGATGAAAGGAGCTCGGCAGTGTAACCGGAGTGTTTCTTTGTGGTAGAGAGGGCACCGGACTGGTCCTAACGGTGGATTGAGCCACAAACACCGGAGCTCCCGTGGCGTCGGCCATGGTACGCCTCTGATACGAACAGAAAATCTAGAAGATAGATTTGTTGTATATTACTTGGATAATGTTTTGGACTATAACATCATTTAATACTACTCATCACTACATAACAGAAACAGATGTAACGGCTATAACTATACCACAAGTCTAGATCCTAGCCATACACATGTAATACACAATAGATCTTATATCTTAACCGTAAAGATTCCTTAATGTAGGATGACTGGATGAGTGTTAGGTGTGTAAAATAAAAAGAAAAAGTGTAATGTTTTTTAGTGGGTATACTTATTTGTTGTCAGGTACCTGAAAACAAAAACCAACTACTCTGATCTTAAGCAAGAAGACATAGTTCTACGCATTGTACTAATATTATGATTAGATACACTTGAGAATTAAACCATATATATGGTCATTAAAGAATATCAGCAATATAATTTTGTTTCAATTTCCTTATCACGTTTGATTCTGTCATTCCTATATAATTAAAGCAAAAAATCACACGATAATAAAATATTATGTTATTGAAGCATAAATATGTACAGCACAAAAACGTATTACAAGATTTAAACTTCAAATAGATTGGTCTCTTTCCACCATACTGCTACTTACTAACTATCATTTTCTTCTTTTCTAATATATATAGTTTTTTCTCAACTAAACTTCGACTGCAAAAAGCTTGTGAACTTAACAAAAATATGGAAATGAACCCTTCTCTTTTTATTGTTTACACCGCCGTATTCGGCCTTTTCGTCATCTTCATCTTCCTCAAACTTGTTTCCCGTAAAACGGGCCATGGTCGTCGACTTCCGCTCCCACCAGGGCCGAGACCATGGCCCATCCTCGGAAACCTTCCGCATCTCGGCGCCAAATTAAACCGCACCAAACACTCGCGGAAATCGTGAAAACCTATGGTCCGCTCATGCACTTGAGGTTCGGGCTTAAGGACGCAATGGTGGTGGCGTCGTCTGCGTCAGTGGCGGAGCAGTTCCTGAAGAAACACGACGTGAATTTATCGAAAACGTATTGTGTATTGCAAGTGGTTATAGAAGGAAGCTACATATAGCAATCTGATTACAGATTTCTTGATGTCCACTGTACACTGAAACATGTGTGTTCTTCAATATAATCATCATCCATCCATTGCACCGTTTTGCAGGTGTTATACCGAAAGAGATTGGGAATTTGACATTGCTTTCATTTCTATCTATATCGGATAACAATCTAAGAGGTAATGGTCGATTACAAATTGTTTCCTTTATATCCGTTTATTTATACTGACATTGTGAACTGCCATTGTTTTAGCTAGGTTCCATACCTGAAGATCTTGGAAATAATCTGAATTTGGGGGATATCGGACTAGGGAGAAATGGGTTGAGTGGTTCAGTACCAAAAGGATTCTTCAACAGCTCCACATTGCAGACACTAGATCTTTCTGGAAATTTTCTTTCAGGGAGTCTGCCTTCAAGTACAGGTTTTTGGCTTCCAAATTTAGAATTTTTCAGTTTATATTCTAATAACCTGAGTGGAGCTATCCCGCTTTTCCTCTCGAATTCTTCCAGACTCCGTATAATTGAACTCGGAAGTAATAATTTCAATGGAGCCATTCCTCACTACCTTGGGGATCTGAGGTTTCTTGAAGCCATAAGTTTGTCTTTTAACAAGTTGACAAGCGGTTCTTCGTCTTTGGAGCTGGAATTTCTAAAACAACTATATAATTGCAAATATATCGTTCAACTAGACTTTGCAGAGAATCCTTTGAATGGAATCCTACCAAAATCTATTGGTAATCTTTCTATATATATGGAAAATATTTATGGAAGTAGCTGTGGAATATCAGGTGAAATTCCATCTAGTATCGGAAACTTGAGTAATTTGCTTGTATTATCCCTTTATGACAATTTATTGACAGGTTCGTTGCCAACATCAATTACGACATTAGGACATCTTCAAGGAGTTTCTCTTTGGAATAATAGACTAAGTGGAGCTCTATCATGTAATTTGTTCAGCTTAAAAAGACTAAGCGAGTTGTATCTATACAACAACTTTTTTTCAGGTGACATCCCTAATTGTATTGGAAATGGTATTTCATTGAGGAAGCTCTATTTGAACGGTAACAAGTTCAGTTCTACCATACCTATGAGTCTATGGAATCTGAAAGATCTTATGGAGCTTAGCCTCTCATACAATTTTCTCAATAGTTCATTGCCGATCCAAATAGCGAACTTAAAGGTTGTAACGCTTTTGGACTTGTCGATGAATAACCTCTCGGGTGATATTCCGGATGTGATTGGGGACTTACAGAACATGATTAATCTTTCTTTAAGCTCTAATCTATTGGACGGATCGATTCCAGAATCAATTGGAAAGATCTTAAGTTTGCAGTCTCTAGATATTTCAGAAAACAATTTGTCTGGCTCGATTCCAATGACGCTTGAGAAGCTTCCGTACTTGACATTTTTCAACGTTTCACATAACAATTTAGTTGGCTTAATCCCATCATGTGGATCTTTTGAGAAATTCACAGAGGAATCGTTCATATTCAATAAGGCTCTATGTGGGGACAAACAGTTTCACGTCCCTCCATGTCCTACAACATCACACAAAAAGTCATGGTTTAGAGGGCCTAAGCATATTTTCATCTTCTCTTTTAGCTTGGTCGCCCCCATTGTCGCCATAACGGTAGTGGCTATATGTCTATTATCTCGAAGGAAAAACAAGATAAAAAACAACGAAGAATTGTTACAAGTTCTAGCAAACAATCGGATTCCGTTCTATGAACTTCAACAAGCTACCGATCGGTACAACAAGGGGAATTTGCTTGGGACAGGGGGCTTCTGGTCTGTTTACAAAGGCACACTCGAGTGATGGACAAAGTTGTTCTTTGTTAAAGTGTTTAATTTACAAGCACAAGGAGCCTTTAGAAGTTTTGAGGTGGAGTGCGAGATGTTGCGCAATCTTCGACATCGTAATCTTACTCAAGTTATCTCCAGTTGTTCCAACCCTGACTTCAAGGCAATAGTACTTGAATTTATGCCTAATGGGAGTCTTGAAAATTGGTTGCATTCTGAGAATCATTTTTTAAGCTTCATGGAAAGATTGAATATTATGATTGATGTAGCAAATGCATTGGGATATTTGCATTCAGGTTACCAAACGCCAGTGGTACATGCTGATTTGAAGCCAAGTAATGTGCTGCTCGATGAAGATAAGGTTGCTCATGTAAGTGATTTCGGCATTGCCAAAATGTTGGAGGAAAACAGCTTTATTTATACAAATACTATCGCAACTTTCGGCTACATTGCCCCAGGTATGTATGTAGACTTCTAATAATTTTTTCCTTATTAATCAGATCAACGTTATAATTTCTAGAAATCTAATTTTGGCCATCGACATGTAATTTTAGAATACGGCTCAGGAGGATTGTTGTCCACAAAGTGCGATGTTTACAGCTTTGGAATTATGCTAATGGAAACCTTTACAAGAAAAAGGCCTCATGATGAAATGTTCGGTGAGGGCATGACTCTACATGGTTGGGTAAATCAGTCTATTGGAAGTGCATTGATTGATATCGTAGACAATGGTCTTATTAATTCAACTGAAAAGCAACATTTTTCTAAAATGATGGACTGTGCGACAATTATATTGAATTTAGCAGTGGAATGCACGGCGGAGATTCCAAGAGTAAGAAAAAACATTGGAGAAGTTCTTGCTATTTTAAACAAAATCAAGAATAAGCTTTAAGTGCTTGATGAATAGTCTACTTGAAATGTTTGATACGATAATTACCTACTTTCCCATCGCTTAGACTTTTGGAAGGGATGATAGTTCAATATGGTATCAGAGCAGGCGGTCACGGGATCAAATCTTGTTGTCAACATTTTTGTTTCCCATGTATATTATGCAAATGTTGTTTCCTTATGTATATTGTGCCTCTTTGTTGGTCATGTGCCATGTTGGCTCAGACAGACTTGTTACAGGCCACACTTGAATGGGCATGTTAAAGTGTAATAGAAGATAAGAATGAGGTTCGAAAAAGAGATAATGATGATGATGATGATATAATGTCAAGATGAATTTGCTGTTTGAAATACAGGAAAAGAATTGCAGAGGATGAAATGTATGGCATCAATATCTGCAAGCCTGGAAATGTGAATGTGGGATCTATGGCATCAACATTTCACCACCCCAGGTATCATAGAAATTATCATACTTTTTTCCCTTAAGGGAGGATGTTGTAAAGTAAATGAATTGTGTTTTGTACTGGATTTACTTCTCAGACGGTGTGGTTTTCAGTGAAATATTGTATTCGAGTTCTGGACCTAATATAATGAGTTGGGTTAAACATAGCCCGGGTTATTTGAAATACAAATGCTCATCGAATTCCCTGTGATTTTCTCCGTGCAACATCAACAATTTTTCAGCATTAGAATTACTGTATTTGTCTGCCATTTCTTAGTTTTCTCCAAGAAAATGTGAATCTGATTTCGGTAAAGGTATATACCAAAACGAAACGAAGAGTACGTCAAAATCTAAATGCTTTACATACAGTAAACTCTCGATAAATGTATACCTTTGGGACCGACCAAAATTATTATTTTAACGAGTTTATTTGTTTATCGATAAATGAATAATTTATTCATTTATGGATAAATTAATATTTATTACTTTACAAAGAAATAATTAATATTATGCATCTAGTCTGTAAAATGAAGAGAAAAATATTAATTAAAATGCTTGGGAAGCTAGAAAGATTATAAGAATTTGTGCTCTTGGATTATTATCGAAATAAAAAATTATGAATTTGGTTTAGCCACTAAGAAGAAACAAGTTGTAGGAAGTTTCCCCCGGTTCGTAAAACTGAACGTCAGACATAAAATCGCTTCGGCGAGGAAAGCAGTAATATCCGGCATGTCCAGGGACCTGCTTGCGTTGATAAAAGAGCCGAAACGCTTTGACTGTGAAAGGGATGCAGGCACATCTACACTAGATAGCGAATCCTACTATCGCCCTTATGCCATTTGGAACTATTTGGACCAGACCCAACCCATAATGCTCCAAGACAGCCAATAGAGCCGGGCAGATAGGAAACCTCAAGCCGCAGAGGAGTTGCTCCTTGTATATGGCACAATAGCCTGCCGGAGCCCGGTAGGCATATACACCCGGAGTAGGAACAACAGGTTTGAACAACAGATTCTCCAGTTTGTATTGCTTGCTAAGAGAAGCTACATCCTTCTGAGTTAATTAGGTATCAATACCGTGACAGGCAGCTTGGGATATTAGGGCCATGTGAGCTTTTAGTGTCAAGACGAATTTAGAAGTCCTAGAGGAACGTGAAGGACCTGTGTAAGACGGATCGAATTGGGGGGCTAGTACAAGGGTTTCGAATCCTCTACGATTAATCAAAGGAGTGAGAACAGAGTTTTCGGCTAGTGGAGGAGAAGAAGCTCCAGAGGTACCCCTAAAATGGGAGTTTTCGTCTTCCGATTCTGGCTCAGATTCGAACAGAGCTTCAATAGAACTATCGGTGAGAATCACAGGCTCGCTCATTAACTATACAGAAAGTAAAAACGAAAAAGAACAAAAGGAGCTTACTTGTATGAAGGAGTTGAAGACTGGGATGGCAACCGATAGTTAATGAGCGAGCCTAACCATAGGAATAAGGAAGGAACTATTAGTACCAGCTGACATATTACAAAATTAAACATGGGTTGACATGGCTACAGGTTTAATAAGGAAGGAACTATTAGTACCAGCTGACATATTACACCACCTAACCATAGGAATTGTCTTCTCTGTGAAATTGCTTTTTTTGTGTTGTTCTTTTGTACACCGATCGATTGTATATTCTGTCAGCTTCTTTCTTCTGCTCATACTTCATTATCAGGACATCTCCGGCGATCAAACCGAATCCTCCCGTCACGGATTTCTGGTAACCATTCAATTTTGAAGCATACTTTACTTATACTGATTGTAGTCTAAGTAGAGTTTCTAGTTGTTCAGAGTATGTGTGTCTTGATGTTCAGAGTATAGAGAATATGATGTGCTCTGAAATGCAGTTTGCATGTCTTTGTTGTTAAAGTCAATGTGTGATTTACGTGTTAGTAAATCTGAGCCAACTTATTTAATTGCTCCATGGCTTCTCTTCTTGCATTCGAAGAGTAAGATTGGGATATGACATGGGTGTTCTTGAAGAAAGATATGTTCTCTCCTGTCAAAATGTGCATGTGTGTATTATTTATATAGTCAAAACTGTATCGTTCCCAACCTGCCCCTACCCAAACCACAGGGTTGGTAACTGGATTGCTTTTGGTTTAAAGTTTTACTCATCAAACCTAAACCAAATTTAATCTTTTGAAACTCAACTCTACCGAGCTAAAGTTGACCTCACCCCTGTTGTGCTCTGTTAATTAGTGTTGAAATCAAAATTAGCTTACAAATCCCATTTGTGTTGTATAATTTTAATCCAGATCAAATGTTGTAAATTAAAAGTTGTACCGTATTAATTCTGTCACATAACTAAAATGTTTTGTATGGAGTTTCTTTTTTGCATATGCTTGTTTTTTATATACATGTGTTGAGCTTGCTGACGTATACAAATTACTTATATAGATGGCACCCAGAGGAGCAAAACTAACCCATAACCGAGGTCAAGGTAGAAATACGAATGTTGACACATCCGCTCTCCGAACAACTAATGTTGATGTGCATCATCCTTCCATCCAAACAACTAGTGGTGATGTGCATCCTTCGTCCTCCCAAACAAGTCACCATCAACAACGCAAACAAGGTTAGTTTAGAATATCAATGTAATGTGCTATATTCATCAAGTTTTCTGAAACAAAGAATAATTCCCAGAACAAATTTGTCAATGATATTTATCATTGATGATACCTAGACCCACTTTTCATTTTGTAGAATATATATCACATCACTTATACTCGTTTTTCATTTAAGGTTCAAATCAGCTACGGAAAGTACGAGGCAGGAGTTGGGGTGAGAACATATTCAAAGCGATTGCCAAAAATGTAAGTTATTCCAAGAATGATACGTTAGCATTTATAAGTTACTAGTAAAAGGCACGTGCGTTGCACGTAACGTGGCTTTGATGTGTTTATTATTATTGTATCATTTGTTAATTGTTATATATTGTTGGGGTTAATTTTCAAATTTGTAATACATGTCTTGATGTTGACTTAAATTGGCCGGTCTTGATAATGTATTTCCACTCGCGAGCTTCGGTTTATGATATAGATGCACTATACTTGAATATATAGTATGCATGAAGGAAAATAAATAAATAAACCTCAAAAAACCTTAATATAATCCCCTTAAAAAAGAATACTATAAATAATAAATGATATAATATAGTGAGCGTCAAGATATCATCAACCATAAACGTTACATCTAAAATAGTGTAAATAAAATTCAAATAAAGCCCAACTTGTATTTAACTGAAGTAACTCAATCATTTTCTTGTTTTATTTTCGACAACCTGATTTTCTTCCTTATTGTTCCAATCACCTCGTCGTCATCAATGTAAATTGGACTCTTGTCATTGCTTGCATTAAACTGACTCTTCTTCCTTTTGTTTTTTTTTTTCCGTGGATGTGCTTGTAACTTTTTCAGGTTTTTCCAAAGTTTTCTTGTCGGTATCTTTAAGCAACTTTTGATCAGTTGAGGCTTGGATGGTAGATTTTTGCACAGCCTCTGCAATTAGCTTTGATGTATCATCGGTATAATCCATCTGCCCATTAAATTTGAATAAGAACTTGTATTCATCTCTATTGCGACTACTCAACTTATCGTAGTAGTCGGAGTTGCCGTTTTCATGTGTGTGTGTGTGTTCATGATATATTAGTAACGTGCATAAGTAATAAATAAGTTATCTTTTTATTTAGTTATATTTATATGTATATATATATCTTTGGTTATGTTACCTTGGAATTTGAAATCATGTACTCCGATATGTCACATCCGACATACTCGTTTGCCGTCTCTCCGAACAAAGTGATTTCAACAAGTTGACCTTCAGATTTCGCTATCAAATTCAGTCGATACCTAATAGACAAAATCAAAGCATCCTCCATTTCTTCCTCCTCTTTAAAAGCATGCTTGCCCTCAAAGTTGTAAACGAAGGACTACATGACAGTAAAAGGTGTTTATTTTCGCCAGATCAACAACAACATCAACAACTTGGGATCATAATGTTTAGTTAAATAAATATAGGAAACTTTTGTATTTCAAAAACTGAAGTTAGCACAATATTGCTAAAAAAGAATAGAAATAGGATTAGAGTTACATAAAAGTTGCACATGAAAGTTGTAGCTCAAGAATATTAAGCTGTAGAAATAAGCAATATACATAAATCACAAATATCACTTGGAGACTGGGCCATTGATGTATGCAAAGTTTGTGTATACCATGTATTTTCACTCTTCATCATATCGTTCAGCTCTATTGTTGTCATCCTTTTTCATCGTATTCTCTGGTGCATTATGCAGGTTGATGAGCTTAAATTTACCCCTCGAAAATACATTTATAAAGACTCGCAAAAACCGTGGGTAAACTAACTCTCTAACCAAAGCAGAGTACCGGTCGATTGTTAGGATAGCTCTGAGAGAGTACGAGGTCGATCCCACAGGAAACGTGGTTGTGAGTACCAAAGTGAAGCGTGTTTCTTTGTCTAGGCGATCAAAGTTTTTGGATTGTTTTTTATTATAACGACACTAAAAATAGAAAAGAAAGAAAGAAGATGAAATAACTAGATTTTAACGATAGATTAAAAGACATAGCCGAACCATGATCAAAATAGCTAATTTCAACCCCAAGGATAGACAAAACCGGAAGTATGTATTATAACAAACGGACTCTCACATTCAATTTCACGGGTGCGTGCTCCTAATTCTGATGTTAAGATCTGAACAACTCTCCTTTAACATCCTATGTGAAGTTAATTAATTCTCTTTTTAGAAAACCGATTAATCTAACATGATTAAGTGTCGAGGAGACGCTTGATATAACCTCGTTATGGAAACAAGTCCAAAATTACTCGGTCGGTTACTACCGATTCATACTCATCAACGTACTACACCGAACATATTAACGAGAATGTGTCAAAGAAGAAAACCGAAGCTTTACCCAATCCATGGTCTACCCAAAAGACTCCGTGAAACAACTTGTCATCGTTGGCTCAAGAACCACCCGGCACTTCATAGTTCAACCCCGGGGTCTAACACTAAACTACACTAATCTAGACTACCACATTCAAGTGACTATGTTGATAATAAAACACCGATGAGCGCGGGCTTGAATTTACGACCTAAAACCCGGTATGTTTTACCGCCCGGTCTTAGAACCCTTTTTCCCACACCATTCTCTCTCGAACACTCTCAAGAATGATGTGTGTGATTTTTTACCTAGGTAGCTAATCTAGCCCAAATCCGTTATAACAAGTTCTAAGACGTGAAATATGTGAGATTACACAATAAAAAGCACAACACACTCCCAATTTTATCTTCCAAAGGTTGATTTCACCAAATTTTACATGAATCGGCTATGTTACGAGACTAGCTATACATATTAACGGAGATAACAACGAAATATAAATATATATATATAGATACATATATATATATATAAAATACATAAGTATATATATATATATATATATATATATATATATATATATATATATATATATATATATATATAACTACAAACTATATAGATATAATATAGATATATATATATAGATATATATAGATATAGATATATATAATATACGTATATACGTATATATATATATATATATATATATATAAACTAATTGCATAAAATGAAAGAAAGCAAGAAAAATGAAAAACGAAAACGAAATTATATTAAAATGATAACTAGTCGGGTTATTACCGACATTATAACGATATATATATTACATATAGGCCCTCCATAACATAAATAAAAGAAAGAAGAAGGAGAAGAAGAGAAATGGGAGAAGAGAGGGGCACTTGAAATGCTGCCTGCAATGCCTTATTTATAGGCAAAATTGTCAAGGCCGGATCGATCCGGGAAAGGGCCGGATCGATCCGGGAATAAAAAATATTATCCCTCAGATTATTCTCTGCAGGACCACATGCTGGATAATGATTATGTTTCCTCGGATCGATCCGAGGTTAATCCGGATTTATCCGAGTAGCTTTTTATTCCATAACTTGATCTGAAACTTGATAAAATCATAACTTGAGCTCTGGATCTCCAAATGACATAATTCAAGAAGCATTGGAAAGCTCTTGAAAAGATCTATAACTTCAATGCATGGCTATTCTTCAGAAAATGTCTTTTTGATGGGCCATTTGTTCGTCGAAGATATAAATCGTTAGTGGCACCACTGACCACTGAGCCACTTGACCACTTAAGCTAGTGACACTCCCTTATAACCCCAAAAACACCTCTTTTAGGCCTCAAAACGTGTTGTTACTCGGGATTTTGGTTAACCTATAATTCTGCAATAAACCACCAAAATACCAAACGTAAATCCGACACGACACTCCGGTTACTAAACCGGTACAAAACCTATAAAAACTTATAAAAATACAATAATTTATATAATAGTTACTACTTCTATATTTTTATGAAACTTAGGAATTAAAGACTCGAAATGATACAAACGTGCTCAAAATGATATCAGAAATGAGGTAAAAAGTTATAATAATAACTGTGAATTTTTCCCTCATCACAACCCCCCACTTAGCTTTTGGTCGTCCTCGAACAAAACAAGCGATAAAATAAAATGAATGAGGAAAAATTCATGAAGATATAAAATATAAAAGCCAACCAGATGATGTAACCAATCGAATCATAACCACACGTAAACCTTAATATAAATGTATAACAGAGTGTGTGTGTGACAAGCCTTTTCAATTTCCACTATCCTCTCTTGAATAAATCAAGCAAACGCACAAATATCCATTCAGCAGATCTAATAACTTTCCTAGGTATAGGCGAATGATTCCACACAAAGTCTTCCCGTGTACTTATTAGGATAATCCCTAAAGCATATCATTCGGATTTTATCTGAGGATAGTCGAGAAGATAACTAAGTTTTCAACCATGCTTAACCAAATTGTCATTTTTTTTTTTTTCACATTTGTAGCATATGCCTTCATTCCCAGCAATAGGACGTTTCGTGATAACCCCCTAGCTGGACTACTATCATCAGGCAGTCGGGAGCTTTTAAACCTCATAGTTATATAGGACGTTTCGTGATAACGCCCTACTGCACTCAAATCATTGGTAGCTACAACCGACATATATATAATTTATCTTATTTTGACATTCTTTCTATCACATTCAAACCTTCAGATATTCACAGTACATGTTCAGAAGTTAGGTACTAAGTTACTACTATCTCTAGGATAAACCACTAGAATACTGAATGGGTACAGTTTAAAATTTTTCGCTTCAATATCAAAGGCTTACGTGAAGAAATTCATGTTATACAAATAGATTTCCGGTTAAAATACACTTGCAGTTCAAATTAGTTATACATATCAAATTGATCATTACATCTTTAGATCCATGAAATATATACCTTATACAGATTATTTTAATCAACTAAATAATGCTCGAAAAAGATCAAAAACTAAGGGTTTAAACACTTACTGCCATTTCTATACCAACCATACTCTACCCCCCACTTACGATTTTGCATTATTCTCAGAGTGTAAATGAGATAGAGAGGAAGACTTAGCTTATAAACCAGGCAGAAAGGTGCTATCGAATCCCGTAAATGACCATGAGAAAGCACGTCCGAATCCCCTGCACTACCAAAACAACCAAAACAAAGCCAACACAGGACATGGTCCTCGTGCCAAAATATTGAACAGGATATGGGAATAATGAGATAATGGCCTGTCACGTCAGAAAATTCGATAGGCAATATAATAGCTTTAGATGGAAAAATAACCATAAGGCTATCGAATCCCGTGTGGGTTATTTTTAGCATCTACTATAAAGCATACGCCTCATAGAGAGTATCACAAGAGCATATATCACAGTCAAGTCAGCTATTCCTAGATTCATTTTTATTACACACAGTTTATTAAGGTGGGAATACTCACCACTATACTACAACGATCAGAAATTTGAAACAGATTAGATCATAAAATAAAATGTAGTGAGGTTCAACAACCTATGTCCAAAATGATGTATTTGAATGTTTTCTTTAATCTCCCTCGGGATTTTCGGATAACCACCTAATCGTTCCCTCTTAATGACATTCAAACATTCATCCCGAGACTTGGTTGTGTTTTGTGTTCATCTTTCATACAGATTCTACATTTCATTAAGACTAGTCTTATTCAAATTATTATTATTTCACGGGCTGCCTCCCGGTAGCGCTTTTGTTTAACGTCGTTTGCTCGACAGATTGACTCTAAACGGACTCAATCAACCAAAATCCGAACTCAAGAAGATCAATAGCTTAATAAAAATTAACAATGCGAGAACCAAAGAAATTAAATTGTCTAGAAACGTACCTCGTTTGGCCCTCGATGTTATCTCCTCCCAGCCGTCGAACCTTCTTTTATCAGCCTGTCGAACCATCTTCTTTTGAAAATCACCATAAAGCTCATCCATTGGGGAGTACACAAACTGGACCGCAGAAAATTCCTCCTCACAGAGTGGACGAGAGTAGTAATCTGGAACCGTCATATCAAATATTACCAACTCTCCCGGTGGCTCTACCAAAGATGGCCGATAAATCTCTTGCTCCTCAAACTCACTATCTGGCTCTGAAATCTTATCATAGCAAACTGAATCATCAATCTCATTCTCAACCTGAACTTCTTCAGTGATAACCTCATCATCCTTAACCACCTCTTTTGCACATGTCTCTACCTCTTTCTCATGCCTCATTAATTCAATCAATTGCCCCACCTTCTCTTGAAGACTTCTTATGGCGGAGTCAGTACTTCTATCAGACTCTTGCATATCCTTCTTCATTTGAATCATATCCTCATTGAATGAACTGCTCCATTTGAAGGTCGGTAAGGTCTTCTTGTGGCATGGGGGAAAACTGATCATAATGACTTTGATTCATTGGAGGTGAGTAGTAGGCCTCTCGCCAATTCAGACACTGATCAGATGGCTGAATATGGTTGAAGCTATCAACATGCTGAGTATGAACACCGTAATCTGGTAAGCACTAGGGTTCGGATAACCCTCATAATATTGTGGTTCATAACTCGAATAACCATAATTTCGGTCCTGGTATGCATTTGGGCAATTATAGGACCGAGAACCCTGGTTATTCTGCTTTGCTGATCTTGAGACTCGGACATGAACCGTTGTTGATAAGGTTGGTAGGGGTATTGTTGTTGGATGAGTAGTGTTGATTGAAAAATTCATCCATTTAAGCTCAAATCGCAAGATCTCGAAAATAACAAGAAAACAATAAACTTTTTCTTTTTTTTTCGTGTTTTTTTTCCGTTTCTTTTTTATTTTTTTATTTTTAAACACACGATATTTAGACCCCTCAAAAATTTATGGTAGCCGAAGGCCCTAATCCCCAGTTTTAGCCAGACTTACAAGATATCACCCGAAGAAGAGGCTAAGTACCAAAGTCGTATTCAAACCGAGTTCAGGACAATATCACTTCAGCATCCATAGCTCTTATCGACATCTAAATAAAACAAAGAAAATAAAAACCTAGGCCCAAGCCTTCGGTTCACTTACAAGATATCACAACAATATCACACATTTCCCCGGCAACGGCGCCAATTTTGATGAGCTTAAATTTACCCCTCGAAAATACATTTATAAAGACTCGCAAAACCGTGGGTAAACTAACTCTCTAACCAGCAGAGTACCGGGTCAGATTGTTAGGATAGCTACAGGAGTACGAGGTCGATCCCACAGGGAAACGTGGTTGTGAGTACCAAAGTGAACGTGTTTCTTAGTCTAGGCGATCAAAGTTTTTGGATTGTTTTTTATTATAACGACACTAAAAATAGAAAAGAAAGAAAGAAGATGAAATAACTAGATTTTAACGATAGATTAAAAGACATAGCCGAACCATGATCAAAATAGCTAATTTCAACCCCAAGGATAGACAAAACCGGAAGTATGTATTATAACAAACGGACTCTCACATTCAATTTCACGGGTGCGTGCTCCTAATTCTGATGTTAAGATCTGAACAACTCTCCTTTAACATCCTATGTGAAGTTAATTAATTCTCTTTTTAGAAAACCGATTAATCTAACATGATTAAGTGCTGTGAGACGCTTGATATAACCCTCGTTATGGAAACAAGTCCAAAAATTACTCGGTCGAAGTTACTACCGATTCATACTCATCAACGTACTACACCGAACATATTAACGAGAATGTGTCAAAGAAGAAAACCGAAGCTTTACCCAATCCATGGTCTACCCGAAAGACTCCGTGAAACAACTTGTCATCGTTGGCTCAAGAACCACCCGGCACTTCATAGTTCAACCCCGGGGTCTAACACTAAACTACACTAATCTAGACTACCACATTCAAGTGACTATGTTGATAATAAAACACCGATGAGCGCGGGCTTGAATTTACGACCTAAAACCCCGGTATGTTTTACCGCCCGGTCTTAGAACCCTTTTTCCCACACCATTCTCTCTGAACACTCTCAAGAATGATGTGTGTGATTTTTTACCTAGGTAGCTAATCTAGCCCAAATCCGTTATAACAAGTTCTAAGACGTGAAATATGTGAGATTACACAATAAAAAGCACAACACACTCCCAATTTTATCTTCCAAAGGTTGATTTCACCAAATTTTACATGAATCGGCTATGTTACGAGACTAGCTATACATATTAACGGAGATAACAACGAAATATAAATATATATATATATAGATACATATATATATATATAAAATACATAAGTATATAGATATATATATATATATATATATATATATATATATATATATATATATATATAACAAGAAACTAAAAGAAACAAAACGAGAGAAAACTAAACGGAAAATATAACTACAATTTATATAGATATATATTATATAGATATATATATATAGATATATATAGATATAGATATATATATAATATATACGGAAAATATAACTACAATATATATAGATATACGTATAGATATATATATATAGATATATATAGATATAGATATATATATAATATACGTATATATATATATATATATATATATATATATATATATATATATAAACTAATTGCATAAAATGAAAGAAAGCAAGAAAAATGAAAAACGAAAACGAAATTATATTAAAATGATAACTAGTCGGGTTATTACACCGACATTATAACGACATATATATTACATATAGGCCCCTCCATAACATAAATAAAAGAAAGAAGAAGGAGAAGAAGAGAAATGGGAGAAGAGAGGGGCACTTGAAATGCTGCCTGCAATGCCTTATTTATAGGCAAAATTGTCAAGGCCGGATCGATCCGGGAAAGGGCCGGATCGATCCGGGAATAAAAATATTATCCTCAGATTATTCTCTGCAGGACCACATGCTGGATAATGATTATGTTTCCTCGGATCGATCCGAGGTTAATCCGGATTTATCCGAGTAGCTTTTTATTCCATAACTTGATCTGAAACTTGATAAAATCATAACTTGAGCTCTGGATCTCCAAATGACATAATTCAAGAAGCATTGGAAAGCTCTTGAAAAGATCTATAACTTCAATGCAGGGCTATTCTTCAGAAATTGCCTTTTTGATGGGCCATTTGTTCGTCGAAGATATAAATCGTTAGTGGCACCACTGACCACTGAGCCACTTGACCACTTAAGCTAGTGACACTCCCTTATAACCCCAAAAACACCTCTTTTAGGCCTCAAAACGTGTTGTTACTCGGGATTTTGGTTAACCTATAATTCTGCAATAAACCACCAAAATACCAAACGTAAATCCGACACGACACTCCGGTTACTAAACCGGTACAAAACCTATAAAAACTTATAAAAATACAATAATTTATATAATAGTTACTACTTCTATATTTTTATGAAACTTAGGAATTAAAGACTCGAAATGATACAAACGTGCTCAAAATGATATCAGAAATGAGGTAAAAAGTTATAATAATAACTGTGAATTTTTCCCTCATCACAGGTTAAAACTTGGTAAGTGTATGTAGCAAATACTTTGTAATGATAACGAATAAAAAATATCAGTTACGTACCGGATTGTAAAACTTGTTTATAGACTATATTTTTTGTTCATATGTAAGTCTTGTCTACTTCATATTTTTGCTTAATCAATACTGATGACGGAAAAATTCACTGTTATTTTCATAACATTTCACCCCGTTTTTAAGATCATTTTGAGCACTTTTATATCAATTCGAGTCATTAATTCTTAGATTTCATAAAAATATATAAGTAGTAGTTATTTTATAAAATATCGTATTTTTATCATGTTTTTGTAGTTTTTGTACCGGTTTAGTAACCGGAGTGTCGTGTCGGATTTACGTTTGGTATTTTGGTGATTTATTGCAGAATCATAAGTGGACCAAGATCCTACGTAACGACATGTTTTGAGCCCTAAAAGAGGTGTTTAGAAGGTTAGAAGAAGGTGCCACAAGCTTACGAGTTCAAAAGGGTCGTTTTTCCTGAGTACTTGAATCGTTACATATTTTCGACGGAGATTTGACCCAGCTTAGAGGCATTTTCAGGGGATGATTCCTTAATAAAAGTTGTAGATCTTGGAAAGATCTTTCCAATGGACTTTGAATCATGAAGATCGGACTTCTACAACTCAAATGGTGGTCAAGTGGTCATTTGATTTCCATTAGTAAAAATCTCGAAAAAGACACGTAAAATGAATGGATTATCAAGAATTCATTTTCTGAAGAAGTGGTCTTCATGGAAGTTGTAGATCATTCGAAGAGCTTTCCAACGAATCTTGAATCATGTCATTTGGAGTTCGTGGTTGCAAGTTATGAATTTTATAAGATGATTAAATAATTATATATAATTATATATAATTATAATCATCATTACCCTCTAACCGTTCACATGCTTGCACATGCCTGTAATGATTGTCATCATTATACCGGACCGGTCCGGCCTGTTTCAGGATCGGTCCGGGAAGGGAGTTTGCCTATATATATGAGGGCATTAGCAGAGTGATCCTTGGCCCCTCTTCTTCCCCAACCTCCTTTCATCCTTTCCCTTCTTTTATTTATGTTTTGAGGGGCCTATAATTATATATATATGTAGTTATAATGTCGGTGTAATAACCCGACTAGTTATCATTTTAATATAATTTTGTTTCCGTTTTTATTGCTTTCTTTTACTTTTAAGCAATTAGTATAAATATATATATATATATACGTATACTATATATATATATATATCTATATCTATATATATCTATTTATATATTTATACGTATATCTATATAGCTGTAGTTATTTTATTTCCGTTTTGATTTCTTTCGTTTTGTTTCTTTTTATATATATATTTATATATATCTATATATACGCATATACATCTATATACTAGTATTTATATATATATGTATGTATTTAGATATATATTTTTATTTCGTTGTTATTTCCGTTGTTATGAATAGCTAAAGTAAGTCACATAGTCGAATCATGTAAAATTTGGTGAAATCAACCCTTGGAAAATGAAATAGGAGTGTGTAGTGCTTTTTATTGTTATATCTCACATATTTCACGTCTTAGAACTTGTTATAACAGATTTGGGTTAGATTGACAACCTAGGTCAAATATCACACACATCACTCTTGAAGAGTTGTTCAGATAGAGTGGTGTGGGAAAAAGGGTTCTAAAATCGGGAGGTAAAACATACCGTGTTTTAGGTCGTGAATTCAGGCCCGCGCTCATCGATGTATTTTTATCAACATAATAATTCGAATGTGGTAGTTTAGATTAGTGTAGTTTAGTGTTAGACCCCGGGGTTGAACTATGAAGTGCCGGGTGGTTCTTGAGCCAACGATGACAAGTTGTTTCACGGAGTATTTCGGGTAGACCATGGATTAGGTAAAGCTTCGGTTTTACTGCTTTGACACATTCTCGTTAAGATGTTCGGTGTAGTACGTTGATGAGTATCGGGTAGTAACGCGTCGACCGAGTAATTTCGGACTTGTTTCTTAACGAGGTTTTTCGTGGAAACGGAGCGTCTCACAAAGACTTAATCATGTTAGATTAATTGGTTTTCTAAAGGAGAATTAGTTAACCTCACATAGGATGTTGAAGGAGAGTTGTTGATTTTAGCATCGAATTGGAGCACGCACCCGTGAGATTGAGTGTGAGAGTTCATTTGCACACTTCGATTTTGTCTATCCGTGGGGTTGAAATTAACTATTTTGATCATGGTTCGGCTATGTCTTTTAAAACCAAGTAGTTTAATTTTCTTTCTTTTCTATTTTTAGTATAACACTCCACCTAAACTTTGACCGCTTAGACTAAGTTTTACGTTCGCTTTGGTATTCACAACCACATTTTTCTCTTGGGACGACCTCGTACTCACTCGTAGCTATCCTAGCAATCGACACGGTACTCGCCTGGTTAGAGAGTTAGTTTACCCACTGATTCATGAGTCTTTATAAATGTATTTTTAGTGGGTGAATTTTTCGCTCATCAAAAAAATTGGCGCCGTTGCCGGGACCAATATTTTAGTGGGTGTATTTTTCTCTCATCAAAATTTGGCGCCGTTGCCGGGGAAATGTGTGATATTGTTGTGATATCTTGTAAGTGAACCGAAGGCTTGGGCCTAGGTTTTTATTTTCTTTGTTTTATTTAGATGTTGATAAGAGCTATGGATGCTGAAGTGATATTGTCCTGAACTCGGTTTGAATACGACTTTGGTACTTAGCCTCTTCGGAGGGTGATATCTTGTAAGTCTGGCTAAAACTGGGGATTAGGGCCTTCGGCTACCATAACTTTTTGAGGGGTCTAAATATCGTGTGTTAAAAATAAAAAATAAAAAAAAATAAAAAAAAAACGAAAAAAAAAGAAAAAAAGAAGAAAAATTTTATTGTTTTCGTGTTGTTTTCTGAAATCTTGCAGTTTGAACTTAAATGGATCAATATTTCAATCAATATTACTCATCTGAACAACAATACCCCTACCAACCTTATCAACAACAGTTCATGTCTGAGCCTCAGTATCAACAGCAGAGTAACCAGGATTCTTGGTCCTATAATTGCCCTAGTGCATACCAGGACCAGAATTATGGTTATTCGAGTAATGAGCCACCATATTACGAGGGTTACCCGAACCCTAATGCTTATCAGGATTACGGTGTTCATGCTAAATGCGTTGATAGCTTCAACCAGATTCAGCCACCTGATCAGTGTCTGGAATGGCAAGAAGACTACTACTCACATCTGATGAATCAAAGTCAATATGATCAGTTTTCCCCTATGCCACAAGAAGAATTCACCGGCAGGTCAAATAGAGCAACTAGAACGATTGAACAGAGCCTGGAAGAGCGATCGTTGGACATGCACGAGGAGTTCAAGGTAGGCACCGACTCCGCCATAAGAAATCTTCAAGACAAGGTGGGGCAATTGATTGAATTAGTGAGGTATGTGAAAGAGGCAGAGACATGTAAGGTGGTTAGGGATGATGATGAGGTTATCACTGAAGAAGTTCAGGTTGAGAATAAGGTTGATAATTCAGTTTGCAAAGAAAAAGTGCAAGATTTGGAGATGACAGAGTTAGAGGAGCGAGAGGTTGATTGGCCATCTTTGGTAGAGCCACTGGGAGAGTTGGTAATATTTGATACGACGGTCCCGGATTACTATATTCGTCCACTCTGTGAGGATGAATTTTCTGCGATCCAATTTGTATACTCCCCGATGGATGAGCTTTATGGTGATTTTCAAAAGAAGATGGTTCGACAGTCTGATAAAAGAAGATTCTCTGGCTGGGAGGAAATAGCATCGAGAACCAAACGAGGTACGTTTCTAGACAATTTAATTTCGATGGTTCTCGCATTGTTAATTTTTCTTAAGCTGTTGATCTTCTTAAGTTCGGATTTTGGTTGATTGAGTCCGTTTAGAGTCAACCTGTCGAGCAAACGACGTTAAACAAAAGCGCTACCGGGAGGCAGCCCGTTAAATAAATAATTTGAATAAGACTAGTCTTAATGTAGAATATGTGGACAGAGTCAATATAATAGGAAATATGGACAAAGCACAACCAAGTCTCAGGATGAATGTTTGAATATCATTAAGAGGGAACGATTAGGTGGTTATCCGAAAATCCCGAGGTAGAATACAAAGAAAACATTCAAATGCTTCATTTCTTGGACTTAGGTTGTTAAACCCTTGAGGATCTGGGTATAAAAGACTCTATACTCTTTCACACATTTCATTTTATGATCTAGTCTGTTTCAAATTTCTTGTTGTTGTAGTATAGTGGTGAGTATTTCCGCCTTAATAAAACTGTGTGAAATAAAAATGAATCTAGGAATAGCTGACTTGACTATGATATATGCTCATGTGATACGTATATGCTTAGATGTTCTGTGCTCTACCCGTGTGGGTTATGTTTTCATCTAAAGCTATATATTGCCTATCGAATTTTCTGACGTGACAGGGCCATTATCTTATTATTCCTATATCCCTATTGCATATTTTGGCACGAGGACTATGTCCCGTGTTTGCTTTGTTTTGGTTGTTTTCATATAGGGATTCGGATTGTGCTTTCTCATGGCTGTTACGGGATTCGATAGCATCTTTCTGCCTGGTTTATAAGCTAAGTCTTTCTCTCTATCTCATTTACACTCTGAGAATAATGCAAAATCGTAAGTGGGGGGTAGAGTATGGTTGGTATAGAAATGGCAGTAAGTGTTTAAACCCTTAGTTTTTGATCTTTTTCGAGCATTATTTAGTTGATTAAAATAATCTGTATAAGGTATATATTTCATGGATTTAAAGATGTAATGATCAATTTGGATATGTATAACTAATTTGAACCGTAAGTGCATTTTAGCCTAAATTTATTTGTGTAACATGAATTCCTTCACGTAAGCCTTTGATATTGAAGCGAAAATTTTAAACTATACCCATTCAAGATATCTAGTGGTTTATCTTAGAGACAAGAATAACTTAGTACTGATTTACGAACGTGTATTGTGAATATCTGAAGGTTTGAATGTGATAGGAAGAATATCAAAATAAGTGAGCTATTTATATGTCGGTTGTAGCTACCAATGATTTGAGTGCAGTAGGGCGTTATCACGAAACGTCCTATACCACTATGAGGTTTTAAAGCTCCCGACTGCCTGATGATAGTAGTCTAGCTAGGGTGTTATCACGAAACATCCTATTGCTGGGAATGAGGGCATATGCTACACATAAAAAAAAAAAGAGTTAGATAGGTATTAATGTATTCGATCTCACCTCATGACGCTTGAAAGATAGTCGATTTTGGCAATGAGTTCGGATATGTTAGTATTCTATAGAAAAAAAAAGAGTTATCTTCTAACTATCCCCAGTATAAACTGAATGATATGCTTTAGGGATTATCCTAATAAGTACACGGGAGGACTTTGTGTGGAATTGTTACTACCTATACCTAGGAAAGTCATTAGGACTGTCTGAATGGATATTAGTGCGTTTGCTTGATTTATTCAAGAGAGGATAGTGAAAATTGAAAAAGGCTTGTCACACACACACTATGTTATACATTTATATTAAGGTTAACGTGTGGTTATGATTCGATTGGTTACATCATCTGGTTGGCCTTTATATTTTATCTCTTCATGAATTTTTCCTCATTCATTTTATTTTATCGCTTATTTTGTTCGAGGACGACCAAAAGCTAAGTGGGGGGTTGTGATTACGGAAAAATTCACTGTTATTTTCATAACATTTCACCCCGTTTTTAAGATCATTTTGAGCACTTTTATATCAATTCAAGTCATTAATTCTTAGATTTCATAAAAATATATAAGTAGTAGTTATTTTATAAAATATCATATTTTTATCATGTTTTTATAGTTTTTGTACCGGTTTAGTAACCGGAGTGTCGTGTCGGATTTACGTTTGGTATTTTGGTGATTTATTGCAGAATCATAAGTGGACCAAGATCCTACGTAACGACATGTTTTGAGCCCTAAAAGATGTGTTTAGAAGGTTAGAAGAAGGTGCCACAAGCTTACGAGTTCAAAAGGGTCGTTTTTCCTGAGTACTTGAATCGTTACATATTTTCGACGGAGATTTGACCCAGCTTAGAGGCATTTTCAGGGGATGATTCCTTAATAAAAGTTGTAGATCTTGGAAAGATCTTTCCAATGGACTTTGAATCATGAAGATCGGACTTCTACAACTCAAATGGTGGTCAAGTGGTCATTTGATTTCCATTAGTAAAAATCTCGAAAAAGACACGTAAAATGAATGGATTATCAAGAATGCGTTTTCTGAAGAAGTGGTCTTCATGGAAGTTGTAGATCATTCGAAGAGCTTTCCAACGAATCTTGAATCATGTCATTTGGAGTTCGTGGTTGCAAGTTATGAATTTTATAAGATGATTAAATAATTATATATAATTATATATAATTATAATCATCATTACCCTCTAACCGTTCACATGCTTGCACATGCTCGTAATGATTGTCATCATTATACCGGACCGTCCGGCCTGTTTGAGATCGGTCCGGGAAGGGAGTTTGCCTATATATATGAGGGCATTAGCAGAGTGATCCTTGGCCCTCTTCTTCCCCAACCTCCTTTCATCCTTTCCCTTCTTTTATTTATGTTTTGAGGGGCCTATAATTATATATATATGTAGTTATAATGTCGGTGTAATAACCCGACTAGTTATCATTTTAATATAATTTCGTTTCCGTTTTTATTGCTTTCTTTTACTTTTATGCAATTAGTATAAATATATATATATATATATACGTATACTATATATATATCTATATCTATATATATCTATTTATATATTTATACGTATATCTATATAGCTGTAGTTATTTTATTTCCGTTTTGATTTCTTTCGTTTTGTTTCTTTTTATATACATATTTATATATATCTATATATACGCATATATATCTATATACTAGTATTTATATATATATGTATGTATTTAGATATATATTTTTATTTCGTTGTTATTTCCGTTGTTATGAATAGCTAAAGTAAGTCACATAGTAGAATCATGTAAAATTTGGTGAAATCAACCCTTGGAAAATGAAATAGGGAGTGTGTAGTGCTTTTTATTGTTATATCTCACATATTTCACGTCTTAGAACTTGTTATAACAGATTTGGGTTAGATTGACAACCTAGGTCAAATATCACACACATCACTCTTGAAGAGTTGTTCAGATAGAGTGGTGTGGGAAAAAGGGTTCTAAAATCGGGAGGTAAAACATACCGTGTTTTAGGTCGTGAATTCAGGCCCGCGCTCATCGATGTATTTTTATCAACATAATAATTCGAATGTGGTAGTTTAGATTAGTGTAGTTTAGTGTTAGACCCCGGGGTTGAACTATGAAGTGCCGGGTGGTTCTTGAGCCAACGATGACAAGTTGTTTCACGGAGTATTTCGGGTAGACCATGGATTAGGTAAAGCTTCGGTTTTACTGCTTTGACACATTCTCGTTAAGATGTTCGGTGTAGTACGTTGATGAGTATCGGGGTAGTAACGCGTCGACCAGTAATTTCGGACTTGTTTCTTAACGAGGTTTTTCTCGTGGAAACGGAGCGTCTCACAGACTTAATCATGTTAGATTAATTGGTTTTCTAAAGGGAGAATTAGTTAACCTCACATAGGATGTTGAAGGAGAGTTGTTCAGATTTTAGCATCAGAATTAGGAGCACGCACCCGTGAGATTGAGTGTGAGAGTTCATTTGCACACTTCCAGTTTTGTCTATCCGTGGGGTTGAAATTAACTATTTTGATCATGGTTCGGCTATGTCTTTTAAAACCAAGTAGTTTAATTTTCTTTCTTTTCTATTTTTAGTATAACACTCCACCTAAACTTTGACCGCTTAGACTAAGTTTTACGTTCGCTTTGGTATTCACAACCACATTTCTCTTGGGACGACCTCGTACTCCTGTAGCTATCCTAGCAATCGACCTGGTACTTTGCCAGTTAGAGATTTAGTTTACCCACAGTTGCGAGTCTTTATAAATGTATTTTTAGTGGGTGAATTTTTCGCTCATCAAAAAAAAATTGGCGCCGTTGCCGGGGACCAATATTTTAGTGGGTGTATTTTTCTCTCATCAAATACCTTAATTGTTGACATTGAAGTTCCCCTTGATAGTGCCATATATAATTGTCCATGAGAGAACACTGGTTGCGGCAAATAAACTCCTATGAATTGTATAGTTTGTCCTTGTGTTTTATTGATCGTCATTGCAAAACAAAAACGAATAGGATATTGTTTCCTTGTAAAAGGAAAAGGGTGTCCTTCATTTTCTGCTGGAGAAAGTGGAATGCGTGGGATTAAAACTTGCTTTCAACAATGTTGCCCTACAGTGATTTCTGCATGAATCACGTTTTGTCCCAATTTTGTACCTACCATCATTGTGTCATTGCATAATCCTCCTGATGGATCTAAGTTTCTCAACAACATTATAGGTGAATTCGTTTTCAAAACTAATTTGTGTAGAGGCAAGCCTTTTGGTGTCAAAGAATTGAGGAATTCTTCTAGATAATAGTTGTTAGTGTCATCAGTAGCTTTGTCAAAGCTAGTGAAACAATGCTCTTCCTCTGGAAATATCGATATCAATTTGTCATTTAGTTTATCAACATGTTCGTTTGTCGCTGTTAGTATTGCCCGACTTGTTATATATTCTGCTGAACATGCATTCTCTTTCAAAGAAGGGAATATACAATTGATAAAACGATTTTTGGAATGCTCATCGTCATTCTCATCATATTTCATGACCATTTCTTTAGGTAATTGTATCTTTCCTTCAGAGTTTGTTACTTCTTCTCCACACCCAACCTTTAATAAGAATTCACTGAATTTTTTATCTCCTCTTGCTCTCATATTTTTAGTCAGTGAGAGATTCTTCATTATTGGCCATAAGTATGACCTCACCAAGCTTGCCTCTATTGTCTATTGTATTGTGCCTTTTGGTACAACAGAAAGTACTTGCCTAAAATCACCTCTGAATACAATCACCTTACCACCGAATACGACAGAATTTTTTGTGATGTCCTTTAAGCTTCTGTCTAGTGTTTCAGTTGCCTTTTTTTGGACAATGGTGCTTCATCCCATATGATTAGGCTTGCTCTCCTTAGTAATTCTGCATTTCCACTTTTTTGTGATATATTGCACATGCTTGTCTCATATGCATTAATTGGAATTTTAAAACGGGAGTGAGTTGTTCATCCACCAGACAATATTCCATCTGCAACTCCTGATGTAGCTGTCGCTATAGCTATCTTATGTCTTCTTCTTAGATTTGCTAGCAAAGCTCTATATAAATATGTCTTTAATATTCCATCAGTTCCAATAAAAAAACACAGCACTTTGTTCATTATCTACTTTATCAAGTATATTTTGGAAAATGCATTGTTGGTCCAAATTTAGTGATAGCTCTGTATTATAATCCTCTTGAGGAATCACTATAGATAATTCATCAGAAATTTCTCTAGGTAGAGTTTCTGTAACATTGTTTCCGTCTCCATTCACACTTGGCATATCATAACAGGACAAATATTTACCCATATACTTGGCAAGTCATTGATAGACCTAAACCTAACCTTGGAAACGGCGTCAGAAAGCTGACGGACATTACCTAGGTTATACAGATCCTAACCGGCAGTGTACCGGGTCAAATTGTAGCTCTAGTCTGGTGAGTCAGGTCGTATTCCTCAGGGAAAATATGGTAATTCTTTTAAGTGGGGTTAAACACCAAGAAGCTATTATTAACTCGATCTAAGTCATGATTTTTACTTTTTCCTGGGTTAGATTATGTTAGTAGTTAGATTGTTAGAGTTAGATGTTAGTAAAACAATAAATAAATACAAATAGATATATAGATATATTTTTGGATCTAGCCAAGAATACTTTACTGAATCAATATCTTTTAGTAGAAATAAATGAGACAGATCTTCCTTTATTCAAGGTGTAAATTATATATGAATCGGTGTACTCTAAGCTAGACAACTCCTCCTCACACGAGCGTATGAAATTGTCATATGTCAAATGTCATCACCCAAGGTCCACAACCGCCCCATGCTAATCTTAGTTAGTCTCGAGCAGTACCGAATACAAATCTACCCCGGATAAAAGAGGTTATTCCGTTCGTCCAGACGGCCGATGTTATTCAAGAGGCTCCGGTTGTCAAGCGGATCGATTTAACACAAAGCGGTGTAGTTTCAATTAAACTCGCTGATTTTAACATTATTAAGATCTCGAGTACAAAGTTAATAAGATTTGTTTTTCTAGGACAAATCGCTTCGGGTAGGAAATATGATTCCGTTAATCGACGGCCATTTTTACCCTCCGGTTTTTCTATTTTTACTCATATCCTCGACTTCTCTGGTCGGTTCCTCGCAAAGTTATATGTGGTATTCATCATGATTGATTACGTCATTCGAATTTATTATCAATACGTTGCAAAATAGAAAAAGATTCATTATAATTAGTTTTAATCATGATTACCGAGTCGATCATTCATTTTACCAAAAGATTAACTAATTTGATTCATATCTTGGCTAGACATATTTTTAGTTTAACATAGTGATAGATATAAATAAACAACAAAAGTAATAACTTGATAAAATTACCCGTTAAGTGCAAATCAAAGCCGTATTCTCTGAAAATAACAACTTTCTCGGTAATTCTCTCGAGCATTACAACAGTACTACTTTTATTTATAAAAACATATATACATACATAGACATATGTATATACGGGCCCGAAAATAAAATAAAACGAGAAAAGAGATGAAGAACCGAGATGAAGAAGAGGGGAATGGAAGAAATGGGAGGAGGTGGAGAAGAGAGATCTTGGCCAAGAGTGGCCAAGATGGGGCAAGAAAGATCAATGGAGATGGAGGAGTTTATATAGGAGAAGGGTGTATATGGGGAGGTTTATTTGGGAGAGGTGAGAAGTTTGTTGTGAGGGAGGTTGTATTTGGGGAGGAATTATCTCCATTTAGCATGTGGGATAATCTTGGAGAATATTTGCCATCATGTGGAGGTGGTGAGTCATGTAGTAGCATGTGAAGTTTGTTACAAGAAATCATTACATGCCACATGCAAGTAACATGCAAGGAACATGCAAGGAACCTCCCTAAAATCTCCCGGTTCGTCCCGAAGTTCCAGCTGTTCGGTATAAAAATCATAACTTGAGTTGTAGACCTCCGATTGACGTGATTCAAAATGCGTTGGAAAGATCATTTTAGTATCTACAACTTTCATCAAGAACTCTTCCCCAGAAAACGCCTCTAAGTTGGGTCAAATTTCCATCGAGAACTGGTTACGGTAGAAGCACGTAGAACAATTTGATCCGTTTTGAAATTGTAAGCTTGTGGCATCTTCTTCTATCCCTCAAAATACCTCTTTTAGACTCAAAACATGTCGTTACGTGGAATCTTGGTCAATATATAATCCTGCAATGAACCACCAAAATACCAAACGTAAATCCGACACGACACTCCGGTTACTAAACCGGTACAAAAACTAATAAAAAACTTATAAAAATACGATAATTTATATAATAACTACTACTTATACACTTGAATAAAACTTAGTAATTTTGACTTGATTTGATACAATAATGCTCAAAATGGTATTAATATTGGGGTAAAATGTCGTAATAATGATCATAAATTTATCTCTCATCAGTCATAACTTGTCAAGTCTGCCCATGCTTTCAATAAAAGAACTTATGCACCGTAAAGTTTTGTCCATAATTAAAGTTGAGGTTGTAGAGTCATGCATGAAATCTTCTGACATTGGTTCCCATTATGTATCCCACAATTCGCGGACATTTGTTAGCTCACAGTAAACTAAAAAAGTAGCAAATAGTCTTCTTAATTCATACGGCATCTGAAATGTGATGGCTTCATTTAAGCATTCCTAAATACTCTTATCCGATTCTAATAACCCTCTTTTTCTGCAGCTTCTTTAAAATTGTTATATTTATGGCTATTCACCGTTAGTAAATCATCAAATGATGTTGGTCCTCTAACATGATTAAGTAGCAACCTGAGATAATATCTTTCGCCTTCCACCGGATTCACACCATACATACGGAAAAACACGTCTTTTTGTTTCCTCACTTTCCAAATTTTTTGTGCTCTATTCCATACGAAATATTCTGGAATTTCATTATACAAACAAGTTTTGGCCTTTTCATTCGAGCGATTAAGAGTGAAAAATTCCGCCAGCATCGTTTTAGAGGCAGATTTATTTCGAATGAGATCTTCAAGATTTTGGTTCTTCCAATATGAAACACAATTTTTCCCAGGAAGATGAAGGTGGAGACAAAATAACTACTGGTTGCATGTCATTCAGTGGGAACTTAAATATTCTCCACAGTGCCTCCTGGACAGATACCCATCTTGCATTTTGAAATTGATTTATTTCATCAATTACTTGACCGTCACCCTCGGCTGAAATGTATAGTGCAACGCGGTCATGACCTTTATAAATGTACTTGTATAAGTACTTTACTGCTTAGATTCCCAAATAAATTTCAACGTTTATGTGGAAATTGTATATGTGTGAAAATTAGAAAAAAAAACCACATAATTGAAATAATAATTCAATATAAAAATATGGTAATCAAGTATGGATGAATAGTTTGAACTGAAAATTTAATAATTAACAATTGTGCTTGAATAGGATCTTTAAACATGCTGGTATGAATCGACGGAGACAAAACAAAATGCCAAAAGAAACCTACTCCATGACTGCCTATTCACCAACGAAATGCCTTTGATTGGTAAAAACATAATTTTGAAAACAAAATCATCATAAAAATTACCTTCACAATTAATCATAGTCATTTCGGCGTTTAGGAAATACTTTTCATCACTTCTTTTTGTTTTTGCCTACAATTTTGGAGAAATGTAATGATGTTCAGATTCTATGACATATATTGCTAGTTGCTAAAAATTTAAATTTGAATATACAATATTCACGTAATGATAAATAACTGAACTCTAGGAAACATTTGTATTGATTACCTACATTTAATCTTTGTATCTTTCTTGACTCTATGACTTTCTGAATCTTATGTTGTTGTTCACCTATCATTTTTGCATACTTTGATTTCTTTTCTTCTCCTACACTTTTCAGAAGAAAAAAGGCGATGCAAAGTATTAGCACATTTTGTTTTGTACATAAAAGTATAATGGATGTTGCTTTCAAACAGTAGAAAATTTTTTGGGCTCCTTTTGTGGAAAGAAACCCACAACACTAAGAAAGCATTCTCTTCCAAGCTCTATGAATTTATAGCTTGGGGTTTACTATAACATAATATACTTGTCTAATCAATTTTTCATTATGAAATGAGGCACTTTCTTCTGATCTATTCAACAAGCTCACCAGAAGAATTAACGCAAATAATAATTAGCAGCTCTGCGTCAATTTCACTTGGTGTTCACCATGCGATAATCAAAAGAGGTTCTTCCTCCTTTTCCATGTAGATATATTTTTTAATTTGCTGTAATCTCTATTTAATGTGTAATGCATTATAATTTCTCATTTTAGTTGGCCTTACTTAGTAATTTGGGGGTGTTGTTGGAAAATAATTTTAGCTGATTTTGGTCGAAGAAAAGTCATCTACAAGAATTTGGATTTTGAATAGGCGAAAGTGGTTGAATTCCCTTACTTATGAAATGGTATGTGCCTTTACCTATTTTTTTATTTTTTGTTTGAGGGTGGCCTTTACCTATTATGACCACAGCAAAAAGAAATTCGGGGGTTTTGTTTTCCTGATGTTGATTGTCACATTTGACTTCTAGAATATCAAACCTCACATGTGAGATTCAACTTTCCAGAAAACAGTTTTCTCATTCGACCATTGAAAAGTCGAACCTTAGTAGATTTAGCATGGTGACACTAATGCGCCCTTTTCCGTTTCCTTGTTTTGGGCGAAACACCCATGTATTGTTTGTGAACCAAAGTACGGGTTCGTCGTTGTTCTTAAACCAAAGGACATCTATGTGTGTCTTTAGGCGTATGTTATGATCCTAACTGTCGTGGCAGAAAGCAGTTAATTACTACTACAAAATATGGCTTTTAAGACATTAAATTTAGGACATTTATTCAAAAATGCCCTTTTAGATGTCTAATGGGGCGTTCCATTTATTGGTGCATTTGCTACAGTAACTAAGCTTTTAATTTTTATTTTTATTTTTAAAAATAAAAACAATAAAGGGCGTTTCAAAACGCAGCCCGATGAAGAAAAAAAAAAGCGGGTAAAAACTTCCGCCAAAACTTTTTCCCTGAATTAAAATTCCACCAAACATTTCCCCTAATTAAACTTCCGCCTCCTATTTCCAAACTTTTCATCCCTAAAATAAACCCGCCTCTTTCTTCCCCCCCCCCTTTCTCCTCCTCTCTCCTTCAGTTGCCTCCATCTTCCTGAATAGATTTCTTGATAAACTCCACGACCTTTTCCACCGACTTTCGGAAAGAATCATAAAAGTAGTCAAGAAGCTGGTGATGTAACGCAGTGAGAGGAAAGTCATTCAGGGCTTGTTCTTTTCTTGGCTCAATTGTCCATTTTCATTGAAGCGAGTGCAATCCCAAGAATCACGAGAGGTTGGTCACTTTGTCTTCTAGTTTTTTTTTTTTTCCATTATTATTTCAAAATATTCACATTCCTGTCTTTATGAGTGACTATGGAAACCCATATGAACATCCTCTCGCTTGTCTTAGGAATTAGCTTTTTCTTTTCTCGGACGTGGAGATAGGGGCTTTGAGTCCTGGGTCCCTTTTGTCCCTCACTTGAGATTTGTCGCACCTTCCGTTCTTGCACCTAGTATGTAATCTGTAATAACGTATATTTATGATATTTTTTTCCATTTCTTGCTATCGATTTTCCTCTATTCTTGTCCTTTGCTTTCCTAAATGCTTTCGACTCTCTTATGGCATTTGGGTTAGACAACAATGATTTTTGTTTGTGTTTTCTGTAGTTGCACAATTGTCGATCTGGGATTGTTGAGATTTTTTTTAAGTTAACATAAATTTATTACTCGTCGGACCCTCGTTCTTCCACACAACCCTTCTATCCACCACACAATCCCTCTTCTAGCAAGCGGCGGGAAAAACATTCAAAGTGTCGGTGAATTCTAGCAAGCAAAGCAGAAAAACATTGAGGTGAGCGATTTTCTTTTCTTTTCAATTTCTAATATGCCTCTGTTTAGGCTCGCTTGTAGTCTATTTTGCCCTAAATCATGGTCAGTTTGGATCTCTATTTCTGTAGTTTCCTTAATTGTGTAGATTCTAGACTTTGTTCTTGTTGCTTGTTTGTTTATCTTTATGAGGTAGCTGTAGTTGTTTTAGACTTCTTGGCTTTAGTTGAAGAAGTGAATTTGAGCTCTAGTATTTCTGGAATAGAGAAGAGAGTCATTTTGGGAAGCTTGGTGTTTTGTTTGAATTTATATGAAGTGCTTAATCAAAAATTGAAATACGGAGTATAAGAGAATGGAAGGGTATTTGTTGAGTTTGATGATAAGTGCAAGTTGTTTTTCTTTGTCTTAACGTTCTTTGGATCTTTTGTGTTAATTAGTGCCGTCTTTTTGATCATTTACTCACCATACCTTTATACTTAATGAAACACGTAGTGATCATTTTTTTGAAGCTATCTCCCAATGAGGTAACACATTGTGCTTATAAACATGGAGTACCAGTTTATGTGGAGTGTATATATCTTAAATGCATTGGCTTGTTACTTTTGTAAGAAGATGTTCGAGTGGGAGGAAAACGAAATTGATGGTGAAGTGGATGATTGATCTTTCTTCTAGTTTGCAATTTGAATTTGTTTTTCCTTTTCTGTCTGTCTTGTCCTGTACATAATTAAGATGGTTTTGGCACTTTGGATTAATTGAGGATGATTTCTCGGTTGTGTGATTTTGAATTTTTTTGTTGTTGTGAGGATTATATAGTTTCATTGCAAGTCTTTGTTCTTTTATTTATTTGTGTGTTTATATTGTAGTATAAGTAGTACTTTTTAAAACACAATAACATTGATTATCATCGTTCATCAACATTATGCCCAATTATAGAAGATGTAAAAATACCATATATATATATATATATATATATATATATATATATATATATATATATATATATATATATATCCGTAAGTTCATGAAATCTATCCTAAAGCTCTGGATTGTTCATGTATCCAATTATCAGCAATGGCACCTTCGACACGCCTGACGGGCGACATGATTTTCAACTGAGGGACGAGAATTTAGATAATCCTTTGGACGACACTATCAGAGGTTCTTTATTATTTGATTCCAAAGTCATTCAATATCTAACATCATATAATTTGTTTGTTTGTTTGCTTTCTTATATGATGTTTTTTGTTTCTTATGGTGTGTTTTGGTTTTATTTTTGTAGAAGAAGATGATATTGATGACTCAAGCGGAGAAAACCATGCAAATGGAGAAGGTATATTTCTGAGTGAACATTGTTTTAAGCCTTTTTAATATTTCACTTAGAAGGCAAAGGTATTTATATGATTAAAATGTATTTTGTGATCGAGTTACTTTTTTATCATACAAGTAAATTATGATTGTTGTTCACATTCTTTTTTTGTATGCTTAGGATTTGAGCGAAAGAAATAAGGTGGTTCGATGTATGAAGAAAATGAATCATCGGACCGGGAAGACGTCTTTTGCTCAATGAGCATATATATGGGTGTTATAGCCAAACTTTTTTTTGAACCCTTTCTGTCTTTCTGTCTTTTACCATTTTACTCTCTAATTGTCTTTTTGCATATGATTTGTTAAAAGCTTTTTGCTTATTTTGTTTTCTAGCCTTATGAGCTGAGCCATCTATATCCAGATGTTCTATCCATTGTGTTCATTGCTTAAAAATTGAGTTTCATTTGTGTATATGTTGATTATGAGACTTCTTCAATAAAGTTCATTTCCTTCTCTTCTCTTCTCTTCTCTTCTGTGTAGCTTGAGACTTGAGTAAAACTTATTATTATTATTATTATTATTATTATTATTATTATTATTATTATTATTTTGTATTATTTGCATTATCTGCTTTACAAATGTCTTATTTCAGGAGAAAAAAACAAGGCTCAACCTGCGACTATGTTCAAGGAATGTTGCACCGATAGCTCGGGCAATCCAAAATGCGATGTTGTAGCAAGTACTATTGTAAGTTGACTATTTACTATAACTTTATTTTTTTAAGTGTCCTTTTTCTTTTCAAATGAAAGTATAAGAAGGTGATCTATCTAACATGTTCCTTCCATTTATGTGTGTGTGGCTGTAATTCTTGTAATTGACGTTGATGGCATGTCATATATTTTATCTAAGCTGAGGCCACTTAACTTTGTCTTTTCTATATAGTGCAATGTGTTAGCTTTGATTTTGATATATTAACGACAGCAAACTGTTTCAGCAATATATATATTTCAGGCTGCTATGGATGAAATGAGTTCACAACTTCAACCGGGACAAGTTGATGAGGTGAGCCCAAACGACATCTTTGGCCAAGTTAGAGGTAAATAAAGGAGCGGTCGGGTAAGGATGCTTGGAGCCGGTGTGTCCCCGTCAGATGTATGGGGTGATTTGCCAAGTCGTAGCGCTATGTATCGGCTCGCAATGGAGAAACAAGATACGGTTGAGAAGTTGGCTGCACAAGTTAAAGAACAAGGTGCTCAAATTGCAAAGTCAACAGAAATGATCACACAACAAAATAGAGGTGATCAACATGTCAACAGTCCTCCATCAACAATATCCACACGTAGACCTCTACGGGTAAGAAATCTAATCATCTATGCACACTTTTAATGTGATACAACTACAAATCGTTGATCTTGATAGATGTTTTTTCCTTATTATTTTTGCCGGATCCCCTCCGAGAGTCCACCCTTTCGGAATTTTATTGCAATTGAAATTGCTCTATATTTGTATGGTGATCTGAACCCAAGCCATCTAAAACTTTATTGCATTTTGTAACTTTTTCCCAGGTAAAACACTTCCCTGCTCCAACCATACATATATACACAGCTCAATTTGTTTTTTAGGGGTACACACTTAACTTTTTTCCCATGCTTTGTATCATGTATGCCTCTTATTTGATGTCCAATTGATGTATTCTTATACATGACAATATTATGGTATACACAACAATGAGATACAACCTTGGACAAACTAAATCAATTTCTGTTTTGGTAATTTGTTATATATTTTGAATATCTATGTTGACTAAATCATTATACTAATATTGACTCATCATTATACTAAATTTGTAATTTTTTTTTTTTTTTTGAACATTGCAGGTCGGGTGTTTTTGTAGCTATCAAAAGCATGAGTGATGCATCAAAACTATTGCTAAAGGATATTTACTGAAGTTTAAACCCATCGATGTTGTTGGTGGGTGGCGCCTTGGGAAAAAATTGGTGTGAAGTGTTGGTTCAAGTCGTAGTTGAAGATTCCAAGACTTGATTTGTCCATATGACATGTTTTATGAGCTTCGTGATGTTATAGTGGTGCTCGGTTGCGTGGCCTTGTCATTTGATATGTAAGCGATTCTTTGTTTTATGAATTGGTATTATGCATTTAGATTTTTCCTTTTCATAATTGTTATTACTCATTTTGTAGGTCATTGTTGAGGATGAATGATATTGACAATGATGGTATAACAATCTAAAGGACCAATGATGGATGCTTGTTGAGGGCAAAGGAGATTACTCTTTTTGTAGGAGTAAAAAGTTCTAATGTATATTTTGATGAATGTTTTTGCTACTTGGTATAAGTCATCTTTTGACTATTTGATGTAGAGTAAGATCTATTGATGATCTTCAACCATACGCATTTTGCTACATGGTTTAACTAATCTTTTGACTACTTATGATCTTCAATTATGATATGTGTATGTCTACTTAAATCTTCTTGGTATGATTGTTTTTAGCTGAAGTACATGTTTTTAGCTATTTGATTGATTAATTCAAAATGTCAATGGGTGTAAAATTGGAATTGGAATTTTGCGTTTCATACCTATTAGTAGCGCTTCAAAACGCCCCATTTGGAGTTTGTCAGCGCTTTGGATTGTAAAATAGATATTATCATGACACAATGGGCATACTAATTGAGTTCGGAGACCGTTAAATTTCACACGTTTTAAGACACTTTAAAGCGCCTCATTCGGACTCGATAAGGCGTTTGAAATTGCATTAATACGTCTCTATTAGACTAAGAGAAACGCCCCAAAAATGACTGAATTCACACTACTATTATGCGTTGGAAAAACGCCAACACGATTTTGAAGGGACGGTTTTACGGTATACTAAAATGACATAATGAAACGTCTTTAAAGCCTATTGCAACGTCGGATGAAAGGCGTTCAATGAAAACGCCCCAGCCCGAAACGCCCTAATAGACTGTATATATAGGCGTTTTTGAAACGCCTTTAAAAGGCTTTTTTGGTGCAGTAATCTTTTGGTTGTTTTACGTGTTGCTTTCTGCTTCGTAAAAGCTACTGAATGATCTTTTATACATAATTGCAAACAAATTAGCTTGGATCGATAATAATGGCAAATTACTCATAAAGAAAGCCAACAACAATATGTTGAATATCAAATCATCCGTCCAAGGTAAAAGATTTGAATATATTTATATAGGGTGACGAAAACGTTTATATGTTCTAATTTCTGATATATGTTTGTGTTTCTATAAGAACGAAAAATGTTTAGCCATATGTAGAACAAATCACCACATACCATTGCGATCTATTGCATTTGTCAATTCAGCTTTTTTTTTTATTCTAGTTTCCAGGACACTTTTGATCTTCTTGCATCTTTCCTCGTTGGTCAATTGAGCACATTTTCTTCTTTGAACTTCTAGTTTGTGCATATCATCTTCTTCACATTCTCCCAAAAGAAAAATGTCATAGTATACCGATAAAATTGATATTCATCAAATTGGTAACAAAAAAATATTATTATTTACGGATATTGGTGGAAAGCGCATATAATGTGTTACCTTTGCGCTTGGTGATTGATGTTTCTTTCACCATATTGTTGTTTTGTTTCCGGATTGCCTTTGGTTAACCCGTCTTTGTAATTGTTCTTAAATTTGCAGATTTTTAATTGTTTTTGGGAGTATTTGGTTAATTGGTAATTTGGCGTCTGTGTTATTGTGTTTATTATTGTGCCATTATGTATTGCCTTTGGTATATACCATAGTTTATTTATGGCAATATTTAAATTATTTTATGGTTATATGGAAATATTTTATGTTTATATTTTGATTGTTTAATTTGCAGAAATCCTGGATCTATTTAATCTACGAAATCTTTGATTTACAGCATCTTGGATCCATTTAATCCACGAAATCTTTCATTTACAGCATCTTGGATCCTTTATGGTAATAATTATTTTAATTATATATTTCATTTCTGATTTATGGAATCATTGATCTATTTTGATTATTTGGATAATTATTATTTTAAATTTAAATTTTAATACTTTAATTTAATTATTATTAAATTTAGGGAGAAACACTTTTTGGGAGAAACACTTTTTTGGGAAAACACACTCACACTTTTAGAATAGTAGAGATGGATCCATTTAATCCACGAAATCTTTCATTTACAGCATCTTGGATCCTTTATGGTAATAATTATTTTAATTATATATTTCATTTCTGATTTATGGAATCATTGATCTATTTTGATTATTTGGAAAATTATTATTTTAAATTTAAATTTTAATACTTTAATTTAATTATTATTAAATTTAGGGAGAAACACTTTTTTGGGAAAACACACTCACACTTTTAGAATAGTAGAGATGGATCCATTTAATCCACGAAATCTTTCATTTACAGCATCTTGGATCCTTTATGGTAATAATTATTTTAATTATATATTTCATTTTCGATTTATGGAATCATTGATCTATTTTGATTATTTGGATAATTATTATTTTAAATTTAAATTTTAATACTTTAATTTAATTATTATTAAATTTAGGGAGAAACACTTTTTAGGAGAAACACTTTTTTGGGAAAACACACTCACACTTTTAGAATAGTAGAGATATATACACATGCAATTCTTTTAATATTCTGTTGTTTAAATATGACAGGGTGGAAAAAAGTTGGATATTGATATTCCTGAAAATCTAGCTCGACCAGTGAAAAAAGCCTCGTTGTTTGCAACGGGCATAGGGATTATGATTAGAAGACATGCTCTGGTCAAGGATATCAATAGATATGATGATATCCCTTCAGCAGATAAGAATCTACTTCACGGAGGATTGATGGTTTGTCAAATATTTCTACTTAATGAACATACAACGATGCAACTTAATTAACAGTGTTTCGTTACACTTTTGCATGTTTCTTGTAGGCATGGTTTGATATAAAAGGTTTTGAAACTGATAGCGCCAAGTACAAGATTGACACAATTCTTTCAACTTACAAGGACTTGAAAGATGTTGGCCAAGATCCTAAGGATGCTTGCCCTTATGAATGTTTTGAGGAAGATGTTTGGGAAGTCGTATGCGACTCGTTTGAAGACCCGAAGTTTAAGGTTTGTTTTACCCCGTAAAAACAAACCTGTACTTTTCTGTTTGACCTACATATTATCATACATGTAAGTGATAGATTTCAAAAGAGACATTATGTTATTCTTTTTTCATATTTAACAGTGACAATGATTTATTAGTGGCTAACGAGGCTCTTAGCTATATTTAAAAATCAAATTTAAAGCTTTTCAATGCTTTTATTGCAGAGACGATCCTCGGTTAATCAAGATAACCGGAGTAAATTACTTTATACCCATACATCGGGATCACAATCTTTTCATGTTTGTTATCATAATATGGTGAGTGTTATATATACCCTATTTAAGATATTAAGAGCAAGCAGTCAAAACTTTTTGTCAAATAAGACGGTTAAAATTGTAGACAGAGAATGAGCGAAGTCATATTACAAATTGGCAACAATGTCACACCAAGAAAAACGGCCAGTTGGTGAATTATCAAGCGGAATTACTCATAGTAAGTCGTATATTACAACTGCTTTCTCAAGATGTGTTGTATATCAACAACTTGTTCTTTCTTTTTATTGCATATATGAGCTTAGGTTCACCGGCTATATAGTTGTGAACATAGATCCGAAATTCACCAACTTGTCTGACTGTTGCTACTTGATTTTATTATAGGAGGAAATGGAAAACCGAAAAATGCAGCGAATAGAAGCTGGAGAGCAGGTTATAGAGGAGGAAATTTTATCTGAAACTTTGGGAAAAAGGACAGGCTACTCAAAGGGCATGGGTTATGGGGTTTTGCCTCCTCAATCAACAAATCATATCCGTGGACACAATTCAGATGCTTTGAGGACAGCCCGTGAACAACTTCAAGAACAACAATCATGGCTTGAAAGGCAACAACAACAGATTGAAACACAGCAACCAACAATTATAGAGCAAAATGCGAAAATCGAAGATCAAAATTCCATTATTAGGGAGCAAAATTCAACAATTAGTACCATGTTGGAGAACCAAAAGAGGCTTGAGGAAAAGGTGGAAAAGATATTAGCTGCATTCGGAAGAATTTAAGGTTCGTTTACTTATGTTTTGTCGGGATAGCAGTATGTTCATTTTAGTTTACACAACATGCTGCTGCTGAAGTTTGAGTCTCAATTCTTGTCTTTGTTATTCAAAGTATGCTTCATCCGTCTTTCTTGTTCTCTGTTATAAGTTGGTCTGTTTAACAAAGTTAAGTTATGTGTATGTGCATCTGCTATGTTTATGTCCTGGTTTGTAATTTGCTTTGTCTGAGGGAAAGTTGGAAAAGATGTTAGCTGCTTATATATATGATTTTGTCCACATTACATTCATCACAGATCGAGTTTCATGATAACTAATGACATATAACTTTTGTTGTGTTTGTATGTATATCATTATTGTATTTCTAACTCCGTTGGTTAAGTGTACCATGTAGCCCTTTAGGTATATATAATGTCTGTCTACATGTTATGTTGCAGGAAAGTTGCACTTTATGCCGAAACTTCTTTCAGGTGTGTGTCTATTTGATGTTTGTGTATAATGTTAAAGTCTCTTTTCTTCTGTAATGGATGCATTCACAGCTCGGATTGGATTTCGATTAATGGATAGCCTGCAAGCAATTGGCATTGATATTAGGTCAGTTTTTCCCGTTTTTCCGTTCATTTTTGTTGATCATTTTCTGTTTATTAGGGGACGAAAATCGATTTTTTTTATGTGGGCATGCTAGAATTCTAGTGATGTGATTGGGCTGAAGTGTTCTTGATTTCCGTTTTAATTTGTGAATTTTGATGATAGTTGCGTTGCCATAGTTGTAAAATTGATTTATTCCTGAAGTGTACTGATCCCTTTATGCCTTATGTATTGGATTTTTATAATGAGAAAATGAAGTGTTAATTCTAATTCATTGGTGAACAGTTCTGATATAGAAATTGATGACATAAGATATGGTAATGTCAATGTATCAAATTCGATGCATGTATCACTATTGTAATTCTCCGCCTCGTGCACTTAGTGTTGTATTGCTTTCCCTTTATTTGTTGCATAGCTAGTGCTTTCTCTTGATTACATGGTGGAGATCCGATCCGAGCTATATTGTGTTTCAAGTGATCCGAGCTGTATTGTGTTTCAGGTCAAAAAGATGCAGGGAATTCTATGAAGCATGTTTTTTTCATTGGTTCAGTCTACCTATTGGACATCAAGTTTCTTCTCTCACTAATGTTTCATTTAAGGATTTGTGAATGGCCAACTTATTTTATGTTTTCTCTGTTAATGTTTCATGGATTAGGACAAGAACTTCATGTATGTCTTATCTACTTATTCTTGTATTTTGATATTATGCATCATGGAATTGTGTTTCCGTAATGACATCTGTTTTATTGTTCTGATTTTTGTGTTCATATTTAGTAAAATTGTTTTTTGAACAAATAAATTTTGTTTTTGAAAAATAAAATAATGGGCGAAGAGCAAATAGCAATTCAGGAGTTGTGACAAAGCATTCGTCAGCATACTGTCTTTTAGCGACGAATAGCCTGGTCACGATATAATTGTCCAGTTTTCTGTAATGAAGGTTCTGGTGACAAATCCTCGTTTGTCACTAGACGTTATTGTGACGAATTAGAAATTTAGTCGGGTAAGATACCTTTCCGACCGTGCATAGGTGGCAATTTGCGTGACGAAAAATAATCGTCGATAAAAGATTTTGTGACAAAAAAGACATCATATGCTGACGATTAATTTCGTCAGTAAAAGTTTATTTTTTTTGTAGTGATTATAGCAGCAGCTTCATCTTCAAGCACGGCTTCACTTCTTCAGAAGTATCCTTCACACTACTCAGTGATTCTTTTATAGCTGCATATCTCTCATCCATGAATTTCCCTAATGGGGTGTAATAGATTTGTCAAGAGCCACCATTAGAAGCAAGAACTGTACCAACATGATGGGAAGGGTCAAATTGAAGTCGAAAAGCGACGCCTTTTCGATTTCTTCTGCTAGGTAAGAAGGGGGTATGGTGAAGGAAGCTGCGAAAAGGACGGAAATGGGCTTGGAGAGGGAGAGGAGTTGGTGATAACTGAATATCAGATGAAGATCTGGGATTTTTGTCCCAGAGTTTTTGCAGGAAAATCTCGATTTGAGTTCAGTAAGTAGAAGTAAGGCAAGCTGATTAAAGAAGCGGAAATGTTTGGTGCATCGACTTGTTGTATCAATCTGACGTTTATTCAATGTAAACGTGTGGATTAGATCAATCTGACGTTTATTCAAGGTCTTATTTGGGTAACGTAACTCGACAGCGCATATTTTGTTGTATTTAATCCAAAAACAATAATCTTGATGATTGTTTAGGGACATTTTGATGGTGTGTTTAGTTATTCATATTTTTTTTGATTTGTTGAGATTTTTTCTAATTTTTTAAATCATTTTTTAGTGAAAAAACTCGTCTGGCCCGAAACGATACCGATACGCGACGATGCATGTGACTCGGTGGTCTCTGAGTCGGTTACCGCGACCGCAATTTTGAACCATGGTATTATCAAACTAACTTTAAGTGTGGTGTAAATACTTGTACGCAGATTGTTAACGTTACAGATCCTTTTTCTTACATCTTCCATGTGCAGATTCAAGTGGACGCTTCTTGGATATCATCAAATCGCAAAGCTGGACTGGGTGCAGTTGTATTGGACAGTGACGACGCTGGATATTGTCGAATGTATAATCCGGGTCTAAATACTCTAGAACGACATACCAAGAACCGTTAACAATGGAGATGAAAATTGGGATGTGATTTAGACTGAGCTTGAGAGTTAGTTTCTCCCAAGTTGCCTACGTATCCAATGAATGTAATTGGAATCAAGTCTCCGTAGTTCCTTAAGGTAGTTTATATATGGAGGCGTCTCGCCCTCTTTTCTTGTTTGACAAGTATAAGACTCTTAAACCCTAAGGATTATCTTGTATAAACCACTTATTAAGAGATAATTATGACTATGTTTAAATTAGCTGATCCGTGTCCTACAATCACGGGATTCACCTTTTTTATCTAATTAAATTGGCACGTGCTTGAATTCCCCTTAGAGGGAAGAGTCCCGACGTCCTGCATCGGGCACCTCAGGTCGTCTCAACCAGGCTCTCCCGACTTCCATGACCTTGCTGCCCTGCAGTGGTCAGATCGGGGAGAGAGAGGGAAGACCTCCCTCGTGGGGTTAGGCCAATCCAAGAAGGAGCTTCTGGCCCTGGGGCCTTTCTATACACTTTCTATAACACCATTCTCTGAATGACACATGGCAGTGTATCTCGACCATCATCGCTAAGCCCTGAGTCCAGCCGGACTCACAGGAGGCCGGGTAGACCTTAATAGTGAAGCAGAACTTGATCGTTCTAGGGTAGACTTGACACATGGCCCCGTTACTGTTATCACACTGTGATGACGGACACAGGAAACGAAGCGTCTTGTATATGGGTAATAATGAAACGGTTTTCTCTAGATTTCTTTTTGGGACTTATAACCACTCCATCTTGTCACGTCTCTTTAGACGTTACACAAGTCATTTATAACCAAGATTGAAGCTGCCGGTTGCCATCCCAGTCTTTAACTCCTTCATACAAGTAAGCTCCTTTTGTTCTTTTTCGTTTTTATTTTCTGTATAGTTAATGAGCGAGCCTGTAATTCTCACCGATAGTTCCATTGAAGCTCTGTTCGAATCTGAGCCAGAATCGGAAGACGAAAACTCCATTTTAGGGGTACCTCTAGCGCTTCTTCTCCTCCACTAGCCGAAAACTCTGTTCTCACTCCTCTGATTAATCGTAGAGGATTTAAAACCCTTGTACTAACCCCCCAATTCGATCCGTCTTACACAGGTCCTCCATGTTCCTCTAGGACTTCTAAATTCGTCTTGACACTAAAAGCTCACTTGGCCCTAAAATCCCAAGCTGCATGTCACGGTATTGATACCAAATTAACTCAGAAGGATGTAGCTTCTCTTTGCAAGCAATACAAACTGGAGAATCTGTTGTTCAAACCTGTTGTTCCTGCTCCGGGTGTCTATGCCTACCGGGCTCCGGTAGGCTATTGTGCCGTATACAAGGAGCAACTCCTCTGCGGCTTGAGGTTTCCCATCTGCCCGGCTCTATTGGCGGTCTTGGAGCATTATGGGTTGGGTCTGGCCCAAATAGCTCCAAATGGCATAAGGGCGATAGTAGGATTCGCTATCTGGTGTAGATGTGCCTGCATCCCTTTCACACTCAAAGCGTTTCGGCTCTTTTATCAACGCAAGTAGGTCCCTGGACAGGCCAGATATTACTGCTTTCCTCACCGAAGCGATTTTATGTCTGACGTTCAGTTTAACGAACCGGGGGAAACTTCCTACAAGGGTTGGAAGTCTAGGGTTTTCTTTATTTGTCCGGAGGTGGAGGTCAACTTGGGTAGGTGGAATTCTGCCGGCTTGGGTAGCGATCCTCGGTCTACGGATGAGGACAAGAAACTGATTGACGACATCCGGAAGAGCGGTGTTTATCTTAGAGTGAAGAAATTTTCTTCGAAGTTGATCGAATCGGCTCAACTGCCGACTGCTGGGCCTGGTCCTTATAGGGAATCACTACAAGAAAAAGGCCTTTTAGTGAGCAAAAATCAATGACGGGTGTAAATCCCGTCATTATTTGACACTTATAATGAGGAAAAATTATTTTAATATTAAAAAAGTCTTTTTTAGTGACCAACATTTTAATCCCGTCATTATGAATCATAAATCCCGTCATTACGAATAAGTTAATCAAATAAACCCTCATTATTAAGTAAATACTCATTTTTGTTTTTGCATCTAAGTAAATACTCCTTGTTGTTTACATTTTTGTGGTAGAAAAATTACTATTTTTTTTTTTATCAAAACACATTACATTTATTTAGAATGTATATTTACGTTTACACAAATCTAACCCTAACCCATATCCTTCCGCCGCTCTCTGCTGAAGGATGCAGGTTCTTAGATCTAAACGAGTTAGATCTATGCGCAGCGGATGGATCACGATTTATATGACACAATTCATAATTAAAGGACTTAAAACAACTACAAGGGGGTTAAGAACGTGTTACGAATAACGGGAAGAGTCGCCTTGATCTTCCGATGTGTTCTCCAAACGGCGGTTGGTGGACACCCTTCTTGATACACGAGCCTCCTTGATATGCAACACCAAGAAAAACTCAAAGTTTTTCTTCTACTAAAAACCCAAGACAAGAAAACTAATTATTTCTCTCTTTTATTTGATGGTGGTCGAAATTTTCCTTGCCCATATGTCTTGGAAGAACTCTCTTTATATAGGAGAGTAAATCCTTGGCCTCCAAGTTTCTAATTAATTAAATAAATAATTAAAAAGAAATCACAATAAAGGATAATTCCATTTATAAAAGATTGTGATTAATCAATCAATCAATTACAAATAAATCATCTTTTATTAATCATTAATCACACAAGAAAATCAAATCTTGCATTTAATGAAGTATGAGGCGCCACCCCTAGGGTTTAAAAGCCCACATAAAATGTCTTTTATTTGTATTATATCATTTAGCCCAACTAAATAATATTCATGCATATCAATTAATTAGCCCAGCCAATTAATTATCATGAGGCCCAAATAACAAGATTATTAGTCCGAATTACGTGAAGCCACATCGGGGACCATGGACCTATAAACATGTGAGCTCCAATAATTAATTATTCATCGAATGCAGAATAAGTACATTAATTATTAATTCCGGGATTACGCCACCATAAACCCGAAACTGAACTCTACCGATTATAGATGTATACTTATACTCGACCAATAGAGTGAATAAGCGTCCATTGATATAATCACTACATACGGATTAACCCTCCATAGATTGCCCATTGCGAGTGGGAAGTCTCCGTGAACCCAACTCGAATATCTTATCCTTATTTACCATCAACCCACGATGATCAATTAGTACACATATCGACTAGTAGCTAATTAGTCAAATGTGAACTCCGGGATCGATCACTTTCTTAGGGCTAACAAATAAGGGACTGTCTCTCTACTTCCAGTGAGGAAGGAATGGATTCCATGTCTGTGAAAATCGAACTACTCACTCATCCGGAGATAGTGCCAATGAGAAGTGGCTTGGAACACATATTTAAGTGAACCGTAGCTAACACATCAAACACTACCCCGGGACAAGCAGCACCCTGTGATCACCTCAGGATTAAGGTTGATCCATATATGATCATCTAATGATTTAATAAGATTCCTCGATTATGGAATTATACCGAGAAATTCAGATTAAATCGGTCCAGTCCTATATGAATTCCATCATATATAAATGCCCCACGTAGGTACCCTCTACCGACCGTCCGGATAAGACTATCACACCCTATGGTGTTCAGGCGCATTATTGGTGTTTTAATCAAGAGACCCTAAACTCGATTAAGTTCACCACGGACTATGATTTAAGCATATCTCCACTAACTCAATCCTCACGTGTAATCCATACACTTTGAGTTAAGTGGTTATATCTGAGATATACTTAGGGTTTACAGCAGTGTATTACTTTACAAGCACAAAGCAAGTAATAAGGTGACATAAATTCTATCATCCATTAAAAACAATTACACAAATTGTCTTTCGGGCACTACACCTAACAATCTCCCACTTGCACGAAATGACAAGCAACGATTGTTTTTAGAGCACACCCTTTCTCATCTTATTCACAACACTCTCCCACTTGCTCTAAAAGCAGATGAGACATATCCATCAATGCTGTACCCTCCAAGCACTCGACTTGGTAAACTGATTAGTTAGGTTGTCGGCTCGAGATGATCTTTAGGATCGAAACATCGCCGGTCCATCTAATCAGGCGGTACTCTCTCTCAACATGCTTTTGACCTCTAAGTGGATCGAGAAAATCCTTCTAAGCTATCTCTTCACTTTGTTTTCACAATGAAGTGATATCGGCTTATCGACACTGGAATTACTCCCGCACCAATAAGGAAATTCTAAGCACTATGAGTAAACACCGAGCCCGAGATCAACTTAATGATCATCCTTAATCGACTACAAGTCGAATCGATTGTAGTAAACCATATTCAAGTTTGCACCTGAATATACAAGCATATGATTCCTCGTTCTCTAACGATACTTGAGGACGTATTAAACCGCTACTTATTGCTTGAATCCAAGATTCAACTGCAATTGACTCGTTTCAAGCCGACTTGCCCTTATCCCAGAGAGACTCTATCCCATTTTCTCTTTATCCGAAGATTTGGAGAATCATTCCTGAGATGTAAGGTAGGACTACTCTCGATGAATGTTGCATACGTATATGCATGATCATCTTATTCAATAAGATAGGTGGGATAGCCAATGACTCATTCTCGTGAATTTGACCGAATCAGATTCTTAGAATATAGTCCAATTCTCTCATCCAGAGAATCTTGGCCTGTCAGTTTCCGACTTCAGATAGCACACACATGTTGTTTCCCCTTTGTTTGAGATTATCATTCATGAACACTAATACTACTACTTTACCAATATTGATATCCAGTCTACGAAAGACTTATCAATACTCTGGTCAAGTCCACATATTTTAAAACATGTGACTTTTAAATGACCGAGAGGTTCTCTTAAATTCACAAAGGATATAAGCCATGGCGAGGCTTCCTACCAATGGTTCTTTTCGAATAAATTAAGATATCGTTAGTCTCTAAAAAAAAAAAAAAGGTATTAGGGAATCACCCCTATCTTACGCTTTGTAACGAATCCGTTATTCATTCTCGCCTAAAACCTTCGCATTCGAATGAATTGATTCCGTTTTACGGCAAGAAAGTCTCGAGGAATCACCCCTATTTTTGCTTTCTAACGAAATCTAGCAAGACTGAGTGGTGAGAGAGTTCAATGTCTGGTTAACTCTCTCCTTTTTAGGGAATCACCCCTAGACCACTCAGCTTTGTGCTGAAAGTTAAAACTTTCCTATTCATTCGACTCTTTTCTATGTAGATCCAATTGCTCCCACTTTGGGCTGAGACACTCGGGTGGTTCTACAAGAGGTGAATGTAACCTGAGTACCAAAACTCCATTCACAGGGATAAGGTTTTGAACCAACCTCTCTCGATCGTAATCTCATCATGACCCACAAAGAGCCACAAGTTATCAATCACCCCAATGCAGACTATAAAGTCAACAAAATCACAATGGGTCAACGGTTAAACCATACTCCCACGCTGCGTCTTGGGTGGATTGACATTACGATCTAGTAGTATTTATCGGTGTAATCACCAACAACTAATGTTGGGCGTGGTCCGATTAAATCGAGATAGTAACTACCTTTGGGTAACCGTACTCAAGGTTTAAGGTCATTACTTATAGATTCTATCGAAGGCTTGTGACGATTCAACCGTCACTTTACGATCTCAAGAATCTTATAACCAACCTTTACTCGTCTCATTAAGGCATTTCACGAGCAGTCAAAATCTGAGCGAACGTATGCGTAAAATCTCCGATCCTACCTTCAAGCATTAAATGCTAAATGCCTACATTTACGGAAGTGGTGTGAACCGAATTCACTCCTTATCCATAAATTCACTAGCATCTTCTAGGTAGACTTCTCGGTTTACATAATAATGTTAACCGTTATTTTGCAACCAATTATCTTAATCGAGTTTAGCAGTGTATTATGTAGTACATCAATAACTATATAGGGCAAGTCTATGGTTTCTTCCTCAGTGGAAAAACATTCCACTAGGAGGCAGCCCGAGCATCAGTCCCAAGACTATGCCATAGCCTATTTCTGAGCATGGAATACTCTATTCTCTGCTAAAATCAAAGACTCCTCCTCGTACTCTTTCGATAAACTAAATCGCGTTTCGAGTAGTTTATCAGACAAAAAATGTCACCACTCAAAATCTCCACTAGCTTGTATCTCTCACTAGACCCCGAAGGTCATGGTGAACAAGCTATGTTACCCCTTCAAATCTATTACCCTTTCCCGATTGAAAGGAAACTTAGTCATTGTTCCTTTGAGACAGTGTTCCCAGACTGGGAAATAAGAATCACCCTTAGCCAGTCTTTAGGTCTTATTTCTAGGATATATGAACTAATTAATAGATATTGAAAAGTCGTTTATCTTAATACGGAAACCTTTTACCTTTAATAGTTTTAGATGTGTTACACATACCTTTTCAGCTTTTCTTAGTGGTTCTATCTTTATAAAACAAAAGTCCGAGTCACAGATTCATACTACAAATGTCATCTTCACTTTGTTTAAGGCAACTGTAGTATCGAGATGAAAGTGAATCCATTTGTTTCAACGAATCTGTAAACAGAAAATAAATTTTTCTGTGATATTCAAGGATAGAATCCGAAATTCATTTCCTTATATCACTCCCACTATTATAGCTGAAATAACTGCCCGTTGTCTACTTTATTAATTGTTAATGCACAGCTTCCTTGTTCTTCCAAAGAACTAAGCTACCGAGTCAAGTTACTCGGTTTAAGAAAGTCGCTAAGGATTCATTGGTTAAGTGATCCGAAATCACTTTCCTTATCATATACTTTCTATAATTAATGTTACGGTTTAGCCTCAAAACTTTAGTTAAGATGATTAACACTTATAGATATTCTTTCCCATTCTTAACTTTCCTTAAAAGGAAATAGTCTTGAACTAGCGATTCGTTTGAGTAGACACTACTCGTGAAGCGTAGGATGTCTAATGAAAGTGTTACCCAGTGGGGACTGATTTTCTAATAAATTAGAAAAACATAATATAAAAGCTCCATCTAGTTTATCAGTTCCAAATACCGTCTAACTAGCGACACTTTAATTTATGATTCTCCAATTTTTCTATCATAAAATTTCTCGTGTAGACACTACACAATTCACTAGAAGAATTTTATCGTCCCAATCATCTTTCAAACTAACTACGGTTGTCTCGTTCAGACGAGTGACAAGAGTGATGACATGTCTATTTACGTCACTTAAGTTTTGAAGGCTTCAAGAGAAATATCTCTTCCGAAAAATTAATCGCATGTGAGATTAATAAATACAACGTTCTAGTTACTTACCACTTTTTAACGAAGTCATTACTAGTCAATTTTACACTAGCAGTCTAGCACCTTAGAGAGATATATATATGCTTGTAAATAAAATTGATGTAAAATAAATCCAAATCATACACTACTTAAATTTTAGGAACATAAACTAAGTACTTATAGTCTATCCTACCGTTCCAAGGATTTAATCTAATGCCTCTCGATGCGCCTTAGGGTAGGTCAAAGAGGTTTCGATTAATATTGAAGATCAGATTGAGAATCGAACATCTCATTGTGATCGTCAATCACCTTTCCTTGTTCAGCCAAGGTACTACCAAAAATACCCTTTATGAGTGTGACCTACTGTCTCAGATTTTTAGGTAGACCCAGTGTACCGCTTAGGGTCGGTCGGTGACCCGACGAGTACCCAAAATCCTATCCTTTCGGAGACCAAGCTTTGAATTTTGATAGCGGTGAAGGCCTTCCTTAGGGAGGCCGGTCCCAGCCGCACGAGGCGTCACCATTCTCTCACGTTGCTTGTGTCAACAGTAGAGGCCGTGGGGTCGGTTGTCGCCTCTCCCGCTCCCACTAAATATTTTGAAAAAGTGGTGGGTTTATCGATCACGCTTTTGGGCTTGATGTTACATTAAGAACAATAAATCATAGGCCCGAATGTTGTCGGTTATGTGGGCTAGCCCACCCGACCTATTCGTTAGAACAAATGTGGCCGTCGGACGGGTCAAGGCTAGGAGAGGTCCGTTGAGCCGTAGTGGCTCTTCGGATGGCTCAGTATTGCTGCACTTCGTGCAAACGCCACACGTGGAGGGTGAATTCGATTGAGCCGTAGCTACTGTTGACCACCCAACCGTGGTTAAAACCACTTTCGAACCTGTTTGCCCGTGATTATCCAATCCTTAAACATCAAACATTCACGTAGACACTACGGAACAAAAACGTAATCTCGTCTTAGGTAAGGTGGAATTCACCGAGAATCCAACACCTTAACCACGAGGTTTCGGGATTTTACTCCTTATGCTTTCGCAGAGTGGGATTCACCGAGAATCCATCACCCAACCTCGACGATTGAAAAAACCCGTGTTCCTCGGTTTTTACCCTAATTAGTTTCTAATTAATATCAAACAATTATTTAAAACTAATCGTGTGTTTTATACATGCCTAACTAATTCCTCGAATTAATTTCTACATGTATGCATATGGAGTGGAATTCATGATATGATGCATGTCATGGCAATTTTCCGGTTCTACTCATACAATCTACACATGTATACTAGTGCGAAAAATAAACACCGAGATGGACCGTTAAGCACTTCAGAATTAATCTATTCGAAAATAAATTAAAACCCTAATCTGCAGCTGTTGAGAATCTTCGACGATCGGCATACCAAACAAACTTCGATCGGGATGAAACTTTCCAGATCTGATCTTCATTCTTCGGACTTCAAGATGGACGGTCGGATCGGAGCTTTGACTTGTCAATCTTCCTCAGTGAGCCGCCCAACTTGCTGCTGAAACAGACTCTTACAGCAGCGCATCATATACTTCCCGAGACCGATCGGGGATCAAGGTGAATCCCGATCGTCCTGAAAATTTTATCTCACGTACAAAACTTCATGATATGCGATATGACCGGTCGGATTTTAATTTGAACGGTCCAATTGTTCCCAGAAAATCGAAGAAGTCACAGTTAGGGTTTCTGTGAATCCTGCGTTTTTCTGTTACAGCTGCCTCTTCTCATCAACGAACGGACATCCAAATGGACTCTGATCGACGCCAAATTTTGTGGGATAGTTTATCAAATTCCAATCTTGATTCTGACCGGAGGGATCTTCGTTTTAACGGCTCAAACAACGTAAAAAACGAAAACACTATACAGCTGCTAAAAAGATCTATTTACAGGAAATTAAACTTGCAATAATAAATAAATTACATAATTTCCTATACTCATATGAACGAATTTTCATTGTTTATATGAGTTTACAATAGATCTAACGGGAAAACGGTGCCAACCCCAATCCATCTCTTCAACCATAGCAATTTAAAAAATATTAATGCATAATAATAAGTAAAATATCACCTACATGCAATTCCACTCCTTTAAGTCGTTTAACTACGATTATGATTATATAAATCGTGGAACCTGGCTCTGCTACCACATGAAGGATGCAGGTTCTTAGATCTAAACGAGTTAGATCTATGCGCAGCGGATGGATCACGATTTATATGACACAATTCATAATTAAAGGACTTAAACAACTACAAGGGGGTTAAGAACGTGTTACCAATAACGGGAAGAGTCGCCTTGATCTTCCGATGTGTTCTCCAAACGGCGGTTGGTGGACACCCTTCTTGATACACGAGCCTCCTTGATATGCAACACAAGAAAAACTCAAAGTTTTTCTTCTACTAAAAACCCAAGACAAGAAAACTAATTATTTATCTCTTTTATTTGATGGTGGTCGAAATTTTCCTTGCCCATATGTCTTGGAAGAACTCTCTTTATATAGGAGAGTAAATCCTTGGCCTCCAAGTTTCTAATTAATTAAATAAATAATTAAAAAGAAATCACAATAAAGGATAATTCCATTTATAAAAGAGTGTGATTAATCAATCAATCAATTACAAATAAATCATCTTTTATTAATCATTAATCACACAAGAAAATCAAATCTTGCATTTAATTAAGTATGAGGCGCCACCCCTAGGGTTTAAAAGCCCACATAAAATGTCTTTTATGTGTATTATATCATTTAGCCCAACTAAATAATATTCATGCATATCAATTAATTAGCGTACCAATTAATTATCAATGAGGCCCAAATAACATGATTATTAGTCCGAATTACGAAAGCATCGGGGACCATGGACCTATAACAAGTAGCTCCAATAATTAATTATTCATCGAGCGTAATAAGTACATTAATTATTAATTCGGGATTACGCCACCATAAACCCAAATCGAACTCTACCGATTATAGATGTATACTTATACTCAACCCATAGAGTGAATAAGCGTCCATTGATATAATCACTACATACGGATTAACCCTCCATAGATTGTCCATTACGGTGGGAAGTCTCCGTGAACCCAACTCGAATATCTTATCCTTATTTACCATCAACCCCACGATGATCAATTAGTACACATATCCGACTAGTAGCTAATTAGTCAAATGTGAACTCCGGGATCGATCACTTTCTTAGGGCTAACAAATAAGGGTATTGTCTCTCTACTTCCCGCAGGAAGGAATGGATTCCATGTCTGTGAAAATCGAACTACTCACTCAAATGCGGAGATAGTGCCAATGAGAAGTGGCTTGGAACACATATTTAAGTGAACCGTAACTAACACATCAAACACTACCCGGGACAAAGCGACACCGTGTGATCACCTCAGGATTAAGGTTGATCCATATATGATCATCTAATGATTTAATAAGATTCCTCGATTACGGAATTATACCGAGAAATTCAGATTAAATCGGTCCAGTCCTATATGAATGCCATCCTATATAAATGCCCCACGTAGGTACCCTCTACCGACCGTCCGGATAAGACTATCACACTTCAAGGTGTTCTGGGCGCATTATTGGTGTTTTAATCAAGAGACCCTAAACTCTGATTAAGTTCACCACGGACTAACAGTTTAAGCATATCTCCACTAACTCAATCCTCACGTGTAATCCATACACCGAAAGTTAAGTGGTTACATCTGAGATATACTTAGGGTTTGCAAAGCAGTGTATTACTTTACAAGCACAAAGCAAGTAATAAGGTGAGATAAATTCTATCATCCATTAAAAACAATTACACAAATTGTATTTCGGGCACTACACCTAACATCTGCATCTTCCACCTTCCTCACTCCACGACCCCATGCGTTGCGGCTAACATCCGCCGCTTCGTCATTTGCTCTCCGCCCTTCTTCGCCCCTGCTCTCTGCCGCCGCCGCGTATTTGTCTTCTAGTTGCTTGTAGCTTTAACACTCCAATCATCGGTATCTATTTCCTTCCATTATATTTCTATCGGACCTAATCCATTTTGTGGATAGATGGATTGGGTTAAGGCTTTGAGCATTTTATGCTAATCGTATACTTTTGACTTGAATAGTGAAATGAATTCTTAAGTGCTTCGACCATTCACCTTCTTCATTCTCCCTTGCCTCTCGGTTGTTGTTACTACAACTTTCCAATCAACGGTATTTCTTTCCTTCAGATGCCTATTTGACCTAACCCATTTGGTAGACCGATTTATATCTACCTTATAGCTTATAGCTTCCATGTTAGTCAAATGAAAGTGACAACAATTTTTAGTATGGTAAGTGTTTTCTTATTCATTGTTTTATATAATAGTGTTGATGGGCATTTGAAAGTTGCTAAAAGGATTGCTTCTGGATTACTTCATGAAATGGGAAAGGATGGTAAACTTTGTTGAGTAGTCACTGTTTTTTGGTCAATAATTTTGTCAAAAATAGTTGGCTACTATTGGATGGGCTATATATATATATGGAATGAAAGCATGCTGTTGTTTTTTTTTTTGCTGAAAGCATGCTGCTGTTTTTGTTGAATTTTGATTGCAGCTTTTGTTGAAAATAGAAAGGGAGAATAGTCATGCTTCTATTCACAAATAGTATTTATATTAAATACTACCCACTCCTCTTCTTATAAATAGAGGGTGAACGAGGCAATGGCAAAGATACAAGACAAACTCAAAGTTTACTGCAAAAGAGAGAAAGGCAGCAACAAGAGTTTGTGAAATTAGTCGGTGTGTAAAATAGAGTGAAAAGTGTGTGTCAAATTGTTGTCCAACAGTGAGTGATATTTTTCAGTACTTGTTCGACGCTCCTACTTCAATCTGGTTGGTTGGTTCGTACACCAGAGTGGCAGATTGTACACGGTTCTTCACAGATTGGGCTGTTATTATTTTGGTGACATCTTTCCACAACTCTTATACTCTTGTATTTTTATTGGTACTTTGGAGTAGTTTGAGTTGTTGTACGTGGAACACTTGTATCTCTTATTTACTGACTAGTGGAGATTTTGTGGGCTCCGGCCTAGTGGTTTTTACTCTCTCACATTGAGAGGGGTTTTCACGTTAAAATTCTGGTGTTATTTTATTCCGTTTTATTTCACTACGTGGCTTTCTACTAGTATTACTATTCCGTTGCGTTTACTAGTGGGAAAATATTTGTGGGTGTTTGCGATAATTTTCTTGTTATCGCGGCGTTTTTCCCAACAAGTGGTATCGGAGACTCGTTAGTAGTGTTGTCGGATAAAGTAATTTTTGGTGTATTTGATTTGTTTAAAATGGAAGCAAATCTAAACAGGATGATCACTTTAAATGGGTCCAATTATGTCTTATTGAAAGATAAAATGGAGGACTTGTTATATGTGAAAAATTATTACAAGCCTGTGTTTGATGCAGAAAAACCCGAAGATAAAACTGATGTTGAATGGGATTTGTTACATAGGCAAGTATGTGGTTATATAAGACAATGGGTCGATGATAATGTTTTAAACCATATAAGTGGCGATAAAAATGCTAAAACTTTATGGCAAAAGCGGAAGATTTATATGCCCGAAAAAAGGAAATAATAAGATGCTTTTGATTTATAAGTTGATGAATTTAAGATATCGAGGAAGGAACTCCTATGCTCGATCATTTGAATAATTTTGTTGGTATTCAAAATCAACTTATTGCTATGGGTATCAAGTTTGATACTGAAGTGCAGGGATGGATGTTTCTCGGCTCTCTACCGGAGTCGTGGGAAACTTTTAGAAGTTCTCTCTCTAACTCAACTCTAGATGGTATGATGACCATTAATCTTGCCAAGACGAATGCTCTGGAAGAAGAAACCGGAAGGAAAGCACATGGTATTTACGCACGGTCGGATGTTACGTTACCGAGTCGAGGGGGAGAAGTCATAGTAGAGCACCCAAGCATAGAGGTCAGAGTAGAAGCAAATCCAAAGGAAAATACAAAGACCTTGAATGCAATCATTGCAGAAAGAAAGGACACATCCAAAGATACTGTTGGAAATTGAAAAAGAAAAACAAAAATAATGACAACGGTGATAAGAAAAATGATGAAAAGCAAGAAGACAATATTAATCATCGCTTACGGTGATTTTCTTATTTTTCAGGAAGTTGATGATGTCAATCTTGCGGATGATGTGACCCGGTTGGGTCGTTGATAGTGGTGCGTCGATCCATGCTACCGAGAAGAGAATTCTTCACATCTTACACATCGCGGTGATTTTGGTGATGTGAGGATGGCACATGATTTCGTTATAAAGTGTGCAAGTGTTGGAGATATTAGTTTGGAGGCGTCTAACGGTACCGGACTAATTCTCACGAAAAGTTAAGCATATTCCGGATATCCGGTTGAATCGATTTGGTTGGCGATCGTGTGATGATGGTTACGACAGTTTATTTACACGTGATACGTGGTAGCTCACAAAAGGGTCTTCGGTTGTTGCTAGAGGTATGAAATCCTCTACCCTTTTCTTGACTCAAGCTAAAGTTGTTATTGATATGGCTAATGCAGTGGAGTCACCCGATGAGACCGAGTTGTGGCATAAAAGATTATGTCATATGAGCCTGAAAGGTATGACTGTCTTGTCCAAGAAAAACCTATTATCTTGTTCTAACAGTTTGCATTTGGAGAAGTGTGCACATTGTCTTGCAGGGAAGAAAAATAGAGTTTCTTTTAAAACTCACCCACCTTCAAGAAAGTCAGAAGTACTTGAGTTGGTACATTCTGATGTTTGTGGTCCTATGAAAAGAATGACGCTTGGTGGTTCCCAGTATTTTGTGATTTTTATTGACGATCATTCGAGGAAAATTTGGGTCTACACTTTGAAGACAAAAGATCAAGTGTTGGACGTTTTTAAGCAGTTTCAAGTCTCGGTTGAGAGAGAAACTGGAAAGAAGTTGAAGTGTATTCGAACAGACAATGGCGGTGAATACACTGGTCCGTTTCATGTTTATTGCAAGCAACAGGGTATCAGACATGAAAGGACTCCGCCTAAAACTCCGCAGTTGAATGGATTGGCTGAGAGAATGAACAGAACACTAATGGAGAGAGTCAGATGTTTGCTTTCACAAGCTGGATTACCTAAATCCTTTTGGGGTGAAGCCTTGAGTACAGTGGTGCATGTACTTAATTTGTCTCCATGTGTTCCTTTGAAGAATGAGGTTCCTCAGAAGGTATGGTCAGGTAAAGATGTATCTTACCATTATTTGCGAGTTTTTGGTTGTAAAGCTTATGTTCATATTCCTAAAGATGAGAGGTCTAAGCTTGATGCTAAGACTAAGCAGTGTATTTTTCTGGGTTATGGTCAAGATGAGTTTGGCTACAAACTATATGATCCTGTTGATAAGAAAATAATCAGAAGTCGAGATGTTGTGTTTGCAGAGAATGAGACTTTCTGAGGATATTGACAAGAAGAGTTCAACACCTCGAGCTAATGATGTTCCATCTACGTCGAGATAGTTCCTCCTACACCACTAGAGGAACATGATGCGATTGATGTGCTGGGATAATGATCGGGGTGAGCTCGATGCGATTGATCTTGATCATGTTTATGATGAGTTGGTTGATGAACCACTACCAGAGGAGGAGCAACAAGTTATTCCCAGAAGGTCTGATAGAGAGAGGCGTTCTTCCACTAGATACCCCGTGAGTGAGTATGTGTTGCTCACAGATAGTGGAAAGCCTGAGAGCTTTGATGAAGCCTTGGATGATGAACATAAAGATAAGTGGCTTGATGCTATGAAAGATGAGATGAAGTCTTTGCATGATAATCACACCTTTGAATTGGTGAGACTGCCAAAAGGGAAGAAATCTTTGAAGAATAAGTGGGTCTTCAGAATTAAGAACGAAGACAATAATTATACACCTCGGTATAAAGCGAGATTAGTGGTCAAAGGTTTTGGTCAGAGAAAGGGCATTGATTTTGATGAGATTTTCTCTCCGGTTGTGAAGATGTCCTCTATCCGGACTGTTCTTGGCTTGGCAGCTAGTCTTAATTTAGAGGTTGAGCAGATGGATGTAAAAACAGCTTTTCTTCATGGTGACCTTGAAGAAGATATCTACATGGAACAACCAGAGGGTTTTCAAGTAAAAGGAAAGGAGAATCTTGTGTGCAAGTTGAAGAAGAGTCTTTATGGGTTGAAGCAAGATCCTAGACAGTGGTACAAAAAGTTTGAGTCTGTCATGGGGGAGCAAGGCTACCGGAAGACTACTTCTGATCACTGCATGTTTATTAGCAGATTTTCAGATGATGATTTTATCATTCTTTTACTCTATGTTGATGATATCTTGATTGTTGGTGGAATGCTTCAAGAATTGTGAGTTGAAGCAAATAGATTAAGTAAGTCTTTTGCTATGAAAGACTTAGGCCATGCAAAGCGATTTTGGGGATGCAAATTACTCGTGTGAGCGGCCGGGAAAATTTATTTGTCGCAGGAGAAGTACATCAAGAAGGTGCTTCAGAGATTTGGCATGATCGATGCCAAACCGGTCACTAGTCCACTTGCATCTCATTTCAAGTTAAGTATCAAGCGTGTCCGTCTCTCAGATGACTTAAAAGGAAAGAATGAGAAAGGTTCCTTATGCTTGTGATTGGAAGTTTAATGTATGCTATGGTTTGTACTAGACCGGACATAGCTTATGCAGATTGGTAAGGTCGATCGTTTTCTCTCTAATCTGGTAGAGCATTGGAATCTTGTGAAATGGATTATGAGATACCTCGAGGGTACTCTTGATTTATGTCTTACTTTTGGTGGTGAAAAAACTGTGTTGGTTGGTTTCACTGATTCGATATGGCGGGGAGATGTTGATTCTCGCAAGTCTACTTCAGGATATTTGATTAAATTTGCGTGGGGAGTTGTGTGTCATGGCAATCAAGATTGCAAAAATGTGTTGCTCTTTCAACTACGAAGTTGAGTTTATTAAAAGAATCAAGCATGCAAAGAGTTGTTGTGGATGAAGAAGTTTCTCCGAGAACTTGGTTTGAAGCAAGATCGAGACGTGTTGCTTTGTGATAACCAGAGTGCTATTCATCTTGGCAAGAATGCAGCATTTCATTCGAGGTCCAAGCACATTGATGTTCGTTATCATTGGATTCGTGATGTGTTGGACTGTAAGCTGCTGAAACTTGAGAAAGTGCATACAGATGATAATGGCGCTGATATGTTGACAAAAGTGTTGACAAGGGGGAAGCTTGAGATATGTCATTCTATTGCGGGAATGACGAATTCCTCTACAAAACAGTGAGGGGGAGATTTGTTGAGTAGTCACTGTTTTTTGGTCAATAATTTTGTCAAAAATAGTTGGCTACTATTGGATGGGCTATATATATATATGGAATGAAAGCATGCTGTTGTTTTTTTTTGTTGAAAGCATGCTGCTGTTTTTGTTGAATTTTGATTGCAGCTTTTGTTGAAAATAGAAAGGGAGAATAGTCATGCTTCTATTCACAAATAGTATTTATATTAAATACTACCCACTCCTCTTCTTATAAATAGAGGGTGAACGAGGCAATGGCAAAGATACAAGACAAACTCAAAGTTTACTGCAAAAAAGAGAAAGGCAGCAACGAGAGTTTGTGAAATTAATCGGTGTGTAAAATAGAGTGAAAAGTGTGTGTCAAATTGTTGTCCTACAGTGAGTGATATTTTTCGGTACTTGTTCGACGCTCCTTCTACTTCAATCTGGTTGGTTGGTTCGTACACCGGAGTGACAGATTGTACACGGTTCTTCACAGATTGGGCTGTTATTATTTTGGTGACATCTTTCCACAACTCTTATACTCTTGTATTTTTATTGGTACTTTGGAGTAGTTTGAGTTGTTGTACGTGGAACACTTGTATCTCTTATTTACTGACTAGTGGAGATTTTGTGGGCTCTGGCCTCGTGGTTTTTACTCTCTCACATTGAGAGGGGTTTTCACGTTAAAATTCTAGTGTTATTTTATTCCGTTTTATTTCACTACGTGGCTTTCTACTAGTATTACTATTCCGTTGCGTTTACTAGTGGGAAAATATTTGTGGGTGTTTGCGATAATTTTCTTGTTATCGCGGCGTTTTTCCCAACAAACTTATAGGTGTAACTTATCTTTAACTACAATATTTTATTCCTTTTCATTTAGGAGGTGGAATAGGGGAAGGAGTGCCTACCAGGATAATGTAATTGGGTATATCATTTGTGGTTCAAATGATTCTATGTATCACCGAATGATTCTGTGGTTATATTATGCAAGTGTACTCACGACTATATAATCAAAAAATTACGTTTTTGGATGCTCGCAAATTCTCAATGCGGATCACCTTCAATAATGCACATTCAATAAACTTATATACACTTCTCCTAGATGACTAATTTTTAATAAAACACCATCACCGTGGTATATTTATTTTATTGAACTCATTTTCTGTTAAGGGCTGAACTACTTGATAAGCTCTACTCATTGCTCTAGGTATCATGTGTGATAAGATAGCGTAAAAGGTAAACTTATTTTTTTTGTCTAACCAACTTTTCTTTAATCAGTTATAATATGAGCTATGTGAACATTCATTCGTAGTAACATTGATTTACATGTTTCAACATTTGGAGACCAACTACATCCGCATTATTGAAATGATTCTCTGTCAAAGTATATGTCATGATTATTATGCACGCATTAGCAGGGTTGCCACGTCACTCTTTGACTTCTAGGCTAGTTCTCAATTTCACTTTTATCCTAGATAAATAGAGTGCTTACAGAGTTTACTAACATCAACCGTAGGATGAAAAAACTGACAACCTCAAAATGGAGCAGAAAATTCCCTTTTAAATAGTTGTGAATGTGAACTTTAATCATACTAATGTACTCCTTAAGTTTAGACTTTTTGAAAATGAATATATTACATTGTTCTTTTTACTTGTGTATCTTTATATATATCTATGTTTTAATTGGAAATAATGAAAGATGAGGGGTTTGGGAGGGTTGATTTTGGACAAGGCAGTAAGCGGTATTTGTTCAGCCCTTCAACACTACATAAATGCTAGTCGCCAAGATGATGAATTGTATCATTATCTGAAACAATGTGCTATTTTTGACGTGGTTTTAGTTTCTTGTTAATATTCATTTATCATATTCAGTCCACCTACACTTCTTACTTGTCAACCATCTCAATTTAAAGTTGATGCCTTACTTTGAATCTAATCTTTTTTGGAATGTGCTGAATAATTTTTTTTTTGAATGTTTTGAACATGTGTTTCATTATGTTATAATCTTGTTTCTACCTTCACCGACCTTCTTCAAATTTTTCTTCTTTTTGTTGATACATTCTCCAGAATTTTGTTCACTGCATTATGCTAATTTGTCTATGCTTCTTAATTAGCCAAGGCTAATTTTTGGTTGTGACCTTTTGATGTCTTATACACAATATTTCTGGGGTGATCATTTCCTTGTAGCTTAGGCTTTGTAATACAACCTTATTTTTGTTGATGCCTTATGGGGGTTTACTACGACCTTGCTGCTATGCCTCCGTTCGGTCTTTGTAAAAAAGGTAGGTGGTCTTACATGAATTCATTGCTGGCTGGGAATGTGCTTTGTGTCATTAATTCATTGGAGTTGCATGCTTTGATAAAGGAATGAGCAATGACTTATTTGTTATGTCTTTCTGTTTATTATTGGGTATGAAATTTGGAGATTGTATCTCGTATGTGTGGAATGGATGTTGTGAATTTTCTTTATTTTTAAGTTAATTAATATGTGCAGATGAGGCTATGTTATGTTTGTTAAGGTTTCTTTCTTTTAACCAATTCTTTCATGCAGGGGTGATGGCTTTGTGGCTTCACATCTATTTGGTAAAAATCAGACCATCCAGTGATGTAATTTCATATGAGAAATGTGTGTATATTTCTTTTCATAGTTTTTTTTATCTCTCAGTGAGTTGTGGAAGTTATTTGATTTTTCAAACATTGATATGGTGCATTTTATGTTCCCAACATTTCTCTTTGGAGTTCTTACAACATTTTTTTTCTATGATTATGGCATTTTACATCTTTTGCAGGATAAAGCTTTCATGACATTGTTAGTGTGGATTTACGTATAAAAGGTACCTTGGTGTTCTTAATATATGTGATAACTTTTGATGTATTATAAAATCTCATTTTTTGGGTAGGATTAAAGCTCCATTTATAAGCTAAATCTCTAAAACCACAATATTTGATGTTACATTTGGTTTTCCTAAATGTTCATTAGATGATCACATTAACAAAGCTTCTCAAGTTCCAAGTTCTAAGAGCAACACGCCATCACAGAGGTACAAGTCTTTATCTTTGAACACCTTAATGTTGAAATACTGAACATTATCCTTCTAATATGATAACACGCTTAAGAAAGGACATTCCAGACCATGTTTTGTTGAAGTTTCTTCTAGAGTTTTCAAACTATTTTTCTTTTTGCGCTTTTTATTTTCAATCTTTTACTTTCTTGTTTGATGAAATGCTTGATTATGCGTTTTTTCCCTTGAGAACCTTGTTTCAAGCCTTGACATGATCTCTTAATGTTTGGTTAGGTTGTGCTTGGTCTATGTGCGGTCTCTTTTGAGACTTGGTTTGAACCTTGACATGATCTTTATGTAGTCTCTTTTGAGCCTTGGTTTGAACCTTTAACTTGTTTGTTATGTGGTTAAGTTGAGCTTTTAATAAGTTCTTCCAAGTTAATAGAATGCTGCATGTGTTACGTGCTCTATTAAGTGTAAAATTTAGTATGGTTCTGCGTAATATGGTTCTGTCACTAGTCTCTGCAATTGTATGCCTGCAAGTCTAAGCTCAGGTTCTATCTAAATGACCCGCTTTGTTTTGTTTGTCGGACAGTCACATATGCTTTGATATAGCTATGTAGAGTCTGTCTTTCTTGTTTGATGAGGTCCAGCCATCTGCTTTGCTTAAATGCATCCGATTTTTCATTTTATTTAATTTTTCTTTGTGTTAAAGACCAATGTCTTTCGCTCTTGGTCCGACATTGAATTTTGTATAGCTCTTGTCGTGTTTTGTTAAGCGAGGCTAGAATATGTGACTATAAAGTGCCAAAATGCGGCATGTTCGCCTCTGCTTGTATGCCTGTCTTGTGCTTTGTTAGAGTCTTGGCGAGTTCTTGCAGATCTCTTAAGTAGCGATTGCATATGTTTTGTGCTCTGTTAAGTATCACCCTTGATTACTTTGTAATCATTAGGTGTTTGTGTAGTCCATAAATTTGTTTACCTTCTTTTTATGTTAAAATTTTGGTTGTCCTACAGATGAGCTTATTGCAAATACCTTCTGGTAAAACTATGTTGAAGCTAAAGATTCCCCGGATTAAGGAGACATTAAATTTTATTGACATTAAATATTAGCAATTACCATAACCACTCTAATTGAACACTTTGACTGTTAATATGGTTTGAGTCTGCAGACATTAACTTTTAACAGACCAAAGCTTGCAGACAACTAAAGTTTAGCAACTACCATAACCACTCTAAGTGAACACTTTGACTTATTTCTTTGGTTTTGTAAGAGTCTTTGCATAAGTTGGTTTGATTCAAAATGCATTGAGTGTCTTTAGAAATGGTTTGAATCAATCACATGGTGTATGCATACATCATTTCTAGTATTACTTATTGTATAATTTTTGACAAATTTTAGAATGGTTTTTTACACCTTTTTAAACTTTGTTCGATGCTACATTCCAGGTTTTGCACTTTTTTGAGGCCATTGAATCAAAACCGAGAAAGGCGATTTTATCATCATCGCTGCAATATCTATTTTGCAAGATGATGTCGAATCCCTGCAAGCACTTAAGAGTGCTGTTCAAGAGGTAATGATTCTTAAAGTCTTCTTTTATTTAGTTTAACTTCTATGAAATCTTTGTCCACAAATTGTGCATCCAGCCCTAATTTCAAACAAAGTCAATCGCATGATGCACTCGTGGTTGTTTTATTTTCATGTTCTTTTGCAATATTAACATAATACGCATTATCATTGTGAGTTAGAATTCTGTTTTCTATTAGATACTCTTACAAAGGCAATGGAGGTTCAAGCTATGAATATGAGAAGTGAAGTTTCAATGATGAAGGAGGTTATGTGTGTGGTGAAAGAACGAGAAATCAAATAAAAAGAGTTTGGTACTCAAAAGGTCTGGTTACTATCTCTTAATAGCTTCGTAGAACATACAACTCTTTTTTATAGACAAATTATTTCCTTGTTCTGTTCTTTTGGATTGGTGATAGTGCCATTCATGCACCAAGTAAAGCTGTAGTTAATATTTGATAATGAACATTTGAAACTGGAAATGAAGGTTTCGTGTAATTTTGGCTTGTGATTCTTTTTCGCCGTGTTCCTATTCTATTTTTTTGGTTCATTTTAGTCTAAAATAAGGGGACGTGTCCTCATTAAACCATTGTATAATAAGTGGAAATGACCCTATAATGAAGGTATATGTCATCATTAAATCACAAATTAATGATGGGAAAATTTCCTATTAATGAGGGTATGTGTCATCATTAAATCTCAATTTAATGACGGGAAAATGACCTTTTAATGAGGACATGTGTTGCGATTAAATCGTTGTTTAATGAGGGGAAAGGAGCCTATAATGAGTGGATGAATCGTTATTAAAAACAATGTTTAATGATAGGAATATACCGTCATTGAATGTATTATACAATTAATGACGGGAAGCGATTCCCGTCATTATCACCTTTAACGGCGGAGGCGGCAATGAAGTGATATTTCCCGTCATTAAAGGCTTCCCATTAAAAGTCTATTTTCTTGTAGTGAATTAAGCAGGGCGGAGTATAGAAATTGTAGGATCTTTGTTTTGACCGTGTTCTCTATTGACGAATTTATGGAATACTTGTGCTAATCTTCTTCTCGTTTTATTGAAAGTGGCAAATTTTGCAGAACTACTTGCTGACGTGGACGAGGAAGAAGAAGTTCCCACTGAGGCCCCTCTAGAGCAAGATTCTGATAGGACTGAGAGTACCGACCATGGTGCCACTCGGTCTGCCGGGAACGTGCGGGATCCTGAAGCATCCAGGATCCTATCTGGTCTTCCAAAAAATGCTCCTGCTTCTTCTTCTCGAATCTCGTTGACCGGGGTGGACGATGTTGATGAGGGCGATCAGGAGGCAGAGGAGTTCCGACTCCAAAAGAGAAAGCAAATAACGGTTGTTGATACCCCTCGACGGGGTAAGTCAAAGAAAGAGAAGACAGTTCACCGTCTGGTTAAGGAGGTTGAAGAGATTGGTTCTGAGGGGATCCGGAAATGGGTCAGGGGCGTCTAGCCGAGCTGTCTGACCAGGATCTAGCTTCTGTGGTAAGTTTTCCCTTTTGTACCTTGACTTTACATACTATATACATTTTTCCCTTGTCTCACGATTAACTTTCCAGGGAGCTCAAATTGGTCAAGAGTTTCTGCACAGACTCGCTGAGTCGTCAGTAGCGAAAGAGGCTCAAAGGAAGAGTATCGAGGTGCTGCACGTGAGTCGGGAGAGGCACAAAGAGTCTTCTCGGGTTAAAGATGAGGAGATCGCAGCCTTGAAGAAGCAGCTCGAGGAGGTTAAGAGTCATTGTACCGCAGAACTGCAAGCTGTGTATGACAAGTATATCGCCGAGAACTCTGAACTGGGGCAAGCTCTGGTTAAAGCTCGAGGTGAGAAGGCTACCATGGAAGCTTCTATCCCTGCTCGGATTGACCAGGCTGTGCATGAATACAAGTCTTCCGACCACCTGGCTCGAGCTCTAAAGGCTTTGCTGAATCCTCTCATGCAGCATGAATATACTCTCGGGGTTGATGAGGCGAAGGATCAACATGTAGGGCTAATCCTTCCCCAACTTCCGCATTACAAGACTATGTATAAGGCGGGTGCAGGCAAGATTTATGATGACCGCCTGAGAGAGTTTAAAGGAGGGGAGGACATTGGGACGAAGTATGCAAAATGTCGTCCTGCCCCTAGAAGCACTGAGCCGGCTCCTTCTTCGGTAGAGCAGAATCCTGATGGTCAGGGTTGACTGCTCACCTTTGTTAAGATGCATTTTTCTTTTTGAAAAAAAACTTGTTTATATTTTGGATGTTAGTGGTGCTCTGCCCTATTGTACTTTTATTTTTACTTTGAAGTACTCTTGTTTATGTTTTGAAATTTATTTTGGTTTGAATACTTACCTGGTATCCTTTGCCCCCAATATGGCATGCATTACTTCTGTTAATGGATGGCATACTTTGTCATTTGATTTGATATCTATCTGCTTTTTCTTAGCCTACCCTGCAGACTCGGGAAGTTAGTTGAATTCTAACTTTCTGAGTATGCCTTGCAGTAATCAGTTTAATTTTTAGCCTGACTTGCAGACTCGAGAAGTTAGTGGAATTCTAACTTTCTGAGTATGCACTGCAGTACTCAGTTTAATTTTTAGCCTGCCCTGCAGACTCGGGAAGTTAGTGGAATTATAACTTTCTGAGTATGCACTGCAGTACTCGGTTTAATTTTTATCCTGCCCTGTAGACTCAGGAAGTTAGTGGCATTCTAACTTTCTGAGTGTGCACTGCAGTACTCAGTTTAATTTTTATTATCCCTTATAAGGGAGGTAATTTAACAACATAATACTCGTAAAAAACAGACGAAATCTATTAAAATCTGCAGTGATGCTTGATTACATCGTTTATTGAGAATAGAAAACTGAGCTGAAAAGTAAAGAACGTAATTCCGGCACCTGTCCTAGACATAGAATTTCTTGAGATTATTGGCATTCCAGCTGTGGGGTATAGTCCTACCTCTTGCATCGGCTAACTGGTATGAGCCTTTACCATGAACTTTGACTACCCAGTAAGGGCCTTCCAAGTTCGGGTCGAGCTTGACTTAAGGAACCTACCTGCTGGCCTCATTTCTCCTCAGCACCAAATCTCCTTCTTTGAAGTAGCAGTGCTTGACTTTGGAGTTATAGACTGAGATATGCACTGCAGTACTAAGTTTAATTTTTAGCCTGCCTTGCAGACTCGGGAAGTTAGTGGAATTCTAACTTTCTGAGTATGCACTGCAGTACTCAGTTTAATTTTTAGCCTGCCCTGCAGACTTGGGAAGTTAGTGGAATTCTAACTTTCTGAGTATGAACTGCAGTACACAGTTTAATTTTTATCCTGCCCTGCAGAATCGGGAAGTTAGTGGAATTCTAACTTTCTGAGTATGCATTGTAGTACTCAGTTTAATTTTTAACCTGCCCTGCAGACTCGGGATGTTAATGGCATTCTAAATTTCTGAGTATGCACTGCAGTACTCAGTTTAATTTTTATTATCCCTTATAAGGGAGGTAATTTAACAACATAATACTCGTAAAAAATAGAAGAAATTTATTAAAATCTGCAGTGATGCTTGATTACATCATTTATTGAGAATAGAAAACTGAGCTGAAAAATAAAGAACGTAATTCCGGCACCTGTCCTAGACATTGAATTTCCTGAGATTATTGGCATTCCAGCTGCGGGGTATAGTCCTACCTCTTGCATCGGCTAACTGGTATGAGCCTTTTCCATGAACTTTGACTACCCGGTAAGGGCCTTCCCAGTTTGGGTCGAGCTTGCCTTGAGGAACCTGCCTGCTGACCTCATTTCTCCTCAGCACCAAATCTCCTTCTTTGAAGTAGGAGTGCTTGACTTTGGAGTTATAGTACTGAGATATCCTCTGCTTATACTTAGCCATTCGGATGTAGGCCACTTCCCTGGCTTCTTCCAAGTCATCATTGACCTGCCTGAGCTCGTTGTCTTGGTCTGACTGGTCATGGAGTTCGGACCTCGGAGAGAGGAGTCCAATTTCGGCTGGGATGACTACCTCGCATCCATAGGCCAGGGAAAAAGGTGTTTCACCAGTTGCTGAATTTGGCGTAGTCCTGTACGCCTAAAGTATGTTGGGTAAGTGTTCAACCCAATTCTCTCATTCTTCTTCCAGCCTTTTCTTTAAGCCACCTTTGACCTGTCTGTTTGTCTATTCGACTTGGCCATTAGCCTATGGATGTCCGACAGAAGTACAATGTTGAGCAATGCCCAGCTCGGTGCACCATGTTCGGACTATCCTGTCTTCAAACTACGTTCCGTTGTCTGAGATCAAGATCTTAGGTATTTCATATCTGCAAATAATACTTTTCCATAGGAACTTCTGAATGGCCCTCCTGTGATAGTAGTTAGAGCATTGGTCTCAACCCATTTGGTAAAATAGTCGACTGCCACGACAAGGAACCTCAGGTTCCCGGGAGCTCGAGGAAGGGGTCCGACCAGGTCTACCCCTCATTGATAGAAGGGCCAATGAGACACTATGGGAACCATTTCTTGTTCAGGTTGATGCGTTAAGTTGTCATGCACCTGGCACGACTTACACTTCGTTACCAGTTCAAATGCATCGGTCTGCATGGTGGCCCAGTAGTAACCGAACAGGCGGCACTTTCTGGCTGGAGTCCGAGCACCCGTGTGATTTCCACAGATACCGAGGTGAATTTCTCTAAGGAGATAGTTTCCTTCTTCCTCCGAGGCACACCTGATCCAAGGTGATGTAAAAGACCGTATTTATAGAATTTCATCGAAAATGGAATACCTGCTTGCCAGAAGCTTCAACTTTCTAGCCAGGAACTTGTCGTTTGGTAGGATTCCATGCTTAAGATAGGACACTATAGGGTCCATCCATGTAACCTGCTGACTGACTGGTTGCACCCGGTTCAGGGTGTAGCTACGTTCGTCTAGTTGTTCCACCAACACTTTTTTATTTGAGAAGAAGTTAAAGGCCAGCTAGGAGAGGGCGCCAACTTTCTATTCTGTGCCCGAGAGACCTGCTCGATCTGAATTGACTGGAAGTTCTTGAGTAGGGCTTGGGCCACTGCCAAACACTTTTGCATGGGTTCTTCCTTCGCTTCATACTCCCCTTTGATATGATTGACCACCAATTGTGAGTCACTGAACACTTGTAAGTTGACAGCACTAAGTTTGCTGGCCAGCCGGAGCCCTCTGATCAGAGCTTCATATTCTGCCTCATTATTAGTAGCACTGAACTGGAAACGTAGTACGTATGGAAACTCTTCTCCTTTTGGACTTATGAGTAGGAGGCCTGCCCCTGCCCCATCTTTTCCAGCTGCCCTATCCACATATAAGGTTCAGAGCTTGGCTTTCCCGACTGAGTGATCTTTCTCAACGTCCACTGAAATTCCTTCAGCTAAGAAGTCGGCCAAAGCTTGAGCCTTGATAGCCGCTCGGGGTTGGAAGTCCAAGTCATATTCTGCAAGTTTTACGACCCATTTGGCCAGTCTACCAGAGGTGTCAGGCCGTGTCAGTATTTGTCGTAGGGGCTGGTCGGTCACCACCGTTATCGGATGTGCTTGGAAATATGGCCTCAGTTTTCTCGAGGCATGAACCAAAGCTAGAGCTAATTTTTCTGTGTTGGTATACCTAACTTCTAGTCCATGTAAAGCTCCGCTTACATAAAACACCGGTTTCTGCACTCCATTTTCTTCTCTGATCAGGACCGCGCTAATTGCCTCTTCAACAACTGCTAAGTAGATGAACAAAGTTTCTCCTTCCTGAGGAGATGTCAGTGTAGGCAGCTCGGCTAAGTAAGCCTTAAGATCCTTGAATGCCTTCTGGATATCCTCGTTCCACTGGAACGGACTTGTTTTCCTGAGGACCTTGAAGAATGGTAGGGCACGCTGTGCCAATCTAGACAGAAACCTATTCAGGGCTGCCATACGCCCTGTCAGTCTCTGTACTTCTTTGATGCTCCTAGGAGGTGGCATTAACCTTAAAACTTCAATCTTATCGGGGTTCGCATTGATTCCTTCCTTGGAGATCATGTACCCCAGGAACTTACCTAACCTGACCCCAAATGTACACTTTTTGGGGTTTAGCTTCATCTATGTCTGTCTGAGCACACTGAATACTTCTCTGACATCCACCATTTATTGATCAAGGGACCTACATTTGATCAAGATCGTCCACATAGACCTCCATACATCTTCCAATCTGTTTCTCAAATATCTTGTTCATTGCTATCTGATAAGTGGCCCCGGCATTCTTAAGCCCGAATGGCATGGTGACATAACAGAAAGTACCCTGCTCAGTAATGAATGCAGTCTTTTCTGCATCGATATTTGATGGTACCCCTTATATGCATCCAAAAATGCAAAGATTTCAATGCCCACAATTGAATCAACTAACCTGTCAATCTTAGGGAGTGGATAACAATACTTGGGACAAGCTTTGTTCAAGTCGGTGAAGTCCACACACATTCGCCAGCTTCCATCTGGCTTCTTCACCAACACAGGGTTGGCTAGCCAGCTCAGGTACACCACTTCTCGCATGATTCCTGCCTGAAGAAGCTTCTCTACCTCTTTCCGAATCGCATCCATTCTGTCCTTAGCAAATTGTCTTTTCTTTTGCCTAATTGATTTTCTACTCGGGTCAACATTGAGTCTGTGGAGAGCCAGCTCGGGTGATAGACCCGGCATGTCATCTGTCTTCCAAGCGAACACATCTCTGTACTCTTTTAGTACGTTGATGAGTTCCTCCTTTTGCTGTTTTGGGATCCACGATCCCACATTTACAGTTAAATCTTTCTGTCCTTCCCACATGCCTACTGCTTCAATTTTGTCTTCTGAAGACAAACTTTCTTCCTCTTCTGGGAGTAATTCTTCAATAGACACCTGTTGCACCATTAGTTTTCTATTAATGGTGGCCTTGTAACGGCTCCTAGCTGTCTCTAAGTCACCCTTGACTTCTACCGACCCCTGCGACGTTGGGAACTTCATACTTATATGGGCTGGAGAGATTACCGCTCTGAGATCTATAAGCATAGGTCGTCCCATAATAACGTTGTAGGTTGGGGGTGCCTTAACAACAACATAATCTACTATAAGGGTCCTGCCCCTTGGTTCCTGTCCAAAAGTGGTTGGCAGCCGGATCATGCCTATGGGATGGATGGGAGGTCCTACAAACCCAAATAACGGGGCCGAGACTGGTGTCAGCTCGGTATCCTGCATCTTCATGGATTGAAAAACATTGTAGTACAGTACATTGACCGCACTACCTGTATCGACACAAATACGCTTCACCGTAAACTTGTTAATTATCACCTGGATAACTAACCCTTCGTTATTAGTGACTAAGGGCAAGGGGTCTCGAGGACCGTATATTACCTCTCCGGTCAATCTTTGTCTTTTGTTAGAGTCCGGGGCAGCAGTCGACCTGCTACTGTCCTTATCGCCGGGTCGAGAGGAGGTACTCGGGCCACCGGAGATGGTGTTAATTGTGTTGATGGGATGATTGTCGATCTTTCTGTCGGGGCCCGGGGATTGATCCCTTCTACGTCGGTAGTCGTCACATCGTCCCCTGTCCTGACCAAAATTCCCTCTTTTAAACTCCCTTCTCCTTCTGGGCTCTGTATTCTGTGAGCGGTCTATGACCACGTCCAACTTCCCTTCCATGACCGTGGCGTCAATGTCCCTCTGCTAGTCCCTGTAATGCTCTAAGTCGTGTCCAATATCTTCATGGTATTTGCAGAATTTGGTCTGATCTCTTTTATCCCGAGGACCTCGTAGGGGAGGAAGGACTCGGGCAATGCCTTTACTTTGCATTATAGTGAGAACCTGCTCATGTGACCTATTTAACGGGATGAAATCCTGTTCCTAAAGTGCTCTCTTCTTTCCCAGTCGGTCAGATATGGGCGCAGCGACTCGGTCCCATACTGGCTTGCGTTTTCTATCAGATCTATCATCAGGTTTATCCTTCTTGGACCCCTCTGCTTCTCTCTTTAGGCGGTTAGCCTCTTCACCTTGGCAAAATCTGTAGGCGTGGTCCATGCATTCTTCCATAGATCAACGTAGTTTACTGTTGAGCTTGGCATATAGCTGACCCTCTAGTAGACCTGCTACGAATGATGTAATTAACAGATGTTCCTCGGCATTCCTGACCTGCCTTGACTCTTCATTGAACCTTCTCAGATATTGTAATGCTGACTCGTCCTTCCTCTGCCGGATAGTAAGAAGGTATGTGGCGTTCCTCTGAAAAGGTTTGGAGGTGACGAACGCCTGCATAAACTTTTTAGCCAGAGTTTCAAAGTTGGGAATTGAGTGAGGTGGTAGTTTCCGGAACCACTCACGGGCTCGGCCGGTGAGCAAGGCCGGGAAGGCTTTGCACTTCCATCTCCTCGGCAACACAATCCAGGTTCATATGTGTTAGGTATTGAAACAAATGATCTTGGGGGTCTTTCGTGCCATCATTTGGCTCCAACTTGTGGATCTTAAACCTCTCCGGACGCGGGTAATTTAAGATCTATTCTGAGAACGGTGATTCGAACGACAAATCGTCTGATTTCTACCCTAACAATCCATCGAGCTCTGCTCGGGCAGCCTCCTGGGCATCTTTCTTCCCAGCGTTAGACGTGAAAGATAGCGTATCCGCCTTATCGTCTCTGCGCGTGTGGGTGGTCTTAGGAGCATTGTTTTCCAGAACCTCTTCCTCCCGTCCTTTCAAGGCTAGACCCAACATGCTTTTAAACAATGCCATGTCGAGATTTCGTAAAGCCTCTAGCAAAGCTTGTTGGGCAGGATCTGCCAGGACTTCTCCTTGATGAGTCTGATCTTGGCTGGTGGCTGCGTTTGGATCCACCTCGCCGGTACCAGTTTGCCCAGCCGCAGTTGCGATGGGGTCAGGCCCTTGGGTTTGGGTCTTTTTTCAAGTGTTCTTAGGGGTGCCATTGCTTTTTTCTTGATGAGGTCATTGATAGAAGACCCTCCTTCTAGCGCCAATTGACGACGCTGGATATCGTCGAATGTATAATCCGGGTCTAAATACTCTAGAACGACATACCAAGAACCGTTAACAATGGAGATGGAAATTGGGATGTGATTTAGACTGAGCTTGAGAGTTAGTTTCTCCCAAGTTGCCTACGTATCCAATGAATGTAATTGGAATCCAGTCTCTGTAGTTCCTTAGGGTAGTTTATATATGGAGGCGTCTCGCCCTCTTTTCTTGTTTGACAAGTATAAGACTCTTAAACCCTAAGGATTATCTTGTATAAACCACTTATTAAGAGATAATTATGACTATGTTTAAAGTAGCTGATCCGAGTCCTACAATCACGGGATTCACCTTTTTTATCTAATTAAATAGGCAGGTGCTTGAATTCCCCTTAGAGGGAAGAGTCCCGACGTCCTGCATCGGGCACCCTCAGGTCGTCTCGACCAGGCTCTCCCGACTTCCATGACCGAGCCGCCCTGCAGTGGTCAGATCGGGGAGAGAGGGAAGACCTCTCTCGTGGGTTCAGGCCAATCCGAGAAGGAGCTTCTGGCCCCGAGGCCTTTCTATACATTTTCTATAACACCATTCTCTGAATGACACGTGGTAGGCTCTATCCTGACCATCATCAGACAGCAATGGAAGGATTTTGGAAGTATGGGGAAAAGCGCAACACCATCTCCTTTCTTCAAGTATAGCAGAGGCGGAAGTCATTCGATGGGTGATGATAAAGGCCTTACAACGAGGTTGGAGAAGTTTAATTATCATGTCAGATGCTAAAGAGGTGGTGGATATGACAACTGGCAGGATGTCTATTAAGACAGATTTTTTGCAAATTATAGAAGACATAAAGGCTTTGGAGAGGTGTTTTGATAAATTTCTTGTTAATCATGTCAGAAGAACTTGTAATGTTGCTGGCCATGAGGTTGTGCATTTTGCGCGTGTATCAGTTGGGGAGTTTGAGTGGTTACATAACTTTCCCGTGTGGTTATCATCTTTGTGTGATGATGGATAACCTTCGTTGTAACATTGTCCTTCTTAATAAAATTTCTTTCGTTTCGGGAAAAACAAAAAGCCACGTTGTGAACAATAAAAAAACAAATAAAATACTCTCTCCTACTTTATAAAAAAACTAGTAAGAAAGAAAGAAAAAGTTAATTTTGTTACAAATATTACGTGTTATAACTTGTATTATAAATATAACACGTAATGTGTGGATGTCCATCTCCTCCATGTAAAATACTAGCCCACAGCTAGTTTACTTAATAGCTAAGTCTTAAAGTCAGCACGATAAAGTGGATAAGTATCGACATCAAAATATGGTGTAATCAACGGATGTATTTACACCATAAAATCACGTGTGATATGTCGTGTCTTTATTAAAGGATACCACGTTAGATAATTATCCGGAATAATTATATATAACCTATGATAATCACGTGATTGGCCTTTGGGGAGTCCTAACAATCACATGGGGTCATAAGGACTTGCCAATTCTTTCTTCTCGTGTATGTATATACTAGTGAGTTCCATCCGTGCAAGGCATGGCAATGAATTGCCCTAGCAAATTGAATAAATTAAACCTCTATATAGAAGCAGCAATTAAGCAATTTAGTGGAGATGATATAAGAAGCTAGCGTAAATTACCTCATTTCATGAAACCAATACATACTTGCTTCCAAAGGAACAAGTTTACATATGGGTACAACAAAGGAAGTGGAAGCATAAATAGATGTTCTATACATGTCGCTAAAGACGATACAAAATATTTTATTTCCTATGAGCAAAATGCAAGATTGTGTAAGGCCTCCTAATCATGAGTTAGCTAGTCCTGATTTGGCTAGCTTGTCCTTGTTCTTCTTCACATGACCTTGCTCATTATCATCACTTTTAGGCATCAGCAGAACAACATCAGAATTAGCCTAAAAGTGTTGTACGCAGCTTTATCTCAACAAAATCATGTGAACAAGTCTGTCTGAGCCGTAATGAGCAAAAAGATTCTCAGACTTAGAAATAACAGATCCTAAAAAGCAAATAATACTAAAAAAAAAGGGGAAAACATGATCCTAAACAAAGTTTACCTAAAAAGCAAAAAATACTAAATAATATATCCTAAATAAAGCAAAACATGATCCATAGCAAACCATAATCCATAGCAAGAACAAAACATGATGTTTCGCATGATCCTGTTTCGGATGCCAACTAATTCCACAATTTCACAATACTTTCTTTTTCTTTGAGTGGACAATACCACAATACTTGAATGTTCTGAAAATGAAGAAACCGATAAAAGACTAAAAAAAACCTATAATTTTGTACCTCTTCTCGTCCCCCTTCTCATCCTCGGACCAAAAACCTAAGAAATGGAGCATCGACGCCATCTCTTTATATATAAAAAAGCTAATAATAAGTGAACAACTACTGAAACCTAGTAAAAGATACTATGTGGACATTTTAATTCCACAAGCATGTTGTGAAGTGGGAAAATAAAAGTGAGCACATAAGGGGTGTTAACAAAATCCATGTCATATGAGGACCCTTCTTCAAGATCAAAATCACTTCATGTGTCTGCAAAAAATTGGATTTTCATTGTGGATTCCATGCCTTTCATAAAACAATCTAACTCAAGTTCCATGCCTACCATTTCCCTAAAGAATGGGAAAGAAAAAAGTAAAAAACAGAAAATCAAATGTAGTCATACTACATTAGGGATTACATATGCAATCAGCATGTGGCAAAAAGCTTGCGATCACGTTTGAAGTTCATAAAAAAGACTGTAGATTCCTCTATAAAGCCAATATGTTGAACAAATTGACCAAACCGATAACGTTACCCCCAGCTTGAGCAAATGCTCTAGCTTCTTATACATAATGATATAAACAGCTTTTTAAGATAAAAAAACAAAACAAAACAAAGAAACAAGAAGTGGGGAGTGCTGAGAATAAATAAAATAAACCTGGAGCTGGAATAGTCAAGCTTGCCGGTGGAAGAGAAGACGATGTGGGCAACATCGGCATCATATAGAACAGCAAGCTCTTGAGCTTTCTTAAAAAGCCATCTCCTTCTCTTTCAGAATGTCACCTGCCTCGCCATCGCGTTGTTTATTTTTTTGATCTGTAACTAGTCTGTCGCCATTTTGCTAATAATTATCTACCAACAAAAAAACCCGCTTAATTTTTATTCTTTTGATATCGATGATCAACCCCGATGTCAAATACAACAAAACCTAAAAAAAAGCCTAGTTTAATAAACCACAGAATAAACCAGCATAAAGCGAGATGTATATTGTGGAAGTAGGTGTTTCAAACTTTAAACTTTCTAAATAAGAAATTCATGAACCTGTTGATCACACCATCAACAATGACCTAAATTGTTCTGATCAGTCAACAAATGGATGATTTCCATCGCATGCTTGATAATGCGAACATCCATCATATTCTTTCCATAGGTATGACCGTGCATCATGAGTGAATTGGTCAGCCTCTCTACAATAGGGCACCGAGCGTTTCTGAACCTCTTAGCTTGTCACCTTCCAGCAATATGGGGCATATAGGTAGGATGCTTGGCTGCTGTGCCAGTAATGTAATCATCAACAGAGAGATCACTGGCCTAAGCACACACAAAAACGACATATAAACATACTATATCCAGAAAGGAAAGGGTAATGGTGGCTACTCCACATGACAAAAAAAGGTTAAACTTTAGAATAAAACTTTAAATAGTATGAATTGACTACAGAGCATATATAACATGAAACAAATAATTAGCAGAAATTTGTAAGCTTTAAAAGTCTATAATGTAACCAAAAAAAGCCCAAATCTTTATCACAACATTTTTCTTAAGGAAAACATACAAAATCATTTCAAACCTTCGACGAAAAGCTTAATCTACATGCATCTATGTTGCTATATAAACTTCCATGTCTCCTTTTTGTATGTTAAGACATACAAATGTGGAAGAAATGAATGACAAACTCTCTAACACGACTCTGTAATATTGCTTCTTTTAACCACAAGGTGAGGAATGTTGGTTATTAAGTTAATTTGATATCACAATTACACATTAGCTGGAATGAAAACAAAACAGCCCAAAACTGAATTAAAAACACATAATGCAATGCGAAAAGCAAAACTGACCTGTGGGACCTCTACAGAAGCAACCCAAATGACAATAACAATAGCAAATAGGAAAAGCCCAACTTTATATTCAATCCCATCACCAATCCAACACAAACCTAAAATCAAAACAAGAAAAAACACAACAAAATCACTCTCAATCACTCAATTAGTAAATAAAAATCAAAAAATTTACGTTGGGGGAGCTATGTCTTCCACCCAATTTTAAAATTCGAATGCAAATTACTATGAAAATACAAAAAAGATTTAAAGGGGTATAGGCAGTAAGAAAGTTTGCTTAAAACAATGGAATGATTTAGGAACACCAAATATAATTTGGAGTAGCAGAGAAGGGAAAGGGGTGACTTACATAGGGTAAAACAGCGTTTAATAGAAGAGGAAAGATCCATTGAAAGAACCGAACAGTGATGTAGCATGGTCCTGTAACTAAAAAATGTGAAGATCAATACAATTGATTAATGCAAACGAATGACAACAGTTTCAAAGTATTCAATAGTCAAGTGTTGCTAATGTCTAAATTTCAACTATTCAACCACATTTCTATTATGAAATAGTAACGTAGTCCCTCTATTTCATTGAATCATCCTATCTGCATAAGCAAAGAGACTTTTAAAACCAAAATACATGAACATGGTATACCTTTATCTTTAGCAAGAATTGGAAGACGGAGAAGATCTCGAATGGCTCTGCATCAGCTGCCAAAACCACGAAATTAGATATTCCCCCGTTTATCGTGTTTGATTCTAATAATCATCAAGCCAAAGCTATTAATTAAACCGAACAAATATATACATAAATTGACATTAATCTTTTTCTCAAACCTGAAAATTAGAGATGTGGGATACTGGAGATGTTGTTCAGTTTGAGAAAACCAATCGAGATATAAGACGCTACAGCCAGCACACACTCGTAGAGGTGTACGACGGTACAGATTAGCCATTTCAAATGGCCGACGCCGGCGGTAAACGTCGAACGATCTGGAGGCGTGGGGGAGAGGGGTGAACGCAAAATTCGCCGCCGCCAACAGCCATACGTACACCTCTTGAATGAATACCATAGCTAATGAACGTATATTCTTGCTATTAAACTAATTAACTGGGCCTATTTTCATTGGCCATTTTAATTGACTGCTTAAAATACAGGCCCAAACGCGAAAAAATAGTAAAAAAACCGTCGACGCGGCTCAATGGCTGAACTTTTGTTCTATTTTCTTATAGAGAAAGACTAGTGGTGGTTTGGCCTTTTGGCCCATCACAATATTGACCCATGATGAATGTTTTTATTTAAAGGAGTTCTATGGGCAGCAGCATAAACATTTTTGACACCACAATTACATTTAGAAATTTATGTGTAAATATAGTGTCAAAAGTGTTTATGTGATGTCAATAGAACTCACAATTATTTAAAGTTAATTATAGAATTATATAAATTGAATCAAAATTTAGGAATATATAGCCAATTTTATAAATTGAATCAGTTGACAAAGCTATTTAGGAATATCTATTGAGAGAATGTATTAGGTACTCAAACGAGTAAACGAATGAAATTTCAAAGTACATAGATTACAGTGGTCATTTAACCATTCCTGCTATGAAATATTAAACAAGGGTGCATACGCAATGGTTGAGTTGCCGAGTAATCGAGTTTCTTCCGTTAAAACCACATCTCTTCGCAATGAGATTTTATTAGTTTTAATAAATTATCATGATGAACCCGTAAGCATACTGAGTTTTTTTTGATATTTTTCAGTGCTTTATTATTATTATTATTGATTATATATGTTTTCTCATTGTTTTTTAAATATTTTTTTGAGGGGTATTGTTTTTTAATTTCATTTTTCATTTATGCTTAGTTTTAAGAGTGTGTTGGGCTTCATAATTGTTTTCAAACTTTTTTATACCCGTTTTATTAAATTTAAAACATTTATATCATTTTGAATGAATATTAAACATCTCTCACACCCTTAATGTTAATTTTCTTAATTTTTTTGGAAAGTCTCTTTCACGCAAATTGAAGTAGTTGTGCCAACAAGACATTGACCCAGCGGTATTAGTTGTGGTTATTAAACCGGAGGTTCTGCGTTCAATTCCCAATGGGGATAGTGTGTGTGAGTATGTATATTTCGTTTTCGTAAAAAAAAATGAATTAATTGTTGTTGATTTATTTATTTATTTATTTAAGGAATCAATAATTTTCCATCTCTTTTTTAGTGCAAGATGGGCAGTAGAAGGAAAACGATGCCGGCGTTGGATGTTGGGCCATACTTGAGGGCTGGACCCATACCAAGACATGAATAAAAAGCAGATTATGGAATTTTTTACACAACCTTGTTGAAAAATTCAGAGCTTGACATGTGTCCATTCCCTTCTTCCTATATAATATAGGTAGATATGCATGCAAGTGGAGTAATAAAAGTGACTTATTTTCAAGATTAAAGTTTTATAGATTTTTGTCCATAAGGACAAAATTATAAAAAAATCGGGATAGAAGAATGACATCGTAATTTAATCGAGACAAAAGAATAATTATGTAAGAATAAATGTGGAATAAAGTAAATATGAAGAATAATCATAAACACAAAATAACATTAACACGCCAAGAATAATTTTAAGGTAATAATTGTGATTTTTGTTCTTTATAATCATGAAAATGTTACTTTTGTCCTTCCAGACCCATTTATTAATTTTTTTGTCCTTGTGGCCCATTCCCCCAAAGTTTTATTCACTTTGCCCTGAGTTTCTTTGAGTACTGATATCTTTTACTTCTATACTATCTAAAACATATATTATATGATAGATATAATATAACACGTTATCAGCACGCGTCTCTACCGGTGCTGAGTAAGGCATTCAGAAAATTACTCGTAAAACGTTGATAGAGCGTGGAGGTAATCTTAGTCAATCTATATTCGTTTGTTTATGTTATGGCTAACATATCGAGGCAAGAATTTGTACCACTAGATATTTCCGGAAGAAATTATCTATCGTGAACGATGGACGTTGAGATCCATCTGGAATCTATGGGGCTTGGCAATACTATTATTAAGGACAATGATGAGTCCAGCCAAAGCGGTGCCAAAGCCATGATCTTCCTTCGACAGCATCTTGGAGATGGGTTGAAAAATGAATACCTTACGGTAAAAGATCCTTCTGAATTGTTGCATAATTTAAAGGATAGATACGACCACCTGAAGTTGTCGGTTCATCCTGGTGCCAGATTTGATTGGCTTAATCTGCAGCTGCAAGATTTTAAAATCGTGACCGAGTTTAATTCTGCCATGTTTAAAATCACCTCTCAGTTAAAATTATGTGGCGATAAAGTAACTGATGAGGATATGCTGGAGAAGACATATTCCACATTTCATATCTCAAATATGCTCCTGGAGAAGCAATATCGAGAAAAGGGGTTCAAAAATTATTCTGGGCTTATAGCATGCTTCCTTGTGGCAATACAGAATAATCAGCTTTTGTTGAAAAATCACAAGTCCCGACCGACTGGTGATAGCCCATTCCCTGAAGTGAATGTGGGTCAGTCTTCAAATTTTGATCGTGGTTGTAGACGTGGTCGTGGCCATGGAAGAGGCCGTGGACGAGGCCGTGTCGTGAACGCGGTCGTGGAAGATATATGTCATATCATAATGATGTCGATCATGGTAAGAAACAATGGTCCCCAGAAGACAGATCATAGGAAACACAATGAAAAGAAAGTTAATGATGATAAATGCTTCCGTTGTGGAATGGAAGGTCATTGGTCCCGTACATGTCGTACGGCGGAACACCTTGTCCGACTTTATCAAGCATCATTGAAAAAACGAATTGAAGATCGTGAGGCGAATCTTGTATACCGTGATCATCCTGAAGATGATGATACTTATGTTGATGTTGATGATGATGATGATGAACTTGGATATGGATAGTTCTTGATGATCCCCGAAGGGTCAAATGATCAAGAAAATATTTAGACTAGTCTAATGCTTTCCTGTAATATTGTAGTTTTCATTTCGTTTCCTTGTAATATAGTAGTTTCCTTTTGTTGGTGTTTTTTCTGAATGTTCTATTTTGTTATCTTCTTGAAGAAGATATGTATACAGATGGTGTGTTGGATATCAATAAAGATGTTTGTTTGATTGACAATGCCACTATACATACCATATTTAAACATGAAAATACTTTTCTTCCTTGAAGAAAGAAAAGATAAATGTTAACACAATCTGTGGCAATTCAAAAATGATAGAAGGCTCTGGAAGAGCTGTTACATTTCTCCCTGAAGGAACGAAATTTACTATTGATCACGCACTGTTTTCTTCAAAAGCCTGAAGAAATCTATTAAGTTTTAAGGATATCCGTCAAAACGGATACCATATTGAAACAAAGAATTACACAGATACTGAATATCTGTGTATAACGATAAATGTTTCCGGAAAGAAACATGTACTGGAAAAAATTCCATCTCTTTCTTCAGGAAATGCTTTACTTTTGAACTGTCTGTGTATCAATTGATTTTTCAAAGTTAGGATTCCTTTTCTGATTTTAATTAGGGAAGGTGCTGATGAGAATATTTCAGTAGTTATGATTGAAGAAGTCGAATGGTGTTTTGGCTTATGTGTATATATGGCATCTCTTACTTCTTAACGCCTAAGTCGGATATGTTTACTTTATCTTAATTTCTTGCATTGTGATTCTGATTTTTGTTGCATAGATCTTTCTTTGGTCACTCCGTTTGAAATACCATATACAGTCCACCTATTTGCTGGAACGCTCACATGAAAAATTACTTTGTCATTATATTCATATTATTTACACAATTGGTTCTTTACTGACTCAATGACATTCTATCCAAAGGTTTTTTCTTTTGAACATTGGGCAAGAAATTCCTTCGGTCTCTTCTTATGTGTTTGAAGTCATCGAGATTCAGTGTCAATTATGATTCCTTTTAGGCTGAATGTTTTCTCATGCTAATAACTATATATGCTATCTCACAGGAAATCGGAACAATTAAAAAGGACTCAACTTTTACACTTCTTTAGTGCTCTCCTTGCACATAATGGACCGGGGAGTTCGTTCACTTCTCTCAATACTTCTTTTTAAATTCAGGTGAGTTTCTTAATTTTTTGCTTATTTATGTGTCATATCAATAACCCGACATGCTTACAGTTGTTGCATGCTCGCATAGTATTCATGTCACCTTCTTTAATACTACATGCACTGTCGAGAGTAAACTGATTTTTATATCAAATATCACCATTATCTAAAAGCAATGCCCGCAGCATTTTAAGGAATCTATGGTTGAGAACATTATATAAATAGTAATGTTTCTGCCGTAGAAGTAGCTAGAGTTGGACTACAACGTATCTCTTATTCTACTTTTTTTTACCAAATGATTTTATTAAAGATGTTAAATGAGAGATAAGTGAAAAATAAGGTTACTTAGCGTGTTCATAGTATGTGGGACACCGCAAAATCACGTTAATATCTAATTGTGAATCCTGTATCTTATCAAATTGGTTAATTGTTATAATAGACCAGTGATGCAATCCATTTTCTTGTTTAGGTTGCTATGTTTTGTTCATGTTGTTTGTGCAATGTGACAATTTGGGACTAACATGATATTGAGACTTTGCTTCCACAAATTTTTCACATCTGCCTTTTGTAGTATCCATTTCAAATATGCTACGTTGATTTTGCGGGTTCGGGACAAGTTAAACCATTCTTTTTCGTGTCTTATACATTGCATAGCTGGTGTATAATATATTGATGACCGGATATATGTTTTACGATGCTCAATTTCATATTGAATTGCAACAAAGTCTTGAACAAGTATCTCATCTTAAAGCACAAGAATTGCAACAAAGCCTTGAATCGCGCCTGTAAAGATAGTTTCAATTTCTTTTGACTTATCGAGAGTGATTGTCACTAAAACCAGGCTTTTCTAACCATGGTATCACTGAAAAGATGTTCCCTCTCAAAAAAAAATGTTCAGAGCACTTTCAAGATCATAACGTATTCCATTACCTTGATATTCGTGTATTGTATTGCATGACAGTTTTGAACTAACTTTGCTTAATGTATTTTGACTCATCAAACAAATTAAGAAATACTTAATATATGCAAGCATTGTAGCTTATTTTGAGAACTGTCACTATCGTTTCTGTATGGACACATGCCTTTTTATCATATTGTTTCTTCTTTGATTTGGATCTTGCGAGATAAGTAACTATCTCCTACCTTTTTAAATATCAAAACGTCTTGTTAGGTAGGTGCAACTACAATGCAACGTAACTGGAAGGGGCATACCGTGCCTTGCATGGCACAAACTATCTCTAGTTATATATATATATATATATATATATATATATATATATATATATATATATATATATATATTTGTTAAGTGCTAAGAGGTTATGCCCTCAAATGACCACTTGGACCTCCTCCCCACTTGACACGTGGCGTTTTTATTTTAATTTTAATTTTTTCATCCGTATGTCGCCTCTTTTTCTATTTATTTGGGTAGGCATATTTCTGACCAGATAATACCGTGTTTTACTTTTACAGCTGTAGTCAACTTCCAATGCGTCTTCTTGACACGTGCCGTTTTTTTAATCGCCTCATCTTATCTTATAATACCTCCGGTCCAAAATATAAGTCATCATAGTTTTTTTATTTTGGTCCCATGATATAAGTCATTCACAATACCAAAAGAGCATTAATAAACATTTTTCTTTATCTTACCCCTAATTTATATAAATCAAACCACTTTTATTTACTCCACATTTGTTACATTTATGATAGTAAGGTGTGTATTAGACATTTTATCCATACATTAATTACATTTAACTATTTTCTTAATCAATGTGTAAAAAGATGACTTATATTTTGGACCGGAGGTAGTATCTATTAAGTGCTAAGAGGTTATGCCCCCAAATGGCCACTTGGACCTCCTCCCCGGTTGACACGTGGCGTTCTTTTATTTTGATTTTGATTTTTTTCATCCGCAAGTCCCTTCTTTTTCTATTTTATTTGGTAGGCATATTTCCGACCAGATAATACAGTGTTTTACTTTTACAGCTGTACTAAACTTTCAATGTGTCTTCTTGACACGTGGCGTTTTTTTTAATCGCCATGTCTTCTCTTATACTACCTCCGGTCCAAAATATAAGTCATCATAACTTTTTTACCTTGGTCACATAATATAAGTCATTCACAATACCAAGAGAGCATTAATGAACATTGTTCCTTATCTTACCCCTAATTCATATCAATCCAACCACTACTCCACAATTGTTAAATTTATGATAGTCAAGGGATGTATTAGACATTTTATCCATACATTAATTATCTTTAACTACTTTTTTAATCAATATGAAAATTCTAGGATGACTTATATTTTTGACCGGAGGTAGTTTTCATTAAGTGGTAAGAGGTTATATATGCTCTCAAATGCCCACTTGGACCTTATATTTATCTATATACTATTAAAAGAGACCCCAAATCATCTACAGTGCTCCACGTCCCCTTTTTCTTCAATTTTGGTGTTCTCATTGACTGCCACGTGGTAAGCTGCAGGATTGACACGTGGCAGATGCAAACCATTTAAAAAATTTGTCTCTTACGGAGGAAGTTTCACATATTATGCCAGATCGGATCTCAAAATATCTTTCAATTTGGTTTATTGTTTTGCGTCTTCTCCTCCACAAAACAGCACACGCGTATCTCACTCTTCCCCACCCCTTCCTTGCCGTCTATCCAGAAAATATTCACACACAGTTACTCTCCCTCCCTTCCCTTCACATAACCCTACCTTCTTCAACCCCAACGACGACAACCGGAATCCCAATCTTCATCAACCTCTTTTATCTGCACCTTCTTCATATGATTTTGAGCTTTTTTTTTCTTCTTAATTATTATCACTGCTAATTTTTAAATTAAATGTCTAGCGACTAAGAAATTGTGTGCTAACTGTTCTTACTTTTGCGTCTTCTTCAGGAATTGTGCTCGATTTCGTGAACAAGGTATACTCATTCACAGTTTTATGTCTTTTGAATCTTAATTGTTTGGCGAAATGTTGCTTGTGTTTGTTTAATTTATACAAGATTGACTTGTTCCTATTTTTATTCGGGATTTCTCCTATTTATTCTGTTGATGCTTCATAATGTAGAAAAGTCGGTGGTTTATTGTGCAAATTCTTGATCAATTTATTTAGTTGTTTTTTTTTTTGTCGCTTGTTAATTAACTTTCATTATTTTTTAGAAGTGTTGTCGGATGTCATCTCTTAGTCCATTTTCTTTGTATATTCTATTTTGAGCTAATATTCGGACATAGAGTATTAAGCTTTTGATTGTTGAAATAACGGTCTCAAGATTATCGCATTTGTTTTGTGCAAATAAGTTTTGGAGTTTTATTCTTAAGGTGTTTTCCTTCTTAAGGTGTTTTCCTTTCTTTTCTTTTGAATAACCTTTGTTGAATGAGTGTGCCCAGTAATGTTGTTTTTTCTTAATGGATACTTTTTGGTCTTCTGTTTACACTATTGTATGTGGTTGTGTTCATTTGTCATGGTGCAAACAAAATAGATCCTTGAAATCTCAAAATGTTATGGATTCCCTTCAATGTATAATCTGTAGAAGGAGTAATTCGAAGGCTCTTGATACTCTTGGCCGTAAATGAAACATATCATTCAAAGAGTATGGAAAGCAGAAAATCTATCTTGCTCGTCAAGATCAGTTTGACATCCCGAACACAGAGGAGCTTAATTCCATGAAGGAAGAAAATGCAAGGCTTCAAGAACATCCGGATGTTGAAAAGAAAGCAATCTCTGAGGTTGAGTCTGGTATGCCTTTTGAAATCATAAATTCTAGCTGATTTCCAAGAAACCGTGATGTTGAGACTTGTTCTTGATCTATGTATCAGTTTTGTTAAATAAGGTTCCACATTCTAATGGACTCACGATTTGAGTGCTTTTGCAGAAATCAAGGCTTTGCAGTCAAACTTAACACTGGAAGAGATACATGATAAAAACGCAAAACTTAGAAAGGGGTAAGTTTTCAGTCTTTTTAACATGCTGTTGAATCGACTAAAAAAAGGAAATGACATGCTCTTCGGTTTCTCTTTGCAAATTGATCGTTTCAGGGTCATTCGAGGCCTATATATGTAGATGTCATTATACTTACTATCTTAATTATATATTGGCCAAAGAATTCCAAATTAACATTCTTTTGACCGGTTATGCAACTCCTAAATAGTTTCAAATAGTCCTCAATTGTTATTAGATTCTCACGCTTTCAGTGAAGCTTCACCTTCTGGTAACTTTCGTTACCTATTCTCTTTTCCTGCAATTTTAGATTTTCGATACATGTATGTTTTGGAGTATAGTTAATGCAGATTTTTGGGGCCATCTATTTAGCTTTCATTTAAATCCGTGTTTATGCCCTGTAGAGGATCGACACAGTAATATTTGTTGTCGTATGTCTTTTGCTCGCTATTGTAGTAATATGTTGTTGCTTTTATACCTTCAGCTAACAATGCATGTGCTCTTCAAATTCTATATTTGCTTGTTATTGTTACTTGGCTTATGAGTGTTCATACATCAATCTCATTCCTTATGGGAAGAGTGCACATTACATATTCCCCTTATTAAGTTGTGAACTATGTTGTTTTATTGCTTTGTTTAAGACAATATAATGTTTAGGTATATTTACTTCTTGAAATCCTTACTGAACATCATGGCTGTGGTTACTGAGTGTCAATGGCCTCAATTTATGCATGTATAAGTGTTTGTCGTCCTTACCGATCATCCTGGCTCCAGGTAGTGAATATGAGTGTACTCAGCTTATGCATGTAAGTGTTCAAGAATTAAGGCTCAACTTATGCATGTAAGTGTTAAAGGTCTTAAGGCTCAACTTATGCATGTAGGTCTTTAAGATCTCAGAAATTTTATGCATGTAGTACTTTAATATTCCATGTGTGAATTTCTGTCCCTTCTTATATGTTATATTATATATTATATACATCTGCATCAGTTGAAACACACCCGAAGAAAATGAGAAAAGGTTTTTCTTCTTTCATTCTCTCTTTCACACTGTCTTTTCAAATGTTCATATATATATATATATATATATATATATATATATATATATATATATATATATATATCTCTTTGTTATGCTTTTAAGTTTTTCTTCTTAGTTCTTTTTTCTTGTTTGCATTATATTGAGTTAACTTTGAAGACTTTAGGAAATTTTCTGAACAGTCCATGTTCTTAATAGTATGATATTACAGGGCGTTTGATCTTTCACTTTGTGGAATCTTTTCGTTTCCCTGTGTCCATTGCTTGGTCCAAAGGTCATTTGGTTTATCTTTTTATATATATTGTTTCATAATTGATTTGTGAGTACTTTCAAGAAAATTGATGACGGTTTGATATGCCTCTGTACATAATTGACTGAAAGAATATCAACACGTGAAAGGCTCTGTTCGAATTTTAAAATTGATTAAGTGAAGAGCCGTTAGGCTTTTTGGAGTTGATCTATCCAAGCATCTTGCAAACCATTTAGAGTTGATCCATCCAATTTCGATTCAATCAATTGAGCAAGTAAGAAACTAAGAATCAGTAAATAAAAGATCTTTCAAGTTTTTCAGAGTGCTTTATATTGTAATTTTCATCTTTTTTAAGGAATTTTTGTGAGAAAGTAAGTTGTTGTAATTGTTAGTGTAGTGTTGGTTGATTGTAAGGATTCAAAAGTCCTATGGTGCTGAGGTTGATGTGTCTGTGTGTGCTAACTAAACTAAGCCTTGTATTTGTTTTTTAATTTTCCATTTTCTTGAATCGAAGTGTGCCTTTTTTTTTTTTTTTTTGCACTATGATCGAATCTTGCTTTGGTCTTTGAATGGCTTGGAGTTGTATATATGTTGAAATGGTGGAGAGTGATATGAACGGTTGGAAAAGCACAATTTAATCTTTCGAGCTTTTTATGGTTATTCTGCATTTTAAGTCTGTTTGTAAACATTAGTATTCATTGTTTGGTAGTAAATGTAGGTTCTTTACGCCTAGAAAAGAGTACGGTTTTCACGATCCATGGTTGTTTGTTTTCGTGTTTCATAAGTGTACCTGTAAAATCCAATGGCAACTTTCAAAGTTGAACCGGTTTTCGTGGCATACAATTCCTGCTATGCCGTGTAAAGATAAGATATGTACTCATGGATTTAAGTGACTCACAGTTCACATTTGAAGTTGTAGCATCATGTGCCTATTATTAACGGCAATATCCTCCGTATTAATAAAAATCCATGACTATATCCTCAACTTTTACATTTACGCTTTTAACGGGCACACGGGCACGCCGTGCCTTGCACGGCGTGAGCATTGCCACTAGTTTCTATTATAAGTGCTAACAGGTTATGCCCTCAAATAGCCACTTGGACTCCCTCCCTGCTTGGCACGTGGAGTTTTTTTTATTTCTTTTCTCTTTCATCCGCAGGTCACTTCTTTTTCTATTCATTTGGTAGGCATATTTCTGACAAAATAATAACGTGTTTTACTTTTATAGTTGTACCCAACTTTCAATGTATCTTCTTGACACGTGGCATTTTTTTTCTCTTTTAAAACACCTCATTAACATAATGGGGAAAGTGTTTCTTATTTTATTTTTGGGTTTGGGATAATAAACGATGGATCGATAAGTGGAGGAGGAGATAGGGTTTTCAGGTAGGCCGGTGTTCTCAAGGTTGCCGGCGAAATTTTCAGTACGTCTTAGGGGACAACGTAAGTTGATTGTTTTGATGCAAGTATACAATCAGTCAAATGTTTTTTTGTATTACATCCTAGGAGGTGGATCTGTTTTCTCATTTACTCGGCGGACAATCGTCTTACTCTGCCTTGTCCTCGATTTGGTGCACCGAGATTGATTGATGGCGGCGGAGATTTGTGGGTGGCTGTAATATGTCTTTTGTCCGGTGGATATTCCCCCCCAATTACTTGTCCTGGATTGGTACATGTCCTGGACTGGAAACCAAGGGTTAATTGCAGGTTAGGTCTTTTACACACCATGTATATTGGTTTTTTTTTTCCTTTGTCTTATTTCCCCCATTTTCAATATTTGAATTTGGGGTGCATTCCTTATCTTTTTATCAATATTTTCTTGCAGAACTTGGTTTGATATAGGATGAAAATCCAAACAATTTCTTATTCTGAAAGCCTATTCTGAGAATTAAAGTATATATATGTTCTTCTCACTCTTTTAGCTAATGAAAGGGAAGATGGTAGTCCATATGAAGGGAATATTTTAGCTAGGGATTCCTCAATGCACTGATTTTATGATTGACATTGGTATAAAAGCACATTTTTTTTCTGCCTTCCTGTACATACGATTCGATTAATTTGTTGGGTGCATCCGGGGTCTCGAATAAGAATTTTTTCTGACCAAATAGCAAAGAGAGAGTTTCTCTAATTTGATGTTTTCTTTAGTTTTCAGTTTCTGTAATGCATTTTATGGCTTATAATATTACTTGGAGGATCTAATAATCGATACCTATTCGTTTGAAATCGTGTTCTATTATGGTCGTTCTTATGTGTTTGGTAATGTTGAAAACCGGTAAATTGTTAGGTTTTGGCTTTTATAGACATCAGCCCTCAAGCACCAACACAAATCCTACTTATTCCTAAGGTTCGAGATGGTTTATTTGGACTCTCAAAGTCAACGTCTTTTCTTGATTTCCCTTAAGTTGTTCGATATCTTAAATTGTCAATCAAAATTTCAAGTGTTACGGTCTTCTTTCTTTCATGGAGAGAAGATGTAGATCGGGTTTGGTTTTGGTTAAAACTGAGAGATGTGTAAGTTCAAAAAGTGAACTTTTACCATAATTGCCTGCAAGCAGGGGCGGATGTACATTGATATTAGGGGGGGCAATCGCTCACATGCATCCGAAAAACACTATTATGTATGTTGTGTATTTTTTTTGCCCCCTCTAAAAATTTACACTCGCCCATAGTATCGCCCTCCTCACCCGGGATCCTACGTCTGCCCCTGTCTGCAAGTAAGTTGTTGTGATGTGTAGTTCCGTATGAAGCTATTTAAGTAAGCTGCAAGGAGTTTCCAAACATGCACTATTACAAACTTTACTCTACCACTGCTTTAACTGGAAACTATGCACATCTGTCTTTACAAAAAGGGCCTATATTTGCGACACACCCGATCTAATCGTGCACCACATCCAATCTACTCGTGCACCACACTAGAACATGGGTCAATTGTTGTTCTGCAATTACAATAGGGCATGTCATGTACACTTGTTTCCTCTTTCCTATGCAAGCAGGCAAATGAATCACATTACTTGCTGTCTGTTCCTCACAACAGATATTCGTGTCTAGCTTGTGTTGAGCATTCTTTCTGTGTTCTATGTAGTATGTTTTGGGAGCATCCTGCCAGTGATTCACAGCTTTTATAAGCCGGTTTGTAGATCTGGAATTAACATATTTATAAGTGATGAGTCTCAAGGTTTACTTACGTAATGTTCTTAACCGCTTGATGATCCAAAATGATGCTTAAGCTAGCATTCAATGGCCGAGTCTTATCACCTTCTTCAACATTACCTTCACAAATCACAAACCCATCAAATAATGGAAATCCATCATCATTGGATATAGAGAAGAGATAATTTGAAGGTTTTACTAAATAATGGAAATCCCTCAATCCCTCATCTTTCCAAACATAACAATGATCTAAACCTACTTCCACAACATCATAATCATACAATCACTTTAACAAATCAAAACACAAATGCTATGAAAACAAAGAAGCTCAAACCTCTATATACAGCATATCGAAAATCACAACTTATACACAGGTAACCTGGTTTAAGCCACATATATTGGAATTTTTTTTCACCAAATGAATGAGCACGAGATCAATGACGTATTTCATTAATGATAAGAAAGAGAATTGCCGTATAGAAAATAAGTGATACACATTTTGAAGCATATTAATGATCTGGAAGCTAAGGCGTCCCAGGAGATTTGACAGTGTAGTTATGGTCCGCTTATTTTTTCTATAATGTTTCATTATGTAAAGTCGAAGCTAAAGGGATCGACTTTATGACATTGTTCTCCGATACATCGTATTGTGATTTATTTTGTAGGTGGAGAATCCTGATAGGGCTGGAAGAGAACTGATTCACAATCTCCACGTCTCTAAGAAAGAGCTACCTATTACAGAGAATGTGATATATATATATATGTTGCTCTCTTTGTCTTGTGCCTTGGATTTGTTACGGTTTAAGCTTACACGATTTATTTCACGTTGGGCATCTATTATTTGGTATTATCATTGGTAACGATTTATGTTGGGCCCGCCGTGCCTTGCACGGCTCATATATATATATATATATATATATATATATTGTTGAAATAGTGTCCTAAATCCAATCGGATCCGACCGGGTCGGATCATTTCTACTATTTCTTTGTGTTTATACATATATAAATGGATTTTTTTGTTATTATATATTTGTTAGTTTAACGGACCAATTACGATATTGTTATATGATAACGTTCTTAGTATTAAACCGTGATAGAGAAAACATGATAGTGATTATGGTTGATGAGATCTCAAATCAATTTAATGGTTTGATACTTAAATGTCTGTAGTCGTATGTAATATTAAATAGGACACTAATAGTACGATTAGACTAGCACGTATTAGATGTCTTCTGTCTACTTGAAGAGAGGGATATATGTCGTCTATCAAAGCGTAGAGACACTTGGACTGTAAGTGGACGTGTATTAGAGAATGAGTACGTTAGACTGGCCCACTTACTTTATTAAGTGTCGCACTATGTGGCAGTTGTGTAATTATCCTGAGACCGGAGTCTTCATGACATCACGGTATGGGTTGTCATGCATTGACGCTATTGAGGTTTCCCCTAGCAATGGAACGATCATGTGGTAGTGATTGGGTGTGATACTGAAGAATGCGTAGGATTCGTGTTGTTCGTCCGAAAATCGCGTGTCCTATGAATATGAGTAAATATCCGAAAAGGCCTTCTTATAAGGAATGTCTAGCTCTCGTGAATATTTGCAAAGTGGGAGTAAATGTGTTACTTCAAGAGAGCATGATATCCAGATTATTAGATACGGTTGTTAATGTATTGACACTCGAGATACGACCGTATGGATATTATTACAGCGTTAGGATTCTATTTACACGGTAATCGTTTCACATGAAAGGTAGTAGTCATTGAATTTGACTCTTCCGATGATTGGGGGTAACGATGTGTTGCTAGACGCTATTTCGTGATCGTTAGATGTGAAGGGCATTTTAGTAAAATGCACTTTATGCCTACGGACAACATATTCAGAAGCCTATCGGGTCACACACATAAGAACATCTAGCCGGATTAAAATACGGTTATAGTGATAAGAATATAGGAAAAGTTTTATCTCGTCTATAAAGTATTATAGTGACAAATTAATATTGTGGTATTTATTTTTTATGAATAAATATAATACAAGATATTAATTATGTTGATTAATTAGATATACATAATTGGTGTATAGGTCGAAATTATTATGTGTATATGATACACATGGATTGTGAAAATTGATTAATCATAGCAAATTGATCAATGTTAATAATTTTGATGAATACAAAATAAGAATGTTATCTCATATTGCAGCCACTCATGAGGAAATAATTGATGTTATCAATGATGGACCAATTCAGATAGAAAAGACCCAAAAGGATTGGACCAAAGATGACAGAAAGAGGGCAAATCTTGACTATGTTGCAGCAGATATCATCTTGATGACTCTGGACAGTAATATGTTCATAAGAATCAAAGACTGCAATATAGCAAAGGAGATGTGGGACAAACTGACACTCATCAATGAAGGATCTAAAGCAATCAAGGAAAACAAATTATTTGTTGCAAAACAGAAATTTGAGAACTTCAAAATGAAGAATTGTTAATCCATTGAGAAGATGGACAACTTCAAGCATCATCAGTGAACTGCACCAACTTGGTCATAAATAACCACAGAAAGAAGTTAGCTTGAATATCTTGAGAAGTCTACCTGAAAGATGGAGAATCATCACATCAGTACTCAAGGGAACAATAGATCTTGCAAAGACTGACACTTTGACATTGATGTCTCAATTAAAAGCTCATGAACTCAAATTGAATAATGAAGATAGTGCATCGGCAGAGGCACACAAGGCCAGTGCACTGGTGGTACCCTAGCAAAGAAAAGCGGCTGATACAAGCAGCAAAGAGACACGAGAGCTAAAATAACAAATTGCACAATAAGTCAAGCTCAAGCAAAGACATCAAGAAAAAAGATGATGAATACAGATGTTTCAATTGCAAAAAGAAGGGACACTTCAAGGCTGATTGCCCTGAAGAGAAAGATAAAAATAAAGACAAGAAGAGATACAAGTCTACAGATAAGAGAAAAAGCAAGAAGTCACTGAAAGCTGAAACCTACATGATGATGTATAAATCGTCACAGGTGTCCTTGCGGTGTATAGACGGTGGATATCTGGCTGGATTTGAGGTGGTGGGATACTCCGGCGGTTGGCGGTATGGAGGAATAAGACTGGACAGAGTTTTGGCTTGCAAGTGTAGTGTATATTTCATTCATTTCATCATCATTTCTAGTTTACAATGACCACCCCTTTTATAGAGGTGGGTAACTTAGGGAATAAGTAATCTATGAGATATTTTTCTAATAGATAGGTTTAACTTAGATACTAAGCAAGACGAAATATCTAAGATACAAGTGGGAGAAAGATCAGGATCAATCGGCGGCCATCTTTCCAAGGTCGCATGAAGCAAGCCCTTTACGGCCTCGCCCCCTCGGCGGCCCCCCTTGACTTGCCTGGGACCGCAGATGCTTTGGTCACGGCGTGGTGAGACACAGTGGCCGCCCTTTTTGCGATCTCTCCTGTCATGCCGGAGGGTGGCCGCAGAGGGTTGTCTCTCACTGTTGAGGTGGTGGAATTTATTTATATCCATCAATGGCCCCCTACTCCGTGCTTTAATGATATTCCCTGAGGATATGAAGGATGGAGTAATTATCAACACCTTTTGTGACCTCGTCGTCGGGTGCGACTTGTACACTTAGGGCCGTGTTTTTAAAACAAGCGACCTCAGAGTAACTTTGGGTCAGTTTTTGCGACCTTGTCGTCTGATGCGACTTGTTCACTAAGGGCCGTGCTTTCAAAGCATGCGACCTTCGGAGTAACTCTGGGTCTGTTTTTGCGACCTTGTCGTCTGATGCGACTTGTTCACTAAGGGCCGTGCTTTCAAAGCATGCGACCTTCGGAGTAACTCTGGGTCAGTTTTTGCGACCTTGTCGTCTGATGCGACTTGTTCACTAAGGGCCGTGCTTTCAAAGCATGCGACCTTCGGAGTAACTCGGGTCTGTTTTTGCGACCTTGTCGCTGCCGATGCGACTTGTTCACTAAGGGCCGTGCTTTCAAAGCGTACGCGACCTTCGGAGTAACTCGGTCTGCTTTTGCGACCTTGTCGCCTCGATGCGACTTGTTCACTAAGGGCCGTGCTTTCAAAGCATGCGACCTTCGGAGTAACTCTGGGTCTGTTTTTGCGACCTTGTCGTCTGATGCGACTTGTTCACTAAGGGCCGTGCTTTCAAAGCATGCGACCTTCGGAGTAACTCTGGGTCTGTTTTGTGGGGCGAGATCGTCAATCGTGGCTGACGTCAGTCCCACGGGTATCATTCTGCTGAGTAATGCGGCCGCCTCTGCAACTGCCTAGGCATTTGCACGTGAGCATTGATGGGACGCCCCTTCGAATTTCAAAACTGATAACTGCCGCCCCAATCTGAACCGTCGGATGAAGGGTTCCCAACCGTTCGATCGTGGCCCCCTTGCCTATATAAGGTTTTCACCCCTCAACCTCCTCACACTTTCAGCATTCCTTATTTCCTTCGTAGTTTATCGACCGGATTTGTTTAAGGTTTTGTGGCGGAGCTTTGAAGGTTTTGGGATTTCAGGGTGGTTCTTTTGAAGATTACGGCCACTTTCTTGAGCATTTCCCAGTATTCACGCGGATTTCCTCTTTTCTTCAGTAAATCGGGTAAGAATTCCTCGCCTCTAACTCTTTTATTCATCCATCCCTGCGTTATTTTTCAATAGGCATCATTTTCATCTTTCTTTCTGCAACGGGGATGTAACCTTGATTTGTTTTTGATTAATAATGGGGTTTTTTCCGGGAGAGATTATGGCTCTCGGGAAAAGCTGGGTTTCACCCGTTGGTATAGGCATGCTTTTCCAACTCGCAAGTCACCGATTCGAAACACTCGCTTTTCTCTGTAATTTTATTTGCGACCTTTCTTGCAAGAACGGAGGAGGCGGTATTGAAGTGGGTGCGATCACCTTCCTGGGCTAATTCATTATTATACCAGGTCTGGAAGCTCCACCTTTTTCCTCCCTTGTTTTTGCAGGATGTCGGGGAATGATCATTCTGGCGATGATTCTGTGGAAAGGGAGATTTACGATTATGCTGAGGATGACCCCATATTATCTGCGGCCTCAGTTGGCGATCTACTGGACGAGGTTGAAGTGGAAAGTACTCGTGCAGATGTTGGCGAGATTACTGCTGATGAGGTCGCTACTATGGATGCCGACCCTTTTGAGTTGGAGGCCTTCATCTCTGCCAGAAATCCGCCGCGTAGAGTGAGCCTTAAAGAGAAAGCACGGGCTCAAAAATCTCCAACCTTTCACGGGGCTGAAAAAATTGCGTCCCCGGCCGAAGGACAAGCTGCGGTCCCGAGTACTAGCGGTGCTCCCGACCACGACGAAGCTTATGTTCAGGACGCCGCAGTTCATGAGTTAATGGGGTCCAGTGAGGACGAAAATGCTGAATTGCCTCGGAAGGATATCTGGGTGCCCGCAAAAAGGCAGAAGAAGAAGAAGAAAATTGCGAGCCAAACCATGACAGTTGGTGAAGCTGCCGCGGCCGCCACCCAGCCGAAGAGCTCTCGACCTAACAACCCTGAAGCTATGCGGGAGTTTGGGATCATGTCGGCGTATGAGAAGGATGTTGAGAAGAAATGGTCCCGACTGTGCAAGGGCAGCGACCTCAATAGGACCATCAATAGTATATTTGGAATCGACACTAGTGTGTATCGGTTTTCTTTTTTCGATTACGAGAAGGAGTCCGACAAATTTAAGCCCGGGGATCACAAGGATTACGTAAGCGCGCGCCGCTCCGAGGACACCCTTATCCTCCACTTCCATCACTTGCATGCGGGTCTGAGACCGCCTTTCGATCCCTTCTTTGTGAAGATCTGCAAGGAGATGCAGCGCGCTCCTCTCGATTTTGCCGTCGGGGCTATTATCCGCTTGATGGCTTTCATAGTTATGTGCCGGATTCGAAGATCGAGCCGACGTTAACTTTTTGGGGCAATTTTATTCCTTCGTGGGACGTCTATTCTGGACAAGTCTCCACGAGGGCGAAGACTCCCGCTTACTATTCCCGCTTCCCAATAAGTTTCACAAATGGGGCGCGGGTACCAAAGTCGAATCGAAGGTAGGTTGGCCTTTTTCTAGGCGTAAATCCGCGGAGGCAAATCCACGCTTTTAATTCTTGACCCCGTGAGTGAGTGAGCGCGCTATGTAAAAGGGTCGATGACGTTAATTCTACCGGACGGGCGGCGCCATCTCGGAGAAATGTTTTCAGGTTGAACTTCTTGATCTGGCCGAGCCTTTTGTATGTATGGCGGGCCTAGTGGGCGGGGAATGCGCGCGCCTTGGTACGAATGGGTCTCGAGAGCCGCGATCCGACTGGATTGGGGATTGTCATATCAACAAATGTTTTCCTCCGAGTGTCCGGAATGTGGGGCGATCCTATACTTAGCCGCTTTGTAACTTTCTTTGTCCACTTGTATTTATTTGTAAATGCTCATTTTGTTTTGTTGGGCTCTAAACCGCTTTCCTTTTGTAGGTATGGATCCAAATGCTCGCAGGGCTCACCGAAACAAGCTTAATGCGGAGGCAGACAAGGCAACCAATGCTCGACAGGGGGCTCTGAAGAAAGCTCTAGGGAGAGTGCCCCGAACTGTGGATGCCTCGATTGTCGCCGAGACACATAACCCGGAGGCTGCGACCTCTTCTGCCCTTGTTGCGACTTCCTCTGCCCTTGTTGCGAGCCCCAGTCGGTGGTGCCTCGAAAAGACTCATCCCTCGCTAAAGAGTCACACGGGCGAAAGCGACCTCAACCAGAGAAGGCGAAGGATGATCGCCCACCCAAACGGTCCGCTCCCAGTCCGGTGCATCTTGAAGAGGTTGAAATTCCGGTGGAGAAGAGCGCGCCCACCGAGACACCGCCACAAAAACTTTGCCTCGAGGTCACTGCGGGAAAGAGGCCCTATGGTTGGATCTGAGATTTACCCAGGATCTTGACCTATCCAAAGCTCGCCGGGTTGGTGAAGCAATTGCTGATGTGATTCCTCTTGGGCCGATCCCTTTCGACTATCCTGATCATGTTCAAGTGGAGATTGGTCGGGGCATTCTAGCCGGCTTCATGCTCAAGATAATACTCCGCCTCAGATGAGATCGCCGAAATCGAGAGATTTGAGCCGCTTGATTTGGGATTGCGGCTTCTATGGTAAGACTTCTCTTCAATTTTCTCTTTTTTTTTTTTTTTGCTAACTCCCCTTGCTTTTTCGGCTCGGCGCCGCTTGAATAGGGTGCTCGAGGCGAGAGGCGCGAGGCAGAGAGATGATAAAGGTGACGGCACTGCCTAGGGGCGATCGACCGTGCAAGAATTACCGCCGAAAGAAAGCTAGGCACTTGGTGGCGAGGTGGAAAAGATGAAATCAATCCTGGAGGAGCACTCTAAATTGGATGTCAAATCAGGAGAAAGTTTCCACCTTGACCAAGGATTTTATGGGGGCGCAGGAGGATATCGCTAAGTTGAGGGATGAGCTCACGCGTGGCGGATACAGATTGCTAAAGAGGCTGCGAGGAGAGCCGCAGAGGAAGGCACAAGAGAATCGCCGAGGCCGCTGAGGAGGCCAAGTCTGGGCCGTCGCCGCTACAAGGATTGAGATGACTTCTTTGACCTCATGGAGCATAGCTTTGATCGGGTTTTAGTCACTTAGCTCGCCGCATCTGGGTGACCGAGGCAGGAGCACATTACTCTCGCCGATATGGTGCGGTGGGTGAACATGCACCAAGGTCATCCCGATTTGGTGGCTTTTCACCCGGAGATTCCTATGCCGGTGAGCTTATTACCTCGATTCGATCGAACGGCTTAGTCGTGGCGAGCCTGTTTGGGATCCTGCTCCTGTTAATCCTGTGAATTTTGAGGCGTTGAAGAAGCCGCCGTCCTCTGAGCAAGGCGACGAGTTCACCAGCACCCCAGCTACCCCTCGTGATCTCTAGATCTTGGATTTTCCTGCGAGCCCTTTTAAAATTTGACTTGTAACCTTGACTATTTATCTTTGTGATTTGCTTGAATTTTGTGTTGTAATATCTTGACAATTTACTCTCTGCATTTTCTGTTTATAAGATTTGATTTTTCCCGTCCCTGATTTGTGTTGACTATCTGGCGATCTTTAGTGAGGCTGTGATAGGTATTACTTTATCCTCTGTATGCGGTCCTCTTGATTTGTGCGAGGTCTTTTACATAATTTGTTGGAGTACGCGGTCACGAAACGTCGTCGTCTTGTCTTGACCATGGTCGCTGAGCGGTGTCCATTGTCAAGATTTCTGCTGCCCTACGAGTAGTGTTGTCAGAAATTTAGACTCTCAGAGCAGCCTTTGACTGTGTCATTAACGTAGAGTTATGACCCCTAGTAGATAGGTTTCAGGTGTAACTGTAGTCATGAATTTCGGTCTCTTTATGGTATGGCGTTCCTGCTGCCTTGGTTATATCCTCCTTTTAGTATAAAAAGGGGAGTACCTTGGAACTCACTCTGTCTCTTGCCTTATACTGAATTTGCTCTCTTTCTTCTGTAATTTGTTCATTATCCTCTTTGTTGTTTTATCCCCCTTTTGCTTTGCGCTATGTCTCACCCAGGGGAAAGCAGCCGGGTTCGGCTATATAAAGCTCGTCCTACTCGTGATGTATCCCCTTTCTTCTTTACTGCCTCTGACGTTGCTAAAGATCATTTCTGGTGCTATTTTGAGTGGGTTGAGCCTGCGAAGGAGAGGGGTTTAAATCAGAGCAAAGTTGAGGGTGACGGCTCTCTTTTGCGCGTACGTCTTTCTGGGTGGGCAAATTTTGTTGCACCACCTTCGTCAATACTTCCCATCTTGTCCGAAGTGGCTTCTGAGGGGACTGCCAGCTGCATTACCCTTCGTGGCGTCGCGGTCACCTTTACTCCGGAATCTATCAATGGTGCCCTGGGTATACCCGCTATCGACCCCTCATCTCATTATGAGCTCGCTTGGAACCTTGCCGATGAGTCAAGTAGACAATCATGCTTGCGACGAGCCCTCCGCGAGCTCTTTCCTGATTATGAGCGACCTCGTGTACTGGGACCTGCGTCCGATCTTTCTCGCAGCAACCGTGAGTGGAAAAGGTTCATCAACTCACGCGCCCTCTTGTCCACGGATAACGAGGCTGTTAGTGAAGCCGAAGCTTTGATTTTGCACGCTATTCGCGATCATCGCGTTGATATTGATTGGGGGATCTTGATTCATCGGGAAACGGTTAATTTTGCGGTTTCTATGGACCGACATCGTCGCTTCCCTTTTGCTTCGTTAATAACGAAGCTATGTAGCTTAGCGAGGGTGCCGAAGCATTCACTGGACCGTTATAGGTACACTCATTAGATAGAGTGTAATCCTCCTTTTTTCTTTTGTTTTGTTTTTTTTTTTTGTTTTTTTTTTAGTGTATCGCAAAGTATGGTAGGCCGCAGATTTGTTGGAAACAACTGTATCTCTTAATAAACGAAGATGGCTCTTTTATTCCGATTTCCCTTTCCTATGCCTGTCAGATGCTTGGGCATACACACGCTTTACATATAATATTTATTCAGATTGTCCGCATGCCAGGGTCGGTTGTACTCGCGACCTTGGTTGTCACTTAGTACGTAAGTTCCTTTTTTGACTATCCGAGCGATCCTCTCTGGTCCTTCCCGATTTTCCGATAGTTTTCCTTCTTGGCCTCGTGGCCGGTGGCTTGTCTCTTTCGCAAAACATAATCTCCCACGGCGAAGTGATGCCCGCGAATACGTTTGTCGTGATAACGCTTCGCCGCCTGTTTGTAATTAACTGAACGGCTGTGTGCCTGGATGCGCCGTTCCTCTACTAGATCAAGCTCGAGTTTACGTGCCGCGGTATTATTGACCTCGTTATAAAAAACGACCCTGGGGCTTGGTAAGGCCATTTCCACTGGCGCCATAGCCTCAGATCCATAAGTTAAGGCAAAAGGAGTTTCCTCGTTGATTTTTCGCGACGCCCCGAGTGCCCATAGAACCGCCGGAAGGTGATCCGCCGATGACACCGCTTTCTCACCTAGGCTCTTTTTTAGTACACTTAGGACCTGTTTGTTGGCATTTTCAGCTTGCCCATTTCCTTGTGGGTAACACACGGATGATTGCCAATGTTTAACATTGTTTTCTTCACAAAATTTGTCGAATTCGTCTCTGGATTGAGGTCCGTGATCGGAAACCACAACTCTCGGAACTCGAATCTTGTCCATATTTGATCGAGCAAAAGTATGTTATATCCTCTGGTGTTGGTTTTTACCAAGGCCTTAGCCTCACCCATTTAGTAAAATAATCCATCGCGATTTACTACATACTCGCATCCCGGCGACCCTTCCTCAAAGGTCCGATGAGGTCAATTGCCCACATGTCGAAGGGCCAGGCCGCTACCACTATGCTTTGTTCGACCGAGGGTAGCCTGGGGATCTTGGCGAACTCTCGACAAACATCACATGCCTGGGCATATGCTTTGGCGTCTTCTCGCTAGTTTCGCCAATAGTATCCGGCTAGAGTACTTTACGTGCTAGCGTTCGATTGGCGGGGTGGCGCCGCGACATTCCCGTGTAGTTCGTTAGAATGCCCGTTACCTCCTCAAGTCGTGACGACGATCGCAGAGAAGGGTTTTGAGAATGAATGACGGTAAAGCACATCGTCCATAATCGTATATCTTGCGTTCTTTTACTAAGGCCTTAGCCGCACGGATCGGATCGGGAAGCTCCCCAGCTCAATGTAAGATTTCATGGTGTCGACCCAACAAGTATTCTTGGTGAAGTCCATGACCTCGACTTGAGAGATGGCGGGCTGAGAGAGATGCTCGACCATGATTCTAGGGTCGCACAACGCATCTTCATTGGTCAATTTGGATAAATAGTCCGCCTATGATTATCCTCTCGGGAATGTTTTTGAAGCGGCAATATGCGAAATTCGCTTGAAGTTTTTTGACGAGGTTGATATACCTCTGCAATATTTCGCAATGAATGCCGAAAGAGCCCTTGATTTGATTCACAACCAACTGTGAGTCGCAAAATACCTGTATATTTTCGACTTTCATGGCTTTGGCGAGCTTTAAACCCAGCGATGACGGCCTCATACTCGCCTGGTTATTGGAGCGCGAAATCGAATCTCGTGAGCTCGCTCAATTTCCTCTCGATGTGTCCGGTTCTAACAGATTATCCTGCGCCGCGCACTTTGTTTGTGATTGGCGGCCCCATCGACGTAGAGTTGCTGCGGTGACTTGGCCTAAGAGGCTCGCCCTCTGCGGCTACCTTATCTGGTTGTCTTTGTGGCAAACCTGCTCCGTTGTTTCTTCGTTGAAGCTTGTTTCTACTATGAAGTGCAGGAGGCCTGGGCTTTTATAGCCTTCCGAGGCTCATAACGGATGTCGAACTCTGTAAGTTCGATAGCCCACCGAGCGATCGACCGGACAAGTCTGGTTTATGAAGAACTGTCTTAGCGATGCATTTGATAGGACTATGATGGTGTGCGATGAGAAGTAAGCCCTTAATTTGCGGGCGCTATAACAACACAATAAGCTAACTTTTCAATATTAAAATAACGACTTTCTACGGGCTTAGAGCCTTGGAAACATAAAATCGGCCTCTGCGAGCCCTCCTCTTCTTTTACAAGTACTGCGGCTACGGCCCTATCTAAGGCTGCCAAATATAAAAACAAAATATCCCCTAGTTTTGGGCTGGTTAACAACGGCGGGCTTGACAAGTATTCTTTGAGGTCTTTAAAAGCCTGTGAGAATTCCGTTGTCCAAGAGAAGGTACCCGCCCCTTTCAAAATTTTGAAGAAAGGCAGACTTCTTTCTGCAGATTTTGAGACAAACACGCTTAAGGCCGTGATTCCGCCGTTTAGCGTACTGTGCTTCCTTGACTTTGGTGGGCTCGCTCATGTTGATCAAGGCTTCGATTTTTCGGATTTGCCTCGATCCCTCTCTCGACTCACCATGAAGCCCGAGAATTTTTCTGCTGGACTCCAAAAATACATTTTGTAGGGTTTAGTTTCATTGAGTGGTCTCTTATATTGGCGAAGGTTTCGCGAAGGTCCACCAGGTGATCCTGGCGACTTGATTTACGACCATATCATCAATGTAGGCTCCATGTTCCCGCCTATTTGTGTGCTAAAAACTCGATTCACCATTCTCTCGATAGGTCGAACTGCGTTCTTCAGGCGAAAGGCATCATCT